>OY855907.1:12286973-12559473 GCA_963693305.1 Meandrina meandrites | reverse complement strand
GAGTTTTTCGGAAAACTCATTCTTTCTCGTGGCTTAAGGGGGGTGACTCTTAACTACCAATTTGTTTCTAAGGCAGGTTTCTAATTGCCATATTTTGGAAATCAGACCTCATACGGATAAGCTTTTTGCATGAGTTTGTTCTATTGAAGATTCCTCCAAGAGTTTCAAGTCATGACCATATTTAACGCATCGCGTGACCAGAACAGAAAAAACCCTAAAACTCAAACGGCGGATAGATTTTATTATTTAACTAAGCGTCAATAGATAAAGAACGTCCATATGCGTAATGTGACGTATCGTTTTTGTGAAATTCGCATTATTATAAGAGTTATGGCGTAATAAACAGTCGTATATACAGACTTTCATCAGTAGCGTTTCCTTTTTTCGTGTAAACGGTAAAAGCATACGTCAGATTATAAAGACGGCAACGTTATCTCTGATTCGTAAAACAAATCGGAACTTAACATTTTTTCCTTGGAGTTTTAGGGATTTTAAATTTTAACGCGCGGTTTGGGACTGGCACTAGTTTCGCACGCGCAATGATATATTTTTCAAAGCAGGCGTACCCCCAAATGAAATTCACCATTTAGCATTACAAAAAGCTTCAGAATCGCTTGCTTCAAAATACAGTGTTCAGCAATCCCTTAGCAACTGCTCTGAATCTGTAGTTAAGAGTCTCCCCCCTTAATTAAACAAATTAAACCTGCTTGTCGATGCTTGCTCACAACAAACCTGAACGACACAAGAAACCAAGTTCATTCAACAAAGTAGAAATGGCGCGAATCGTGACGTCAATGAGCGATATGACACTCGCAAACGTGTCATACGGAAAATACGCCACTCGGGTCCCGAATGGAGTGGCGTATGGAATCTACGAGTGGTTTAGTTCCCAGTAAAACACTCTCGTCCATATAATAAATTAATTTATTATATGGCCGTGTCTCGCAAAGACTGGGAACTACCAAATTCGCGAATTTGATTGGCTAAAATTGATATTGACCGCGGTCTGGATTTTCCCATCTAGACCGGCATCTAGACCGGTTGCACTTACGTTGAGAAGCTTACAAACAAAAATGCAAAAACGTGGACTTGCTTCTGATAAAAAAAAAAAAAAAAAAAAAATAATAATAATAAATGGAAGAACCAAAAGCTTGAAGCTAAAAAAGGTTAACAAGAACGAGCAAACTTTGGCAAATTTTCGTTCATTTCACAGGCACGAAATCATAACACCAGCTAGAAACGAATTTGCGAGCTAATTGCAAGTTCAGAAGATAAAAGCACGAAACACGATTGAAAGCAATTAAAATGCCCGTAAGAATATCCTATCAGTCGATTAAAGAAACTAGAGAAGTTGAAAATATACCTGCCGGTGATATCGACCTTCTCTTATTCTAATTTTTCCGCGATCGCCGTCAGCGAGTATGGCGAACCGGAGATAATTTTTCTGCTGAAAAGTTTTCTAGTTTGGCCATATAATAAACATCTTATTAACCGAGCTTAGTCGGTCTGTATGGGAGAATCTTGACCTCGGTCATGAGTCCAGGCCTCACTGCGTTCGGTCTGCACTCAAGACCTCGGTCAAGATTCTCCCATACAGACCTTCTGCTCGGTTAATAAGAGCTAAATATAGATTTAGTCAAGCCTAAAAGCGGAGCTCGACATACATTCGAAATACTGTAATTGAAGACTCAAGAAAGTTTCCATAGCCGAAATAAATCGTCAACTCCAATCATAGAAATTTCGCTGAACAAATCCTGTCATTACCCAAGGCGCTAAAAAAAGGCCTGAGCCCACGATCCCATGGAAAATATTACCTGGTTAGCGGAGTCCAATATCAGAGACGTAAGCTGACGAGGCTGACGTAACAAGGTTTGGCCGCCCAAATGGCCACCATGTTGTGCGAAGTACGTACACACGCAGGGTGGATTCACCGGCGAACCACGCCGCTGGCTATGATGACCATACTGCCACGACCTCGCGGTAACATTCGCCAATACGGCCCTTGTGCTCGGTTAGCAACAGGGGCGAAGTGTGCATTTCTGGTGGAGTAAGCACAGAAAAGGAATTTCCCGTAAATTTTGTGGTGAATACGGAGGGCGCACGGTCTGGCTTGAAATCAAAAATTGCGGCTGATCGCGAAACGAGCCATTCGTGGAATTAGTGCGCTTCGTGAGCGAACACTTCAATACGCGATTTTGTTTCCTTTTTTGTAAGCCACCAATTCGCATTCTTTTCCCCAGAGGCCGTGATTCTTCTTGTCTGCGACATAAATCGAGACCTCTGGCCGCCTCCAACACCGCAAGAAATCGGTGAAGGTCCGAAATTTTCCTTATCCGTTCTTACTTGACAGCCTCTTAAAACATTGGCTCGGGGCAGGGTTACCCTGCGCGCCCTGATCACGTGCAAGTCGTCCAATGCTCAAGCTGTTGTCCCCATGGGAGTTAGTGAGTTCTGTTCTTCCTAGGTAGTTATAAATTATTAAGCGCATCACGTGATACGTTCTCGTCCAATAGAAAACTGTATTTAAGTTTGAGGGTGTAGCCATGGTGAATAACTATGGAAAGGTTGGGAAGTTAAAATTGTCAATCTGGTAACAACAACTGCAGCAAAACAAACACATTATAGCCATTTATATCACTTTTGGCAACGATTAGGACACCGTAGGAACGATAACAAGTTTATTCAACGTATCAGTAAAATTAAAATATTTACAGTTGTGCAGAAGTTACATGTAATGTAGAAAAACGAAGACACTTTAATTTGAAAAAGAAAATGTTCTGATGTTCAAGTACGTAAATATCTTTCGTTAGTTACAAAGAAGTAAATATGTAACATACAGATGCTTTTTATAGCTCAATGAAACTATACTATTTAAGCAATACACCACACATTCTGCGGGTTAACTAAAACAATCACACTACCACCGTTTCTACGCTAATTATTCATTCGCAGAAAACTCAGGCAGGGTATGATATAATTATGTGGAATGCAATATGTGATTTTTTTTGTTCAAAAAAGGTGCAAAAATTAAGTAAAACTTCGCTGTATACACTAAAGGTGTTCCTCAAGAATAAGAAAGATTTTCACTCAACAAAAGTTGCGTTATACTGTTGCGTGACATTTAATTTACAACACGATACCGTAAAATTCCGGTTATAAGCCCTGCGCTTATACAACTTCGTAAGGGGTTTTGGGTGGGCTTATAAGCAGAGGGGCTTATATCCGGGGGAGCTTATAAGCGGAATAAAAAAAAAAAAAACGTTTCGAAACGAGCCACGTCAGTGTTGATCAAAATACGTTTTTAAGTTAAAAAGTCATAATAAAGCAACATTTAGCCCTGTTCAGTACTGTCATCCAGCAGAGGGGGGCTTATATCCGGGGGGAGGGGAGGGGGGGGGGGGCTTATAACTGCATGTATTTTATTGTTTCCAGGTAGATGGGCCTATAACCTTGGGGGGGGGGGGGGGGGGCTTATAACCGGAATTTTACGGTATTTCTTATTTATTCAAATTTTACTAATCTTTGAGAAAAACTCTTCCCAAACATCCCCAAAAATCACCCAAAAATTTACAAAACGCCGCTAAACATAGCTTTATGATTTGAGCTGAGGGTTTTGGGAATGCTTGAAACGCGAAGGAGATATTCACATTAAACCCAAGTTAAGCGGTGGGAAAACCGGCTTCAGGTTTACCCCCGCCTTAATCAGATTACTTCTACTTCGATCGACTCAGCGCGCGAAACTATAATTCAAAACACGCTAGAAACTAGGGTAAAGGTACAAAAGATGCGGTGGTGTGGAGCTAGCAGAAAGGCCGAAACAGAGCAAATTTGATATCACTGCAGCAGTAACGATGATATTTCTTGCAAAGTAAGCGAACTAATCGTCACCGCCGTCCAAAAAGAATGGAAATTTCATACATTTGCTTAATTTTCATAAGCTACCTTTTGTCAAGTCGGATTAGAGATACTTTATCAAATTGGAATTTTCTCCCAATATCCATCACTGGTTAAACAAGTTTTCCTACTTTTAAGAAAAAAAAGATAATTGAATTTTTAACAATATGATACTAAATTGGCCTCACTGATAAATATATTGATAACCGAGGTGGCGTCCCCTTTAAGCCTGATGGTTTCCTGGAGTTCTCCTCGCCCTCATAAACTGTACAAATTGTAAATAATCATTCTTGTTATGTGGCAAATAAATGATGATGATGATGACGATGATGATGATCATAATAGCTACCAGGAAAGTATAAGTTACTCTGGGATGTTGTACACATAAAAAGTTACCTAAGGATATCTAAATTTGATTTAATAATCTAGTGTAAGATTAGTAGCTCACTCATTTTTTTGTCCTCTGTTTTCAAAGCCCAGTTACTACCACAGTATCGGAGGGAACAACTCGGTGTATCTCGGAAGTAATATACATAGAAAGGGCCGCAGTTTCTCACTTCAATTCAGGTGGACAAGTTACAACAGCCTAACCTCCAGTGAAAGCAGATCCGCCTGATAACTGACCCAGTAGCTACTGTAGGATGTCCACCCGTTAACCAGCCGGTCATGTAAGCCGTGCACGTTTCAGTAGGTGGCATGAAGTCACCATTTTGTTGTCAGCAGCTTCTTGGTCAAATGTGAGGTTTACTGTTTGCATGATGATTTAATGTTTGATGTAGTCAGTGCTACAGTAGCGGAGATTACAGCCCGGTGTACCATAGAAATAATAAACATAGAAAGAGCCGCAGTTTCTTACTTGAATCTTTGTGGACTGCTGACAACAGTTTGAAGCCCAGTGAAAGCAGACCTGCCTGGTTACTTTGCCATCAGCGACTGTAGGATGTCCACCATTTAACCAGCCGGTTTTATCAGTGTTACACCTCTTTTGAGGTGTACATGAAGTAGGCATTCTAGTGCCTGCAGCTCCTTGGAAGCGATACCAGCCATTGAGGTTCCTGTCACACAAACTGCTGCCAGTGCTTTTGCTGTACGTGGTTTTCCGGTCGCCGCTGGTCAGACTTAAGTAGCTTGTACATTCTACAGCTAGAATTAAAAGTTGGAGATTATTTATTCAGTAAATGTAACTTGAAATTTAAGTTTTTATACTTGTTAAACGCAAGATATACAGTTCTTTTCTACAAGGGTTGTGATATTTTAGTATATACATCAACCCACGGCAGAATACTCTATAGAGTTTTAAAGCCATTGTTAATAATACTCTTTTATTATATAGACACGAGAGTTTTACTGGAAAATAGACCCACTGATAAAATTCATACGAAATTACATCCGGGACCGTAGTGGCGTATTTTCCATATCCTTGCCAGTGATTATATCGATGACGTCATTTCGCGCCATTGAACGTCTACCAAACGCCAGTTGAAAGATGGCGGGCGATAGACAAATTACGTTCGATGAAGCCGACATAAAATCGTTCACCAAGGTGCAAAAATTCAGACATAACTTAAAGAAACTGCACACGACTTAAAACAATTCAAGGAGTTCCTTGGAAAGTAGACCAAAGGAGCTCAAAGGAGAAATATGTAAGAAATTCCAGCAACCGATCGAGCTGCAAGAGTTTACGTATAAAAAATAAACGCTGAGGTCATTCTACAGTAACTGCAAGGCGACTTGTATTTTTTATTCGTACGGGGGTCAAAATAATTCATTAAATTTTTAGGTAATTTCTGATTCGTGCCAATCCAAAATATTATATGTACCTATCAAACGATTTAAGCGATTGTAGTGAGCGTTGTTTGTTTGAGCCAGACTAATTTGTGTAGTCCTTGCATACTATGCGAACGACTCACTTGATGACACTTAAAATTTTTACCAAGCCAACGGCTCACGCGGATATCACGCAATTAGACGACCATACGCCGACTCGTATTTGGTATCCGCGATTCTTTACTTCAGAGTATGCGTAATTATTAAGCTTAGCCTACAGTTCATTTACCTTGATTTGTGAATCATTGTTGTTCGAACTTTTATCTCTTCAGCGTCGAATTTCGTGAAATACAGATCTCTCTTTTTATGGAAAACGTTAGTCAGAGGAATAGGACCCTATTTAAAATTTCGTGATCAAGTGGCTTATTCTCAACACGTTCATCGCATGACCACGCAACGATTAACGCAACGAAAATTTTTGAAAGTACTGTTTAAGCTATAAAAGTTATAAGAAAGGAAAGGAAAAAGGAAAACTGCTACGGAACAAAATGTATTCAACGATTTAAAAGTACTTTGACGAGAAAATCTAGCAAATTGCGGCCGGAGTCATGCATCGTGGAAGTAAAGGACTCCACGGAAATTTTGCAAGTTTACAAACTTCACAGACTGCCGAAGTTATGAAGAATAGAGGTTAGTTCCAGAAACTCTAAAATGGAAATTTATTCCGAATTTACATTTTTTCCGTATTGAGTCGTTTTCGCAGAATGACAGACTTAACAGAAGCCACTAAAGCGCAAAAGCTAGAATCAATTCAAGTGCGTACAAGGACTCAGCGTAAGTTCCTGCCATCAACAATTTTTAAGTAAGCTTTTATCGTGACCAATTTGAAGTAGTTTCTACCCTTCAAATAAATTTTCTGAGTAAATGTTGAACGAAGAGATGTCCATTTCTTTTGTATCAACACCATGCAGGCCCGCGCCCGTGAAAGCGGAACTTTTTATTGTGTTCCTTTTCATATGTTTCTTTTTGCGTTTTCGTTTTTTTTTTTTTTCAAAAGTTCCTTCCTTCGCCCCAACTGTGGTGGGCGGGAAAATTTATTTTAGTAATCCATCCTCAGTAAGTTTTCATTATGATCGTTTGTGAGAATCATAACCGCTCTTTTAATCATCAGATATACCAAAATAAGACATTAAATAAGACATTAACTTCTTCGTCCTTGCGCGTAGTCGAGACTGTTGCTCTGAAGGGAAGCGAGAGTTAACCGATACAATAGAACAGATTTTTGACCAATTTTGACCAATCAGAGTGCGCGTAGTATCTCAGTTAGTTCATAAATACAACGAATATATTAAAAAACGCTATAAACCGACGCGAAAATATGTACTGATATTTGTCCGTAGAGGTTGGAGGGACAAAGATTTTCCGAGGACAAATATCAGACATGTTTAGTGCATGTTTTATCTTCGATTGGAGATGTCATTTAAGGCTGTGCTCACACTTGGTGCCTGTGTGCAGTGGCCGAGTACTATTCTCACTGAGCACTAATGTGAACATATTATTTCAAGTACCCACGCCAGAATTCGGGTTCAGTGTACAAGGTCTCGACCTCGTACTAGGTCACTTTAGGGTTCTTGGGTACTTTGGTTTTCTGTTTGTGAACGCAACGCTTTTTTTGGCCGGTGCTCATGTACCAGCGTTCGGCACCAAATGCGAGCACGGCCTTAATATCCCTCATACTTTGCTGAGTGGGCACTATTTAAATGAACCGTCACTGTTAAGACAAGTTGGGGTTGAATTTTTTGAACTATATAATGCCTAAATTCTAAATATTACAGGAAAAGGAAGAAACAATAAATGGAAAAGATTATAATGGCTTTTTAAATTTCCCGCGCGTCACCATTTTGGATTTCATGACGTGAAATGGTTCCCCAATTATTTCACACAAAAGATTCTCTGCTCCTTAAAAATAGCGACAACCATTACATGTCATAGAAACCGAGAGTGATCCGTCTTATTGTTTTAGCAAAACCCACGGACCGATCTACTGTATTCAAGAAAAGAGTTACTAGGTGGAAGCGGTTTATTTATAGTGTTGGTTTGTGATCTTGGCAATTTAAACCCCCCAGTGCTGTCTAAGTCTATCGAAAGTTATACCGTTCTAGTTTGCTTAGCGAATCAGATTGCTAGTTTACCTCGTAATAGTCTGTTACTGGGTTATGCTAACATCTTATACCAGTTTTGGCCAATAGCAACAGAGAAAATGTTAGTGGTGAACTGTCTCAACGACCCTTATTACATTCGGATTAAGCAGCCTTTCCTAGCGCTACTTTCATTTCGGAGAGTCACAATTTTCGCCGGTTTTAAGTACTTAAAACGTGCTCCAAATGTACACAGATGCATGTCGATTAAATGAGAAAAAGTGTTTTAAATGTACCTAGCTAGAGATGAAAAGGGGAAAATCTTGTTGAATGGAATTTATATTGCATTGTAGAAGAGTAACATATTGGCTTTCATTTGGAGCAAGGGGTATCAAATCCAAACGTGAAATCAATTTGGAATAGCCTGTTGTTTCTGTTATTTCCAATGTTTTTTTTTTTTTTTTTTTTTTTTTTTTTTTGTGACAAGCCAGGTTAAGCTGTTTAAAGTCACAACCTTCGGGAGTACTTCTACGAGTAATACTGATGCAAATGCGACAATCTGATTGGTTGAGCCAAACGTATACAATTAGCAGTTAGTATACACGAGCGTGAATTTACGCTAGATCGCGCGACCTCGTTATGTGCGAAGATTAATTTTACTTTTTAATGCAGAAAAAATTGGAATTCGTTCAATAGGACGTATTTTAGCCTGCGACAATCATTCTTTTCAAATTTCTATGAGGTGACAGTTGACGAGGAAGTGCCTCACCTCATAGATATGTCGAGCTCGAGCTTATAATTTTATTACTAAATTTTGCCCCAACATGGTGAAAATTTGTTCGTACGTACTTATTGGGTCATTGGCGATTGGTGAACTTTAATATAGTAATATGTACCTGGTACTAGCTTTTGACACCTTGTTTTTCCATCTCCTTCGTATCCAGGTTTACAAGCACAGCTGTACGATCCGTAAGTATTCGTGCACGTAGCATCGCCTGCAAGGCACTTGGGTGTTCCTTGGTTACATTCATTAACATCTGTAAAAAGACCAAGAAGTCATTAATGAGAAGTGAGGTAGTTAACGATTATTCACCGAAGTGAATATCCGCCGCTCTTTACCGACACTGAGGTGAATAATTGTTTTAGTATATACCAAACCAGTTGAATAGCCGGCCTAAAATTAAAAGTTTTACCGTGAAAGAAAGCTATTCAAAGCTTCACTACTGAACACTGCGCACATGAAAAGACGACAGGGCGGGAAAAGTCACATGACAACACTACACAGGCGATCGACGGAAATAAATTTGCAGCGTGTTTCGTTTGTTGAATGGATTTGGACGATTTCAAGCCGAAAATTGTTCTTTACTTTATTTTCACTACTGAAAAACACAATTTAAGTGTTTAATTTACTCGTGAACACAGCCTGTGCCGGTCACTATAGCCTGGGAAACGTCCGTGAAGTCATGAAACATGCTGCAAAAAACTGTTCGTTGAATTATTACAAGATGCGGCGAACGACCGCGAATATCAAGAATACGCGGACTGGATTTGACCGAAGTTTAATACGGCTGCTAAGCTAGTTGACTGGAGGAGAGTCAGTGGAAGAAGATTGAAAAACCACAGCAGTTGAAGTTGATCTTCGGTGCAAACCTAAATATTTTAGTCTCCAGCGTGACTTTGTTTGGCCAAGCCGAAAACAACTTGCCAAATCGTTTATAGCACGACCAAAACAACTGCAAGGATTTATTGGCTTTAAAACAGAGATACAGGTAAGAAATGTACTTAATTTTCTTAGTTGGACGGTGACCGTGTATATTTGGAAAAAAAAATCAGACTTAAACGTTTTAATTTTGCGTACGTGTACGCGGCTAAGGTAAACAAAATATTTTGTACCACAGTACATTTTATCGATCGTTTTGTTGAAAGAAAAGCTTAAAACGTTTTAAATAAACATTGCTAAACCTAGTATTGTTCTGACCTGGTACAGTTGACAACGCATTCAAGTACAGCGGCTTCTTTTATGGATCAAAAGCCGCTTTTTTAACCGATGTTACTCGTAGAAGTCATCTTACTTTGCTCGGAGGTGAATAGTACTTGCTATTCACCTCCGAGCTAGCCAATCAGCGCGCGCGAAAAGCACTATTCACTGGTTTGGTATATACTAATATGTGATATTACGTAACTATCAAGAGCGGACCTGTATGTGTTGGGTAAGCCACACATTACTCCTACCTTTCTCGCAGTGTTCCCCTTCGAATCCAGGAGTGCACTTACATCTATATCCCTTGGATGTAAAACCGGATTGACAAGTTGCGTTATTCTGGCACTGTTGCAGTTTCTTTCCACATGCGTTCTTAATAATAAGAAAACAGTAAAAGAGAGATCAATATCTTGTTTCCGGCTCTTACTTGGTGTAGAAGACACAGTTCACCTATAACAATAGAGAACAAAAGGACAAAAGAACGAGGAATACAATAAAAACAATAGGTTTGCGAGGCAGTGTTCTGTTGTGACGTGTCCTGTGTCTTCTACACGAAGAAGGAGCCCAAGATTCTAATAAAACGTCAACCGAACGAACTGCCAAGACGGCGAACTGAGCTTATAGCGACAAATCAAAAGCGAACTCAAGTGTTGTAGACGAAAACATACTTTCTTATTTTAAATAATGCTTTAACAAATGGATAAATTTGAAGGGAAATTATTTAATCATGGAATCGTGTCAAAAAAAAAAACAAAAACAAAACAATCCCGTACGCGCGATGACAAAAAAAAAAATAGAAACACAAGTTAAAAAAATATAATAAAATCGAAAAAAACCATTATACTATAAAGACGTTTCGTTTATCCCATTTTCAATCACCTTCACGCCACGATAATAGTAAACGGGGTCAGTCTTCAGGTCTTCGCCATCCTCCATGTGGGTGGAGTTATTTAGCTCACATTCATGCGTTTCACTGCCTGGATCCTTATTTTTGATATTGAGACTGACGCAGGCGTCTTCCATGTAGCAAAGATATTCACAGTCGTCCAAGTTCTTGACTCTAAAAGTTTTTATTGTGTGGTTCATCAAACGTCGCTCAGCAAAGAAATAGTAAGATGGAAAGTACAATTCACGATCTCGTTCTGAAATAAATTATGCAGTTGATATTAAACTTTTAAAATACAAGGGACGTAATTAAGACAATTAGACGTGAAGAACCAAAGAAAAAAAAATTCTTCGCTATAAGATAACTTTGCACGGATATAGTCTATATGTTCAGTGTCGGCTTAAAGGAGGAAACAACCTCTGTTAGGTCATCTTTAAGTTCCAAAATAAAGCGAATTAAAATTTACACATTGATCGGTAAAATACCATAAACTTAAATATAAATAAATCAATAAACGAAAGCCTTTGTTAACTCATTTCATCAGCTTTCAAAAGCACATTAATGACATCCATATCTGATATCTACAACGTTCGCGTTCGACAAATCGATCCTAAAGTAGTGTTACAAATGTATGAAACTAATTTTGCAAGTTTACACGAGTCCTAAACCTTGCTAAAACATAGCGTACAGGAGTATGGCATAAATAAAACACAAGTTCATGGGTACAAAAAAAAATAAATAAATAAATAAAATAAAGACTCACCATCTGCACCATCTGCGCGCGCTGGATAAGTTATGGTTAAAGCCAAGGATACGATAACCAAGAGTACAGAAAAACGCATAGTTATAGTACACTTGGTGTCTTTAGTTATCAAGTCTCCAAAGCAAGAGCAAAGAAACAGCGTTGGGTTAACAACAGCGATTTGTAGTCAAGGGGTATCTGAATCTTATGTCGACAAAAGGAAGATGCGTGTTGTGATCCTGCATTATGCAAAACTCACACCCGTTGGGCTAAAGTCAATAATATCACAAACCCGTCATTCCCCAAAAAACTGCAAATGTCACCACAACTAACGTTTTATTTAATATCTCGACTAATATTTTCAGTAATGTGCACTTCAATATCTCAATTGAAGGGGAACAAAATGTTTTTTTTTTTCAGAAAATAACACACATATTTCACCATTGCATCCAATATTATTTCAGTTAGAATAATCTTAATTACCATAGTTCAGCATAAATTGTTCATCGTATTTTGCCAAAAAGTCTTACAACCAGCAGGTTGCATACAAGTTTATAGAAAAAGACGACACGTTTTAGTTTTGAAGACATGTTTCGACAGTTTCAATTTCTGTTATCGCTAGTGACAGTGGAAACGATGAAGAAGAAGGATGGAAGTACTTTCAGTGGAAAGCATTGCGCATGTTGGTGTAAGCATGCAATTTCTTAAACATTCACATGTTACGTATACTAAGGGCCAATTCGCACTAGCGGACAAATTTTGTAACAATTAGAGATTTCATCACTTGTGTGTCACTTGTTACAGAAAACAAGTGCGAATACGTTTTTTGAGACCAAGAACTTGTCAAACAATTCAGGAAAACAAAGAAGCAGTTGTTTTATGATTGGTCCGCGTTGCACGCGCGATACATTTTGTCAAACAATCGCAAAAACAAGTGCGAACGACTTTTCGGACAAGTGCAAATTTTGTCAAAACGGACAAATCTTCAAAGGGACCGATGTCCTGCCTCAAGGCAGGACAAGTCATGACAAGTCGCATTCCAACACCCCTCATAATACCAGATAACAATACGTTGTTGATTGGGTATTGTGTTTGGTCTGGATTGTACTAAAAAACAACACGCAAACTTTTTCTGCGATAGGAGGCAAAACATGTTTGCGTGCTGAGGTGTGGTCGTGGAAGGGTGGTAATACCGGGGTTGGAACAAATGAAAGCGGAGGGAACCAGTTTGTGCCGATAAATAGAGGTGAAAAGAAATAGTTGACTTGCCACATTTTCCCCGCAGGTCAGCACAAAAACATCACTACACGCGCACTTCAAATGCAAATCGTTTTAAAATCTTTCACCACGTGGATCTGCCTGATTATTTGATATTTGCACAAGACGACCGTGCCGAGAAGTGTACCAGGATGGCAGAAGCACGTGCAGAGCTATTGTAATAATAATTACACCTTTTGTTTTCTTCAAAATGTCTCTGACTTGTCGCGACAATTTTGTTTTTGTCAAAAATGTTATGACATTTAAAACTTGTCCGCTAGTGCGAATCGGCCCTTAATGTTGTCTATAAATTACAGATGTACTCAGTTAAATTAAAATTTTCGTTTTAGTTATATTTTGTTTAAAGCTGCTAGAGAGCTTTAATGATGAAATTTTAATTTGCCTCATCATGTCAAAAATATTATCCAAATAAAGATGAAAATGGTGTGTGAACTGAGATGCAAATCTCAGTTACAGTTGTCATTTCGACAATTTGCATTTTTTTTATTTTGCACTTAAATGTCCCATTAGACTGAACAGAAAGTTTCAGTAGAAAAACTACTTATTTCTTTGTTTGCAACTATGGATGTATTAAACTTCGATAATGATGCATATCTTGTGTCACTGTATGGGACCCTCAGGATTAGCTAACATACCACAATATTAACGACAAATTTTTAGAAACGGTTGGCACTGCCACAATCATGAAGTTAAATTTTATATTTCCGTCTAGATCTGTTGCATATATTATATTGACACGCAAAATTACGCCGACAAAAAATATAAGCCCGAACAAAAGATAAACATGTTTCCAGTTCACTGACCAAGCATCTCAGAACAGGAGTTATGGAAGAATAAAGGAGAGGGAATAGCGAAGGACAGAGTTTAATTGAATTCCTGTTGGGCAGATGATCTCTTCGAGATGGGAAGATTTTAAGAAGAAAAAGAAGCAGCTAGGCTATGAAAAAATAATAATACCAAATTCAAAATACGTACATGCATAAGGGCAGGTGCACTTTGGTTTGAATGCTTTTAATGTCGCGTGCGACTCTTGCTCTTATTATGTATGTATTTAATAAGCAGTATGCACAAATTCGTGCGATTGAAGCCGACAACACATGGCAATATATTTCAATATCCTTTCTGACACAGTCGTCATCCAGGTAGCAAAGATATTCACAGTCGTCCAAGTTCTTGACAAGCACGGTTTTTATCGTGTGGTTCATCAAACGTCGCTCAGCAAAGAAATAGTAGGCTGGAAAGTACAGTTCACGGTCTCGTTCTGAAATAAATTTTGTCGTTGTTCTTATTGGACTTGCTTAACAGGAAAAAAATAATAAGCACATAACAGAAAAAACCGACAAGGAGTAACAGAGGGAGAAGTAACTATCACGGCGAAATTTGGGGAACTCACCTTTCAAGCCTTGGCCCTATGTCGGACCGAAAAACAGCCAAAGAAAAGGAATTTTTTTTTTGTTTATTTACCTTTAGTTAGTTCCTTCGTCTTGAGTGCCCTTTGAAGCATTGCTTTCGACAAACGCCTTCGGGTTGATTTTGGGTTGATTTTGATTTTGCCAGTTTCTTCTATATTTCAGTTTCATAGTCCGCCAAAATGAGGGGCCCTCTCAAACCAATTACGACCGCGACCGAAAGCTGTAATTTGCAACAATTTGCACCAATATCATTGCACGTGTACGCCGTTATTTCTTCGCTATAAACTACGTCTTTTTTTTTTGCAAAACGTACTCGCGAAGGACAAAGCACGCGCCCAAATTCTAGATGCAGACTTGTAGCTTACGAGCTTCTGATGCTAACCTGATCTTCCGGAAAAGGAAAAAATATCCCTGCATAAAATTCTTTTGTTTCATTTGAGAAGACATGTAAAAACCTCGGGCTTTGTGCTTCATCACGGGCTACAAACACCTTGAAACAATACATGCATATGCGTGCTTTCATCTGTTTCTCAGTGTTTGGAATCTGTGATAAAGCGCGAAGCCCTCGTTTTTTTTTTTTTTTTACAAATACACCGGACCCACAACATAATTGTATATTTTTTAGCGTTTAACATAACGAGTGCTTCAGCAGAACGTGTTGTAGTAGAGACCAAGTTAATCAATTTCAACCATTTCTCAATTTCTAGTCGAAAATCTCTAAATCTTGTCAATCGCCATTTATTAAACTGTCGTACTCCTTTATTAGTTTTCTCATTCTCAAGTGGTTAGAGTACGTGCGACGTTCACGAAGGGACAACTCTGCCAGACGTTATGACCAGAAAAAAAAAAAATCTGCCAATTTGTAGCAGCCAACTATTTTTTACGATTACACGAATTCTAGACATCGTTAAAATATAGCGTGAATATGTTATATAAACAACACAGACTCATAGCTCAAAAACAAAAATCCAACTCACCCTCTGCACGTGTTCGATAAGGTGTCATTAAAGCCCATGATACGAAAACCAAGAGTACAGGAAAAAGCATGGTTGTAGTACAGTGGATGTCTTCAGTTCTCGCGTCTCATAAACAAGGCTAAACAGCGTTGAGTTAACAAAAGCGATGTGTTGTCACGCTAATATCATAAAATAGAGATGCGTGTTGTAATCTGATATGAGCTGTGCGTTAGTCATTAGAGCGATATAAGCAAATTGACAACCTGATTCCACCTGCTGTTGATTAGCCTACCCTTTCAAGTTTTTGTGCATTTAAGATTAGCTTATAAAGAATGGTTTCTCTTGATATGGTTATTTTGTTTGTATATATATCCCGCATTTTTTGTCAACTGTGCTTAAGGGAAATCCATTTGAAATTTGTATGCTTAAGTTTAAGGGTGCAACTGCGCTTTTCTTTTTGTTATTCGAAATAAAGAAAAGGAACAGTAATGATATAACGCTCCCAATTTCACTCTTTTGCCAGGATTTTTTCTTTAAAAATACTTGAAAATAAACAGTTTACTGTTTTGGGTGGTTTTCACTGAAGCGAAGCTACTTGGCTCCCGTGCAAACTACAAATTTTCGTTTTCGGTTGCTATACAGTCATCGTTTTGCTATTTATGCAAATTGTTTTTTTTTTTTTTTTTTTTTTTAAGATGGTATCTTTAGTTGCCAATTTTCTTGTTCTCTGTTCACTTAAAAGGTAACAGCAATGACATTTAAAGTGGTATTAAAAAAGCAGGACGTTCACTTTTCGGTCGGAATTAATATTAAACAATGGGAAAATACCAATCAGTAGATTATCCGATCATATTTCCTTCTCGAGCAGACAACGAAATGCACTCCTTAAACTTGAAATACGAAAAATGTAAAACATCATTATTTAATGTAGTATCCAAAGAAGATTTGCTTCTTTAAACAACCATTACAGAATACGTAGTAGATAGGACTCTTCATTAAGATGGAAATATATTGTATAAGATTTTGCGTATGTTGACTAAAGCTCATTATTGAATATTAACACATTCTCCATATTGTTGATAATTAACCGATGTAGTTAAATTGAAATTTTCTTTTCTTTTTGGATGGTATTAAGCTGTTAAATGGCTTAATGATGACATTTTAATATGCTTCGTCATAACAAATAATAATATGTCCAAATAAACTTGAACATGATCTGCAAAATGAGATGCACTGAGGGTCTTAAAATACTGTTTTGACAACTTGCAATATTTTACATATGTATTTTAATGACCAGTTTGAATTAGAGAGTTTATTAAGATAAGAATCTTATCACCTTTTAAAAATTACGATGTTACTCTTTCTTTGTCTATGGCTATCGTTAATCATACTGCACCCTCAGGATTAGCTAATTATAACGCTTTGACTTCCTTAACAACACTTTATTACACATAACAACACAACTGAGATAATACGCGCGCTCTGATTAGTCAGCAACCCATGTTTCATTGAACCGGCCTGATTCCTGCTTCTCACCGTTTCACGACGTGACAGCACCACGCTCAAATACGCCTTGGGACGAAAAGTTGCTAAACTTTAGTTTAATGTCTATTTGGTTTATCGGATGAGTAGAACAGAAGACATGATTCTCATAAACGACCAAAAGACAAACTTACTGAATCGGAGGGTGGATCACGAAAATGAAGTTTCCCGCCCAACGCATCTGGAGCGAAGGAACATATTGAAAAATACATCAGAAAACGCAGAAACAAAATAAAGAACAAAGTAAACAATTCCGGTTTCACCAGGCTGGAATGGCAATAAAAACATGGCTATTATCATTCATAACAGTGATGCAGAATTCCGAAATGCGTGGTTTACATAACCCCGTTTGCTTATGGATAGTTGCGTTATACAGTACTGTATCGCCGAGTGCACTATCTCGATATTTAAATATTATTTTGCTTAGATTCGGGACATTTCAAAAGCGATACGTAAGCCGGAAAGTCCGCGCGAATTTTCTAATACTCTCACTTTACGTCGCCGAAACCTTAACCATATGCTTCACTTATTCCGTTGTATTATTTTCTCAGGTTTATTGCTGTACCTAACCTGCCGCTCCTAGACTACTGTAAGCCGTTTTCTTTTCCTGCATATCCAGTCTATCGAGTTAACCTGCTTCGCCAGTTCCACAGCTTGCCGGAGCACCGGGAAAACGTATTAGACATTCTTAAATATTTACGTGTTTTCGTTTACGCTTGGTTGTTCGCTCGTTCATCACGGCTTTGGGTTTGTCATGTTTTTTTTTTATAATTAGTTCTGCTTGTAGCAGTTTTTTACAGAACGCTTTGTTCGGTTCTACCTATAATGATGGCTCGTGTGTTGGCTGCAGTAGCTAACTTTCGCTCGCGTGTTGAGCAAGAGTGGCAGATGCCGTGTGTCGGCTGGAGCTAAAACGTTCGCTAGTGTTTCGAGCAAAAATTGTCAGATTCCGTGTGTCGGCTGTTCGCTCGTGTGTCGAGCAAAGACTAGCGGATGCCATGTGTCGGCTGTAGCTAAAACGTTCACTCGTGTGTTAAGCAAAGATTGGAAGACGCTGTGTCGGTAGCCTCCTACGCAGACGTTCTTTTGAATGGTGTGTCGACTGTATATTTAGCTAAGATATTCGCTCGTTTGTTCCACTCCCCAAAGGTCCCCAAAGTGGAAGGAAATAGCAAGTTGGCCTTTGCCTTGTTTTTCTCTTTTGATTACAGACCAAACTGTTCGACACAAAGTCCTATTATTATCAATTAATCATAAGTATAACAAACTTCGCGGAGATATAAATTTTAGATAAGCCAAAGCCTTTTGAGGATTTACGATGACTATAACCAAAAAGCAACTTTTGAAAATGAAGGATTTAGTAATATCAAGGATAATTTAATCACAATAGGAGTCAAAAAGAGCGCGCACATGTGCAGCACGCTAACTTTGTTATTGGACATTATAGCTACGTGCGCTCCAGTTTGGAAAAGAAAAGGACGTGCTAAGAGTCAATGAGGTGCAAGATTTTTTTTTAGAAATGGTTACCAGGAAAGTAATTTACCTTGGGACGTTGCACCCAAGGATATCTTAATTTGATTTAATAATCTTGTGTAAGATTACAGACTGTCATTCACAATGTCTATCGCTTTTTGCCCTTTTGTTTCCAAGCCTTGTCACTGCTACAAGTATTGGAGGGAACATTTCGGTGTATGTCTGAAGTAATAGACAAAGTAAGACCCGTAGTTTCTCACTTCAATGTTGGTGGACTGCCAACAGCAGTTTGAGGTCCAGTGAAAGCAGACCTGTCGTGTGACTTTGCCTTCAGCCATTGTAGGATGCCCACCGCTTAACCAGCCGGGCGCGTAGGTGGATACAATGTAGGCATTTTAGTTCCTTCCTCTCCTCTCCGGAACCAACCAGGAACAAATGGTCTGTCACATAATTTATTATTTCGTGAACTGGAGGTAACTTTCCTGTTAGCTTCTCTCAGAGTTTGATAGTTGAGACATTCTGAAAATGTCAAGAATTACGCTTTAATTTATAAAACTGTCTCGACTCGTTTGGCAATTCATTTAGAAATCCTGTTTTGCCTTAATGGCTGGTAATACACTAGCTAATATAAATAACTCCACCTAACGCGAAAATTTACATTGTATTTTATTGCAAGCCAGTCTAGAGGTAAATCCGAGCGTTGTAATTAGTTCTTTCGTGGTCTTGGGTGATTTTGCCATAAGCCGTGTTTTTCTGTTTTGTTTTGTTTTTAAAAGCCGGCAAATTCAAGATAGTGTGTCATATGATAAACTACTTACTAACCTAGTTTGCTCGAGATGTACTAGGGAATATTGGCCCTCGTTCGTTTTTGTACCGATTTCGCTGCGCTCGGTCCGTACTACCACGACCGCGCGGCAACATTCGTCAATACGGCCCTTGTGCTCGGTTAACAACAGGCGTGTGCATCTTTGGTGGAGTAAGCACGGAAAAAGAATTTCCCGTGAATTTTCCGCTGCATACGGGGGGCGCACGGTCTGGCTTGAAAATCAAAAATTGCGGCTGATCGCGAAACGAGCCATTCGTGAAATTAATGCACTTCGCACGCTTAGTGTTCTTAAGTGACAGCCTCTTAAAAAGTTGGCTCGGGCAGAGTTCCTCTGCGCGTCCAGATCACGTGCAAGTCGTCCAATGTTCAAGCTGTTGTCTCCCAAGGAAATTAGTGAGTTCTGACCTTCCTTGACGCGCGTCACGTGATACGTTCTCGTCCAATAGAAAACTGTATTTCAGTTTGAGGCTGTAGCAATGGTGAATAACTGGAAAGGTTGGGAGGTTGAAATTGTCAATCTGATAACAACAGCTGCAGCAAAAGAAACACATTATAGCCATTTTTATCACTTTTGGCAACGATTAGGACTCCGCAGGAACGGTAACAAGTTTATTCAACGTATCAGTAAAATTAAAATATTTACAGTTGTGCCGAAGTTAATAGAGAACAAAAGAAGACACTTTAATTTGAAAAAGAAAATGTTCTGATGTTCAAGTACGTAAGTATCTTTCGTTAGTTACAAAGAAATAAATATGTAACATGCAGATGCTTTATATAGCTTAATGAAACTATACTATTTAAGCAATACACCACGCATTCTGTGGGTTAACTAAAACAATTAGAATACCCCCGTTTCTACCCTAATTATTCATTCGCAGAAAACTCAGGCAGGGTATGATGTAATTATGCGGAATGCAATATGTGATTTTTTTTTTTAATTCAAAAAAGGTGCAAAAGTTAAGTAATGACTGAATAACTTCGCTGTATGCACTAAAGGTGTTCCTCAAGAATAGGATAGATTTTCACTCAACAAAAGTTGCGTTATACTGTTGCGTGACATTTAATTTACAACACGATATACGATTCACGAGAGCACGGTCAAAATAAAGAGTTTTTTTTTTTTCTGAAATCTAAGAAAACTCGTCAAATATGTTTCTCTCAGATTTCGGTTATACTCTGTATTAGCCTTTTCAAACTACCCGGTGGTATTTTGCTTTGTGTACCACGAGCCGATTCCTTTTTGAGCAACTGTCCGCTTGTAATTAAGACTCTCGAGTTTGCATTTTTACCACAGTTGAAAGGGTTCATAAAACAGCTTTTGACACACACTAGATTCTTGTCACAAAGGCTACTAAGAATGCCATTCTAACAACATTAACGCGGGCCTGTATTTACTTAAATCCGTTCAACACTGTGAACCGTGATCAACGTTCTATTGCCTGTCAGTTGTTGCCAACATTGAAGTCTGTAATTTAATTAGCCCGCCTGAATCACATGATTTTTAATTTAATCTTACATCCAGATATGCGAAGAATCCCTAAAGAGGAATCTTGCATTGGAAATGCAAAGAATTCTTACACAGAAATGCAAAAAATCCCTGCATATCATCATGTCACGTGTCTAGAAAGTCCATGACATACATAGGGCCAATTCGCACTAGCGGACAAGTTTTAAATGTCATGACATTTTTGACAACAAAAAAATTGTCGCGACAAGTCAGAGACATTTTGAAGAAAACAAAAGGTGTAATTATTATTACAATAGCTCTGCACGTGCTTCTGTCATCCTGGTACATTTCTCGGCACGGTCGTCTTGTGCAAACATCAAATAATCAGGCAGGTCCACGTGGTGAAAAAAATTAAAAAACTTTAAAACGATTTGCATTTGAAGTGCGCGTGTTGTGATGTTTTTGTACTCGTGCGGGGATAATGTCGCAAGTAAACTATTTCTTTCCCCCTCCATTTATTGGTACAAACTGGTTCCCTCCGCATTCATTTGTGCCAACCCTGGTATTACCATCCTTCCACGACCTCACCTCGGCACACAAACATGTTTTGCCGCCTATCGCGGAAAAATTTCGCGTGTTGTTTTTTAGTACAATCCAGACCAAACACAATAGCCAATCAACAACGTATTGTTATCTGGCATTACGAGGGGTGTTGGAATGCGACTTGTCATGACTTGTCCTGCCTTGAGGCAGGACATCGGCCCCTTTGAAGATTTGTCCGTGTTGACAAAAATTTGCCCTTGTCCAACAAGTCGTTCGCACTTGTTTTTGCGATTGTTTGACAAAATGTATCGCGCGTGCAACGCGGACCAATCATAAGACAACTGCTTCTTTGTTTTTCTGTATTGTTGGACAAGTTCTAGGTTTCAAAAAACGTATTCGCACTTGTTTTCTGTAACAAGTGACACACAAGTGATGAAATCTACCAATTGTTACAATTTTTTTCCGCTAGTGCGAATTGGCCCATATATAGTCACAAACGTTTAATTTTCATGTTTGATTTGCTTATTAAGTAACTTAAGGTTGTTCCTCCCATAAGTCAATAGCTCAAGATGTCTAAATATGTGCGACTTTATGGTGTGTCGAGGCTCCTGTTGGATTCTCCAAAATAATAAGAGTGACACCCACCACAAAGAAGTATAAATAGTCGAAAAGAATGGCGTTTAAATCCTTAAAACGTTTTTTTAAGCACACTTTGCAATATTCTTACCATGGCAATAGGAATTGTGGCCTAAGCACAAGGCTTGTCGACAACATTGTCTAACAACGTTACAAACAAAGATAATCTAAAATAAACCGTTACCCAGGGTGGAGGTAACCCTTTGATGTTGTGAGGAATCCCATGAAAGGGCTATCTAGACAATCAAGTAGTCAAGTACATAGATCTAACTTAAGTTATAAAAAGGTGCCTAACAGCATTTGACATATTCCTTATTTCTTCAAATATTACTAATCTTTGAGAAAAACTATATCTTCCCAAACATCCCAAAAAATCACCCAAAAATTTACAAAACACCGCTAAACATAGCTTTATGAAATGAGCTGAGGGTTTTGGGAATGCTTGAGATGCGAACGAGATATTTGCATTAAACCCAAGTTAAGCGGTAGGAAAACCGGCTTCAGGTTTACCCCCGCCTTAATCAGATTACATCTACTTCGATCGACTTAGCGCGCGAAACTATACTTCAAAAACACGAAAGGTCAAAAAAGGATGCGACGGTGGGGAGCTAGCAGAAAGGCAGAAACAGAACAAATTTGATATCACTCCAGCAGTAACTTTGATATTTCCTGTAAAGTAAGCGAACTAAACGTCACCTTCGTCAAAAAAAAAAAAAAAAAAAAAAAAAAAAAAATGGAAATGTCATACATTTGCTTAATTTTCATAAGCTACCTTTTGTCAAGTCGGGTTAGAGAAACTTTATCAAGTTGGAATTTTCTCCCAATATCTATCACTGGTTAAACAAGTTTTCCTACTTTTACGAAAAAAGATGATTGAATCTTTAACAACATGATACTAAACCGGCCAAGCCGCAAACTCCAGCTCATTGATAAATATATTGATAACCGAGGTGGCCTCCCCTTTAAGCCTGATGGTTTCCTGGAGTTCTCCTCGCCCTCATAAACTGTACAAATTGTAAATAATTATTGTTGTTATGTGGCAAATAAATGATGATAATGATGATGATGATGATGATGATGATGATGATGATGATGATGATGATGATGATGATGATGATGACATATAATCATAATAGTTACCAGGAAAGTATAAGTTACTCTGGGACGTTGTACACATAAATAGTTCCCTAAGGATATCTAAATTTCAAAGTCTAGTCACTGCTACAGTATCGGAGGGAACAGCTCGGTGTATCTCTGAAGTAATAGACATAGTAAGAGCCGCAGTTTTTCACTTCAATTTAGGTGGACCAGTTATAACAGTCTAACCTCCTGTGAAAGAAGACTTGACTGGTTACTAACCCATCAGCCGGCTGTAAGATGATCACCAGTTAACCAGCCGGTCAAGCTAGCCTGGCACGTGTCAGTAGGTGGATATGAAGTTACCATTTTATTGCGAGCAGCTCCTTCGTCAAATTTTAGGATTACTGTATAAAAGATGATTTTATGTTTGATTTAGTCAGTG
Organism: Meandrina meandrites; assembly: GCA_963693305.1. Classification (NCBI taxonomy): domain Eukaryota; kingdom Metazoa; phylum Cnidaria; class Anthozoa; order Scleractinia; family Meandrinidae; genus Meandrina; species Meandrina meandrites. Next base: position 12,536,430 of record OY855907.1, on the reverse strand, counting down.
CTACAGTAGCGGAGATTACAGTGCGGTGTACCATTGAAGTAATAGACATAGAAAGAGACGCAGTTTCTCACTTGAATGTTGGTGGACCAGCTACAACAGTCTGACTTCCAGTGAAAGCAGACCTGCCTGGTTACTTTGCCGTCAGCGACTGTAGGATGTGCACCATTTAACCAGCCGGTTGCAGCAGCGTTACACCTGTGTGTAGGTGTACATGAAGTAGGCATTCTGGTTCCCGCAGCTCCTTGGAAGCGATACCAGCCATTGAGTTTGTTGTCACACAAATCGTTCCAATTGCTGTACGTGATTTTCCGGTCGGCGTTGGTCAGACTTGAGTAGCTTGTACATTCTACAGTTAAAATTAAAAGTTGATGATTATTTTTCAGTAAATGTAACTTGAAATTGAAGTTTCCATGCTTGTTTAAGTCAAAACATACAGCTCTTTTTTTTTATAAGTGTTGTGATATTTTAATATATAACTACCTACAACAGAATACTCTATAGAATTTTAAAGCCATTGTTAAAAAAATGCTCTTTTATTATATAGACGCGAGTGGTTTACTGGAAATTAGGCCACTGATAAAATACATACGAAATTACATCCTGGACCGTAGTGGCGTATTTTCCATATCCTTACCAGTGAGGATATCGATGACGTAATTTCGCGCCATTGCACGTCTACCAAACGTCAGTTGAAAGATGACGGGCGATAGACAAGTTAAATTCGATGAAGCCGACATAAAATCGTTCACTAAGGAGCAGGAAATTCAAACATACAGAAGGAAACTTAACACGACTTGAAACAATTCAAGGAGTTTCTTGCAAAGTAGACCAAAGGAGCTCAAAGGATATGTAAGAAATATCAGCCACCGGTCGAGCTGCAAGAGCTTATGTATTAAATTAAACCATAGTTAATAGAGGGAAATGGTTAGGAAGCCCATCAAACATAAAAGGAGCAAACAAAGAGGCCAAGATTGAGGTTGAAAGGTCCATGACCGTGCACATCTTTTGTTTTGCGCTCATACACTATGCATGAATTACGTAATTGCAATGTTTCTACTGGTTAGTTGTATGAACACACGTAACCACCTATTGTATTTTGTCAGGTTTCGTGCACGGTCAACCCCCAAAATAGGGAACAAAAACCTATAACAAAGAACTTTGCCAGGCTTCCCTCTATTAACTATTATAACGCAAAAGGTCATTCTAGGGTAATCGTACGGCGACTTGTGTTTGCCATTCGTACGGGAGTCAAAATAATTCATTGAATTTATAGGTAGTTTCTGATTCTTGCCAATCCAAAATATTATATGTACCTTTCAAGCGATTTTAGTGAGCGCTGCCTATTTGAGCCAGAATAATTTGTGTAGTCCTTGCATATTATGCGAACGACTCACTCGATGACACTTAGAATTTTAGAATTTTTACCAAGCCCACGGTCCACGCAAATATTACGCAATTAGACGGAACCATACGCCGACTTGTATTTGCTATACGCGATTCTTCAGATCAGAGTAATCGTAATTATTAAGCTTATTAATCATTATTGTTCGAACTTCTATCTTCTCAGCGCCGAATTAGCTGTACTTTCGTGAAATACAGATCATTTTTTATGGAAACGTTCGTCAGAGTAATACGAATCTTAAACCAATCACAGCGGCTGAAAGAATAACACACAAGTTCAGCTCCACAAATTTACGGATTGACGCGACGAAAACTTTTGAAAGTACTGTTGAAGCTATTACATAAGAAAATGTATTCAACGATTTAAAAGTACTTTGACGAGGAAATCTGGCAAATTATGGCCGGAGTCATTCACCGTGAAAGTAAAGGACTGCACGGAAATTTTGCAGGTTTACAAACTTCACAGACTGTCAAAGTTATTAAGAATAAATGTTAGTTCCAGAAACTCTACTTCGGAAATTTATTCCAAATTTATCCGTATCTTGTCGTTTTCGCTGCATGATCCCGAATGACAGACTACACAGAAGCCACTGAAAGAGCATAACTAAAATCAATTCAAGCTTGTACAAAGACTCAGCGTAAGTTTCTGCCATGAAAAATATCCAAGCAAGCTTTTATCGCGACCAATTTGAAGTAGTTTCTACTGTTCAAATTAGTTTTCTGAGTAATTGTTAAACGAAAAGATATCTATTTTTTTTTTAATCAATATCATGCCGGCGCGCGCCCATGAAAGCGGAACTGTTTATTGTGTTCCTTCTCATATGTTTGTCTATGATTTTTTTTTTTTTTATGAGAATCTCAACCTCTGTTTTAATCATCAGATATAACCGAATAAGGCATTAAACTAACGTTAAGTGATTCCTCGTCCTTGCTCGAAGTCGAGCGTAATGTTGTTGTGAAGGGAAGTGAGAGTTTACCGATACTATAGAACAGATTTTTTGACCAATTTTTGACCAATCAGAGTGCGCGTAGTATACCGCAGTTAGTTTATAAAATACAACGGATATAATTAATAAACTCTATCCAACGCGCAAATATGCACTGATATTTGTCCGGGGAGTTTGGAGGAACAAAGAATTTCCGAGGGCAAATATCAGACATTTTTGTCTATGTTGTATCTTCAATGGGAGATGTCATCTAAGGCTGCGTTTACATTGGTGCCTGGGCACAGTCCCCGAGTACGATTCTCGCTGATCACTAATGTGAACATACTATTTTTTTTTTCATCATGATACCCACGCCAGAATTTGATCAGGCAAGGTGCCTGTGCACGAGTACAAGATCTCGACCTTGTACTTCTCATTACATTCGGATTTAGCAGCCTTTTCCTAGCGGTTCTTAAAACGTGCTCCAGATGTATACCGATCCATGTTAACTTAATGACAATATATGTTTTAAAATATACCTAACTATGAGAAGGAATAAATGTAGATGAATGAAATTTATATTGTATAAAAGAAGAGTTACTTGTTGTTTTTGGAGTAAGAAGCTGATCTAATGCAATCATCAGATCAATTTGGGACAGCCTGTTGTTTCTGTTGTTTCCAATGGTTAAGCCGTTGGAAGTCACAACCTTCGGGAGTACGTGTATGAGTAAAATTCTACAAGTTATAGTGATGCAAATGCGAAAATCTGATTGGTTGAGCTACAAGTATAAAATCAGTCTGTAGTATACGATATCGAATTCGCGCTAGCGTGCGCGAGCTCGTAATTTGCGAAGGTTGATTGCTTTATAATGCAGAAATAATTGAAATCGTTCAATTGGATGTATTTTAGTGATAATTCTACTAAGACAGTTAAATTATTTGCTCGATTGTTTTATGAGGTGAAAGTTGATTTGGCTTGCTGCCTCATCTACTGTCACCTCATTAATTTTGCCCACGAAGATGAATACGTGTACGTATTGGGCCATTGGCGACAATGGGGAAAATTTATTGGTGAACTTGTAGTTTATTAACAACCATAATAGCGGAGCTCCCGAGCGCTATAGCGGAGCACCATAGCTATAGAGATTGTAAACCCATGAAACCCGGAAAATTTGGATGTGACGTCATGCCTGTACGTACGTACGCACGGATAAGGCCTAGGACGAGTTTGCCTTTCTTCTTGATTTGGAGTCCTTCCTGCGTAAAAGGTCACGCAAAAACATTTTCGGTTAGTTTAGAAGGCTTTAAGAGACAACTTACTTCTCGTAGAAATTTGTAAGAACACTGATTTATTTCAGAGTTTTTTCTCATGTTAAAAAATTATCTGGACATTTCATTCCAACTTAAACGAAGCGATTGTATGAAAGGCGGCACGTAGTTTGGCACGAAAGATGCGAAGAAAGCGTACTAGAAAACATAGATCTTGAATATTTCTTGTTCCATTTATTAATACACCACGGAATCTTCTGCCAAATGGTTTAGGATATCCTCTGAACGAGAAGATCCGAAATAATTGCCTAAAATAATTCATATATCGGACTGCCAGTCAAAAACAGCAAGAGCTGAAGGACTGTCTACGGTTCCTGCGGCTGACCTATGCTGGGAAATTAATTGAGCTGAAATAAAAGTGAGTTCAGTGCTGCTCAAGTTAAAAACTACACCGAAAGGAAAAAACATGATCTTTGCTGATAATTCATATAAAGAAAGCTTTGCCTTGCAGAATTAACAAGCCTTTTCCAAATAGGAGGTAACAAACGTAAATGTGAATGCTAAGCCATGCCGGGGCCAAACGGCTCTAAAAACCGTCATCAGAACGCCCGAATTTTGCATAACTCCAAATGCAGTGAGCATGTCGTCACCGAACTTAGCAAGTGAATAAAGGATAAAACTCCAAATTTTTTGACAACGAAACTGACAGCACGTGTCAAATTATGATGTCATAATTGATGACTTCATATCATGAATATTTCGTTTGCCGTCGGCTACAGTCGTCGTAGTTCGTGCATAATAAATGAATACATAGTGATAGCAAGGGTCCTGCGCGGCCTTAAGCTACACGGATCAAAACACGATTTCGTGTTTGCAAATTATAAACTACATTTACAGAAAAATCTTACAAACAAGAAAAAACCAATACGAGTAAAACCACTCAACGATACTGCCCACGAACATATATTTATTATAAGATTTATTGTCCAGCTGTTCTATTTTACCTGCTAGCTTTTTCAACAGTGAGTCGCTTGTTATCTCGTGGGCGTGATTTTAGATGATTCACAAGCGAATATTCACGTTGGTTTCGTTGCCAGTTACCTGTGCTCGGGTGAGCGAGTTCAGACTTTTTCCAACGCACGTTTGCTTACCAGAAACGAAGGAAATTTATTCAGTTCTTTTCATAGAATCCTCTAAGGTTTTTAGCATCCCGCACGAATAAACAGAGCAGTTAATCATGCAGCAAAATCAAGACGGTTCAAAACTACATTTTAAGCTAATTTTATACATCACAAATTGCCACAACAAAACACAACAAAAAACTGCCTTTTAAATGACTAACACAACGGGCTCCCAATGGATTCCACAGTTACAGGCCAGAAAAGTCAGACGGGTAAACCATGAAATATATTTACGTCTCTTTCGTAATAATCGTGAGCTTTCGTTGAGATATTTAATTTTCCTGTGAGAAAATTTCCTGTGCCGTAAGATATTCAGTTAAACCGTGAACGATTAAAATTTATCTCATACCTATATGGGACACCTTGCACGCTTAGAAATAGTATGGCTCCTTATTTGGAAACACTGTAAACTAAGCCCTCCCGCAAAAAAAAAAAAATAAAAAATAAATAAATAAATAAATAAATAAACAAACAAATAAATAAATAAATAAATAAATAAATAAATAAATAAATAAATAAATAAATAAATAAATAAATAAATAAATAAATAAATAAATAAATAAATAAATAAATGGGAGCTCAGCTTTAAGGCCTCCATAAATCTATATATTATGTATTGTAATGTTATCTACCTGATGGTTCACAGCTTGTTTATCCATCTCCCTTGTATCCAGGTTTACAAACACAGCTGTGCGATCCGTAAGTATTCGTACAGATGGCAACGCCTGGAAGGCAGCCGTGTGTTTTTTGGATACATTCGTCAACATCTGGAAAACGACCATGACATTATTTCTAAATTCTACATAACATTTTGTATGGTACATTGTGTGACATGTTGAAAGAGAGAAAGGGAGGTTGAAAGGGGTTGAGGATTGGGGGAGGTTGAGGGAATATGTGATATTAAAAGTATCAGGCGCGGACCAGTCCTGTATGAGTTGTAAATGCTACACGTTACTCGTACCGTGCTCGCAGTGTTCGCCTTCGAATCCAGGAGTGCACAAACATCGATATCCCTTGTTTGTAAAACCGGACTGACAAGTTGCGTCGTTGTGGCACGGTTGCCGTTTCTCTCCGCAGGCGTTCTTAAATAAGAAAACAGGAAACAAACTTGATAACTGCGTTACCCGGTCATTTATCGCAGAGATCAACATGTTGGCCCTAAGATTGAAATAAAAGGTCAACAAACCGAATTGCGAACACGGTGATAGCTTACAGCGTCAAACCAGGAGCGATCTCAAGTGCTGCACACGAAAACATATTTTCTTATTTTAAATAACAGGTTTTTTTCAAGACCTCATATTAGAGATAATAAAGTTTTTTTTTCGTTAATCAAACTTTAATTACCTTCGCGCCGCGATAATAGTATTCAGGATCAGTTGTCAGGTCTCCTTCATGCTCCATGTGAGTGGAGTTATTAAGCTCACATTCATGCATTTCACTGCCTGTGTTTTTATTTTTAATGTTAAGACTGACACAGGCGTCTTCCATGTAGCAAAGATATTCACAGTCGTCCAAGGTCTTGACTCTCAAAGTTTTTATTGTGTGGTTCATCAAACGTCGCTCAGCAAAGAAAAGGTACGCTGGGAAGTACAGTTCACGATCTCGCTCTGAATAAATATTAAAAAAGAAAAACTTAGATAGAATCACACTGTTTGTTCCGTGTTGGCTTCAAGGACGATTCGACCTTTCTGATCTGAGGTTATTTTCAAGTTTAAAAAGAAAGGGATATATGGTTAAAATATCATAAACTTAAATATAAATAAATCAACAAACAAAAAACTTTGTTAACTGATAATCACATCGGTAAGATTCCATATCTCATCATTCTACAACATTCTACAACATTGTATCCTTATCCTCAATTCATTGCTTTTTAGAGGTTTCGGTTATCCCGACGGTTTGTGCTGTTCGCTCTCAACAAATGGATCAAAACGTAGCCCAGTACAAACGTCTCCAACTAATTATGCAGGTTTATACGAATCCTAAAGGCTCCTAAACCCCGCTAAAGCATAGCGTACAGGAGTATGGTATAAATAAAACACAATTTCATGGGTACAAAAGAAATTATCGAACTCACCATCTGCACGCGCTGGATAAGGTATGGTTAAAGCCCATGATACGAGAACCAAGAGTACAGGAAAATGCATGGTTATTGTACACTGAATGTCCTCAGTTCTCACGTCTCTAAAACAAGAAAAAAAAAACAGCGTTGAGTAATAACGTACAGTGATGCGTAGTAAAGGCGTATCTGAATCTTATTTTAAAGATGCGTGTTGTGATCCTGCAATTTGCAAAACTCACACCTGTTAGGCTTAAGTCATTAATGATACATGTATATCATTCCCGTCATTCACAGAAAAAAACGCCCTCCCGTTTCTCACAAAAAACGCAAATTTAACAACAACTGATGTTTTAGTTAACATCTCGACAGGTATTTTCAACAATGTGGACTACAATATCTCTACAAATTGTTTTTTTCAGAAATATATATAGAGAGAGACTTTAGCCAAAATATATGCTTTAACTTTTCAAAGCTTGGAGTTCTCGATACATAAGACAAGTCAAAAACCTACGATTGTAAGAGTAATTTGTCACCCATGAGAATAAAAATAATCCTAATTGCCATAGATCAGCATAAATTGTTCATCACATTTTTGGAAAAGATGAAGATGAAGGTAAAGATAGAAGTATTTTCAATTAATGGAAGGCATTGAGTATAACATTCACACATTACTTAATTGTATATAACTTAACGATGCACTGAGTTAAATTTCGTTTTGTTTTGTTTTAAGCTCCTAAACGATTTTGCCTCATCATGCCAAAAATATTATACAAACAAAGATGAACATCTGCGAACTGAGATGCACATCCCGGCTTCAATTTCGACAGCTTGCATTTTGTTGCATTTAAATGACCCATTAGACTGTTAAGACAGTTTAAAAAGTAGACAAATCTACCAACCTTTAGAAATGGTGATGTTATTTCTTTGTTTTCGACTATGGTTGTAATTATCCTAAATACTAATACATTTCTTATGTCATTGTATGGCACCTCTAGGATTAGCTAATTATAGCGTCTTGACTTTAGTTTAAACGACGCTTTATAACACATTATTATACATTGTAGTCACTACCTGTCTTCACATTGGCTAGGAGCCTACAGTTAATTCTGGGATTCAGCGCAACCTATAGATTATTCACTAATCTGTTAGCAGATTAGTAAATAATCCGTAGCTTGCGCGCGCAATGCATGATTTCCAAGAGACTGTCAGGTACACGGATGGTGAGTGGCATCTCGCACACAGCGAAGTAAAAACATGTCTCGTCGATTCGCTTCTTCAACAGTGCGTTTGTCGTTGCTTTTTTGAAACAATGTATAATAAAGCAATTATTAGATTCGGTTTTTGTGATATCCGGTATACCTAAAAAATGTTTTTTTATTTGTAGGTCCCGGTAAGTGTTATCAGCCTCAGCCTTCGGCTTCGGCAGATAAAACTTACCTCGACCCTGATTATTCCTGATATCACAAAAACCTCATCCAAAAAATGTTTAATATTACCGACAAATTAAAAACATTTTTTTTAGGTCGACACTGCCATATTTATAAAGTTAAATTTTACATTTCCTTCTAGATGTGGGCAAATGTTATGTTGACAAGCAAAATTATGCCGACAAAAATAAGCAGGCACAACAGACAAACATATTTCCAGTCACTGACCAAGCATCTGAGGACAAAAGTCATGGAAAAATAAAGGAGAGGGAATAGCGAAAAACAGAATTAAATTAAACTGAATTCCTGTTGAGCAGATGATCCTTTCGAGATGGGAATATTTTCAGATGAAAAAGAAGCAGCTAGACTAGGAAAAAATAATACCAAATTCAAAATACGTATAAGGCAGGCGCATTTTGGTTTGAACGTTTTTAATGTCGCGCAACAATCTTCCTCTCATTATGTATGTATTTAATTAGCAGCATGCACAAAATTGTGCGACTGACGTCGACAACAGGTAAAATATTCATAACAATACATTTCAATATCCTTTCGATTAGGAGTCACGTGTATTTTCCACAGAATTGTGTCCCGCGGGCTGGCGTAGCAAATTATTGTAATGAGATTCACAGCGCGTTGCATTGTGGTAAACATGGTGGACTTGCAAGGTCGTGGGGAGCGACAAAACCTGCAATTGTGTGTCCATGTTTTTGTCGCGAATATAAAATTTCAGGAATGATTGTCAAGAGAGCTAAACTTGGATTTTCTATTGTACCATGGCAAAAGGAGAATTTTACAACTGCTTTACAAAAAGGAGATGAAACGTTGCTAAGCCCAGTTTTCGCCATCCTCGGAGCCCCAGGGGCAGTTAGTGGGGGCGAGAGAAAGTCGAAGTTGTGGGAAAAAATCAACGAAGAAAAGTCAAGAGCAGTTCCATAAAGCTCTCTGAATGCTGCCTCCTGATTGAACAGAAAAAATCTTTTGAATTTCCTTGAATTATTCTGCTTAGAGCCACTTTCATGTGTTCGTACATAACGGTTGTTGTAGCGGTAATACTTGTATTTTAATTTGCATCAGGGAGCCGAGATAAAGCCGGAAAATCATTTCAGATGTCAGAAAGAAAGAATTTTTGTCCATCGCGAAATTTTCGTTTGGACCCGATCAGAGGTATCGTAAATAACTGACTTATTTCATGTTATTTTTTTCTCAGCGAGCAAGAGGGGGAGGTGAACTGAATCTTGCAATCTGACTGGTTCCGGGAGCGGGCGGAATTTTCCGATCTTGACAGTGGTCAACGGAACGGCAGTTTGGCAGTTTGCGTGACGACACGAACGAACCCATGAAAGTTTTGCTCTCCCAAATCTATGTAGTTGTTCACCAACCGTTGTAAATGTGAAAGGAAAAATTGGCAGTGGAATTAAAGGCCTTGAAGTTCTCCAAAAGGCGAGTATTCATTCTCTTTATCGACAAAATCAAGTTTTATGGCGGTAGTTTGTCGATCGTTGTTTGTGCATTCGCTTTCGCCGATTTATCCTTTCAAAAGCTAAATTAGTAACGGAATTAAAGGCCTTGAAGCTCTCTAAACGGCTGAGTATTCATTTTCTTTATTGATAAAATCAAGTTATATTTTTATGGCCGTAGATTGTCAATCGTTGTTTGTGCATTATTCGAACTGATTTTCACGCCATAATGCGGTTAACTGCAAGTCGCTGGTTTACAGAATCGATTTATCCTTTCAAAAACCTTGCCTTTCTGCTACTTTTCCCAAAAACCAAATGCTGCCTATCTCCATTCAAGAAAATGAGATGCTTGGATAAAAAACAGTCAAATTAATTCTCGCAATATTGTGCCTTGTGCAGGCGACCAAACTACACATTCAGTTCAGCTTCATTCAATTTCGCTTTCGTGACTTTAGATTTTTTTTTTTGTGCTCTCTTTCAAGCTGCAACATTGTGCCTCTTTTTATTATTAAAGCTACTTTTCTCTTTTTTTTTTTTTCTGATGACCTTTTCCGTGAATACTGTTCACTTTACCGGCTTTGGGTCGGCCCGTATCGTGAAAAACTGTGACCTCGGCCTTGAAAATGCTGCCTCGGCCTGCGGCCTCGGGCAGCATTTTCAAGACCTCGGTCACAGTTTTTTTACGATATGGACCTCCCAGACGGCAAATAACATATATAAGTTATATAGCAGTGGCAGCCCAAAAATTTCTTAGGTTTCTTTCAAAAAAAAAAAATAATAATAATAATAAGTCTTTTGAAATTACAAAGCCTTCTTTAGTTTCTAAATTCATTTTGGAAATATGAAATTCATGTTAAAAAGGGATCATCATAAAATATTAGCTAAGTTCGGTTGAGTGTCTGTCATGCTGTTCTCAAATTTGTCGCTGCACACTGCCTCAGTTAAAAATTCCTTCCTCTTGAGTTCAACAACGCGCGTCTCATTCTTAAAAACATGACATTCCTAAACTTTTCTTTACAACTTATCTGGTATTTCGCACCTTGCGAACAACACACAGAACAAAACAAACCATTACCTTATTTGAATAACACAAGCTTGTTTTGATGTTTTGTTTTGCCCTGGGTGTTGTTCGCAAGGTGCGAGTTAGGGTGTTTTGTACAGTGTCTTTATGGCAGTTGGCAGAAACCGTACGAAGAAAAACATCGACAGAAACGGCTAGACATCTTATGAAACGCTGAAACACCTGGCAGGAACATGGCCACTGCAGTCAAAGCTGCAAACAGAACCGAATCCCAGGTAAGTTGTAAGGAAACGTTTAGGAATGCCATGTTTTCAAGAATGAGACGTGCCTTGTTGAATTCAAACGGCAATCAAGCAGAAGGATTTTTTTTTTGATTGAGGCAATAGGCAGCGACAAATTTGAGAACGGTATGACCAAGATTCAACTGAACTCAGCCAATCTTTTATGTTGATTTTTTTTTTATGTTTAGGGGAAGTAAACCTAAGAAACGTTTTGGCATCCAGTGCTATACAGCATAAAATGTTTTGTATCAGGTTACAGTAAAACTTTATTTGTTGGAAATGTAGAATATCAATGAAAGGTTTAATAAAATATGCAAATAAATCCCTCGAAGGAGGGATTTATACAGATAAATCCCTCATTTTAATTCAATTCATCAGCTCCACTCTTCCCTGCTACATTATCAAGCCCTTCCCGGTGTTTAAGTTAGTTAATATTCAACAGGGTTGTAAGTTAAATAAAATGTTATTTCTAACATTTTAAAAAAGAAGTCAGCTCTGACAACTCCTCCACCAGAAGAATTAGTGTCCATGTTCTTCAAATGGGCCGATCCATCAGACACATCCCTGGGTTTCGCATGTCTTCCCTGCATCTGCGGACTGTCTGAACCTCTTACCAGATTACTTCGCAAAAATGACATTCGCGTAGTCAGCAAACCAAACCTTGCAACAAGAATTTCCTTCACCTAAGTTTAGGCAGCCCCTGGATCACCAATGCAATGTTGTCTACAAAATTCCGTGCGCTGACTGCAGTTGGAGTTATGTAGGAGAAACTGGCAGATGTTTTAAATCCCGAAGAAAGGAACATCAACGAAATCTTAAAAACTATACGAGAGGCTCGAACATTGCCAACCATGCTTGGCAAAACAATCACTCAATTGACTTTGATGGCGCTACTGTGATAGACAAAGGCAATTACCGTGTTTGAAGAACACTAGAATCTTGGCATACTGCCAAAACTGTCGGCGCTGATAATAATTCTAAACCGTTACCAAGACAATATTCTATTTTATTGTAATTTTTTATTTTGTCCTTTTGTCCATTTTCTTAGCTTTTCACACTTCTATTGTATTTTTAGTTTTTAATCTTTTCACACCCTCCCCTGCATATATTTCCAACCACGTGCTTACTATTTTTCATATTCGTTAAAGGCTATAGTATAATAACCGAAAGCTTATATTTTTCTGAAACCTTTTTAACCAGAGAACGCTTTTTAACTTTTTTATTATGTCACATCCTGGTTACAGTTCATTTTTTAAATAAAGTTTGTTGAATATCAAAAAAAAAAAATGTGCCAATCATGAAATAATTTGATATAAATTCTTATGCACAGTGGAAGAGAGCCCTTTTGTAAAGAGATCCATAGCGAAGCCATTTAGTTGATCATAAAAGTTACCAGTAAGCGCAAACGATTACTACGCCATGCAGCGTGCCCTATATAATTTAATAAATTAATATTAATATAGATTTAGCCAAGCCTAAACGCGGAGCTCCACATACATTGGAAATACATTGGAAATACTGTAATACTGTAACTCCAATCGTAGACATTTCGCTGAACAAATCTTCTCATCACCCAAGGCAAAAAGGGGTCTTGAGCCCGCGATCCTATGGAAAACATTACCTGGTTAGAGGTGTACAATATCAGAGATGTAAGATGACAAGGCTGACATGAAAAGGTTTGGCGGCCCAATTGACCACCTTTTGTGCGAAGTACGTGCGCACGTAGGGCGAATGCGCCAGCGAACCACGCCGCTGGCTATGATGACCATAAAAACTCGATTGCATCGTTCCGCTATTTCTATGCATGTGAACGATTCTCCTTATTCTATAGTAACGGGCCACTGGAGCTCCGCTATTAACGTTATTAATCATTATTAACAGTAGGAAAGTAAAATACATTAGGTCGTTTCTTCCACATATAGCTTCCTTAGGTTGTACCTATTTCAGTGATTTAAAGTGCATATGATAGATTCTGTTTTCATTTGCTCCATCGAGTCTATGTGGGATTCGGATTTGAATATCGAAAAAAAAAGTCGTTTTTGTTTTCTTTCACAACCACGTTTTAGCAGTTCAAAGGCGTGAAATTACACTTCTGTCGGGTAAAAAAACCGCGCAATGTAATGGCCCAGGGCAAAAGCACGCATAGTACGCATTTTTCTGGTTTTCTGCCAAAGGAACTTCAAGTGAAAGAATTAAAGCTCACGGAGGACAGTCATTCGCAAATATTCTGGTATTGGTTTTTATTTAGAGCCAGGATGTCTCTTACTTCTTGTGTGGTAGTTTATTCACTGCCACAGTATCGGAGGTAGCAAGCCGGTGTATCTCTCAAGTAATAGACATAGAAAGAGCCGCAGCTTCTCACTTCAATGTCGGTCTACCAGTGACAACAGCTTTGATCCCAATGAAAACAGACCTGCCTTTGCCTTCAGCCATTGTAGGATGTCCACCATTTAACCAGCCGGGCGCATGAGTATCGCACGAGGATTTAGGCGGGCATGAATTAGGCATTTTAGTTCCTGCATCTCCTTGAAAACGAAACCAGCCAGGACCAAATGGCTTGTCACATATTACATTTTCTGACATGGAGGTATTTTTTCTGTTGGCTTCTGTCAAGGATCGATACTTGAAACATGCTGAAAAACAACATTACAACGTGCGTCATCTTCTAATTAAAGGTACTACGACTTCCCGATGTAATGGTAAAACTTGCTTGGCTAGAAATAAATTGCATTATAAAATTATATTATAAGTATCCCCGCGCTCAAAATTCCTTTCCAACAGTTAGCCAATCAAAAACTAACCTTCAAACTATTGAAGACAAACAAATATGGAAAGAGGTCTTTATTACGGTAAATTTGATTGGGGTTTGTTTAGCAATGCCCCGATGGTGATTGGCCTAGATGAAATAGTCTGAGAGGAATATTGCATTCGGGCTAAAAGGTCTACAACAGGCACTTGTTGAGAAAAGAGTTGCGACAATAAAACTACTGTTTGAGAGGCTACATTCCAAAAACAACAAAAAAATATATGTATTTTCTCAAGTTTAATTTTCAATCAGGTTATTGTTTATACTATGTACTTATTGACTGAGTTCGGTTGGGCCGGACGGGAAAATATTTGGCTCGAGGTCAGGACGTACGTACGAATTTTTCTGGCTGAGCGAAAACGCGTACATGGCAGCATTCGCTTCGTTTCGCGCGTATTCTCAAAGAGCCAATGATTTCACACCATTCAATTTGGAAGCCAGTGAAGTGTATTGAATACGATTTCACAGCTAAACTGCAAAGTACAAATATTCTGACAAACTTTACAATCGAAAGTTCTCATTTTCGCTCAATACAAAGGAAATGTAAATCCTAATTCTTCACTGTACAATTAGAGAAATGTTTGCAACGCACAAAGAACGATTATAAAGACATTGGACACAAGACTTTTGCAAATCCTCCTTGTCGGACGACTGAATGACATGGCGGCGCAGTTTCTTCGCAGCTGAAATGCTAGGAGCTTGATCAAGGCTGGTGGATTCAGGAAGGACGAGATTTTGTATGTTTAGCACTCCAATACTTGCTCCTGAAAATAAGGTGCTTGTTGGCATGGATCCCTGGATGTTGCTGCTAATTAACTGAGCTGGAAGTGGGGGATTTTCCTTCCGTACGTTTGGCTGCGGTTTAGGCTTGTTGTTTTCTTTTCCACTGAGTACTTTCGACATCAAGCGCTGCTGCCCACGGGATGCCACGGCATAGCTATCCAGACTTTTAAGGATCTTATGACCACTCAGTTGGGCTATATTGTTTTGGGCTACTCCTGAATCCAGAAGTGTCTTTATACACGTTTTACGTACGGAATGGTTGGTAAATTTACCGCTCGTCGACATTGCCAAATTCTTCGTAGCGCTGGAGAGGAACTTGCCAATCTTGTTTTTTTTCCCATGGGGCTGTTAATGAACCACATTTGATCTTCTGGTGTTCGTCGGTAATCAACAGCCAGGAAGAATGGACTTTCTGGCGATTTGACTTCTTCTGGTCTCCTGTGAACGAACTCTTTGAAGCACTGGACATTTCCTGTGGCCTGTTTCGTACGCTTTCGGACGGAAAGATCTTTGGTGTTCACTTTCATCAACAACAACAAGGTTTATTTGAACTGCAAATTACTAGTAAGAACTTAAACAATAAATAAATTAAAAATACATTCAGTTGCTGGTCACCCAAAATAACTAAAGAGCTAAACTAGTTGGGTGACCACAATCGCCGTGGCGTGTCTTGCTCTCCCTTTCTGTTGTCCACTCCAGGTATTCTTCGCCACTGGCTTCGTCCTTCTTTAAAGACATGTCGCCAAATTTCATCTGCCTCGCTTCGTGTCGTGCTCGGTGGCCGAAGTGGAGGGTGAGCAAGAACCACATCGTACTTGAAAGTACTTCGGGATCATGTTTGCCAAACTGATTTTCTTCAAAGATGCGTTCGATATCTTCGTTTGTCAGGCTGCTGTGGCGTTTGGTTTGTTCCCCTTACCCTGCTTTCTGAGTTCCCGACGCTTCGATTTCAGGACTTCTCTTGAGACCTTGAACTCTTCGTCCTTCAGGATGTTTATCTTTGCGTTGTTGTCGTCCAATTATCGCTGGATACTTCGCAAGAAGGAGGACATCGTGTCAGGTTCGTATTCTGAGTTGTCCTTTTTCTTTACGTTGATGTAAAAATTGTTTAGGAGTTTGTCGAGTTCATCTGGCGGAATTTCGAGAAGCTTTTGTTTCTCCCCACATTCATTAATGAATCGCTGAAAATCGTTCCTGTCGTAGCTTGTTTTTTTTTGACAGTGCTTGCTTGTTGTTGGCTTCTAATAAAATTGGGAACTTCTTCATTTGTGAGGAGTTTTGACTTTCCGCTTTCTTCGCTTTCGGAGTAAGTTGGTAGCTGAAAAAGTTCCGCATCGGAGAGCTCATCAGGATAATAAAACTCGCTGTCGGAATAGTCACTTTCATCGCTCATAGTTGAAGAAAAAATTAGACTTCTATGGCAACACTGAAATTGTTTCACTTTTGAACTCGCATCGCTCAGTCCCTGGTCCGTACGCCTTTTCAGTAGGGCCGTACGCGTTTTTCCGGCCTCGTTACTATAACCCGTACCGCCCTCATACGGGACTTTTTTTCATATGGTTTTCCAAGGAAATAGCGCGCGGGTCCGTACGGGTCATATGATAAGGTAAATTATTAACGAAATATGACATTCTGCCGTCCTGCTGCAAAGATTTAGCATAAAACACATTTGTTGGACGAAAAGAGCCACACAGTGTTATTTACAATGGTGTTTTCTGGTATTAAGGACAAACAGTCTTTTGTAAGTTGCCAGAAAAACTCACTACAAATGTCAGTTGTCAGTTAAATTTTAGGCGATATGTCAGTTGCCAGTTAAAATTTTGCCATTTGTCAGTTGTCAGATAACCCCATTCAGACCTTTGATAAAGCGTAGATAATTAAGGGGGAGGGGGGGGGGGGGGGTGACTCTTAACTACCAGTTTGTTTCTAATGCAGGTTTCTAATTGCCATATTTTGGAAATCAAAACCTCATGTGGATAAGCTTTTTGCATGAGTTTGTTCTATTGAAGATTCCTCCAAGAGTTTCAAGTCATGGCCATATTTAACGTGTCACATGACCAGGATAGAAAAAACCCTAAAACTCTAACGGCTGATAGATTTTAAAATTTAAATGAGCGTCAATAGATAAAGAACATTCACTTGCGTAATGTGACGTATTGCTTTTGTTAAATTCGCATTATGGCGTCATAAACACTCGTATTTACAGACTTTCATCAGTAGCGTTTCCTCTTTTCGTGTAAACGGTAAAAGCATACGTCAGATTATAAAGACGGCGACGTTATCTCTGATTCGTAAAAGAAATCAGAACTTTACCTTGTTTCCTTGGCGTTTTAGGCATTTTAAATTTCAGCGCGCGGTTTGGGACTGGCACTAGTTTTGCACGCGCAATGATATATTTTTCAATGCAGGAGTACCCCCAAATAAAATTCACCATTTTGCATTACAGAAAGCTTCAGAATCGCTTGCTTCAAAATACAGTCTTCAGCAATCCCTTAGCAACTGCTCTGGATCTGTAGTTAAGAGTCTCCCCCCCTTAATCCCCTATATCAAATTGAAGCTTATAGAGGTACCTAGCAAAATATAATAACCATTTTGTAATAAAGTCAATTGTCGTCCTCTTAATGCGAGCGTCTAAGTCACCTTTTGGAAGCTAAAACCCAAAGAGAATTTGTTTATTTCACCTTAAATTTGGAGAGTAGCTAGTTTAACATGTATATTTTTTTCAAGATTTGAGGCTGAAAATGTTCTTAAGACTTTCTTAACCCTATCCAGGGTTATGCCCGCGCTGACTTTGAACGTGTATAACTTTGTCAAGATTCAACCAAACGCTGCCAAAATTTATCTGGGAATAAATTGGTAGGATAAGTTGTTGTGTCTGGAACTTGACGTTACCATGGCAACGTCATATTGACAGACTTGTTTTTCCAAATTTGTAATTTTTGTGTTTCCATTAATAAAAATTAACTTTAATTCAACTATTTTCACCTCTTTTAGGTATTTTTTGCACTGTTTTATAGATTTTGAGTATTTTTCAGTAATTTTGGGTGGTTTTCTGATGTCTTGGAAAAATTTTGAAATCCAAGGTGGCGGATCCAAGATGGCGGCTGTTTTGACATCATGATGTAATTGTCACGTGATGTGACGTCATCACTGCGCTTGACGTATATAAAAAGATAGATTTTTGGACATACTATATATCCTGTGAGTTTTATTGCGATTGCTTAAATATTCTGGAAGTTACGGAGGGGGTCTGAAAAGATCCAAAAAAGCCTGTGTGAATAGGGTTAAGGGCCAATTCGCACTAGCGGACAAATTTTGTAACAATTGGTAGATTTCATCATTAATGTGTCACTTCTTACAGAAAACAAGTGCGAATACGTTTTTTGAGACCTAGAACTTGTCGAACAATTCAGGAAAACAAAGAAGCAGTTGTCTTATGATTGGTCCGCGTTGCACGCGCGATACATTTTGTCAAACAATCGCAAAAACAAGTGCGAACGACTTGTTGGACAAGTGCAAATTTTGTCAAAACGGACAAATTTTCAAAGGGGCCGATGTCCTGCCTCAAGGCAGGACAAGTCATGACAAGTCGCATTCCAACGCCCCTCGTAATGCCAGATAACAACACGTTGTTGATTGGCTATTGTGTTTGGTCTGGATTGTACTAAAAAACAACGCGAAATTTTTCCGCGATAGGCAGCAAAACATGTTTCTTGTGCCGAGGTGAGGTCGTGGAAGGATGGTAATACCGGGGTTGGAACAAATGAATGCGGAGGGAACCAGTTTGTGCCGATAAATGGAGGAGAAAAGAAATAGTATACTTGCGACATTTTCCCCGCACGATCACAAAAACATCACTACACGCGCACTTCAAATGCAAATCGTTTTAAAATTTTTCACCTCGCGGACCTGCCTGATTATTTGATGTTTGCACAAGACGACCGTGCCGAGAAATGTACCAGGATGCCAGAAGCACGTGCAGAGCTATTGTAATAATAATTACACCTTTTGTTTTCTTCAAAATGTCTCTGACTTGTCGCGACAATTTTGTTTTTGTCAAAAATGTTATGACATTTAAAACTTGTCCGCTAGTGCGAATCGGCCCTAAGTTACATGTTATGGTATTTCATTAAATCATTGCGGGCGAAACCAGGAAACGTATTAAACAGCACTGTTCACCAAATGTGGTGTATCAAGATGCTCTTGACATGCTTGCGCGGCCTGCTCACTGTGATCTGGTGCCGCTGAAAAATTCCTTTTAAGCATTCAATTGACCACTGTAAGACCACAGTTTTGTATTTATTTATACTGCTTATCTTGCAAAAAATTAAAACAAATGGGGGAAATAAAGACGTTCTCCGACTCTCAGCCTGGTTTATGTTCTTAGCACGTTCTTAAAATTGGGTAAATCTCAGCCTCAACGTTCTTTTAAAAAGGTTCTTATAAAAAAGAGTGTATTGGCCAACCGTGTCACTTATGAGATTTATTTGTGATTTGTGAACTATATAATTTATTATTTTAGACGCGTTGCTGCATTTTACAGCTTGCTTTGATGATTACATCTCACTCGTATCCAAGGTTACAGGGACAGATATCCAAACCCACCATTTACTTATTTTGTCACGATGCAATCATCATCTTTAAGCGTTAATATCACCTAACTTCGATCTCGAATTTATTAACAGCCATGATGTATATTGTTACCAACCTGATGCTTCGCAGCTTGTTTTTCCATCTCCCTCGTATCCATAGTTACAGGCACACCTGTACGATAGGTATTGGTACAAGAAGCAGTCTCAGCAAGGCAGTCATGTGTTCCTTGGATGCATTCGTCAACATCTAAATAAAATCAAATTTTTAAACACACAGTTAAGGTGTATTTGGAGTAATGGAGGGAGGGGGGTGGGGGGGGGGGGGGTGGGGGTGGAGTATGTGATTTCAAAGTGTCAGCCACAGATTAAGTAAAATAATGACCATGTTAAGACAACTCGAGTGCCGAAGTCACAAGCCTCCAGGGAATGCAGGGACATGCTCTCCCTAAGAAATGTTTAAATTTCGTCTCCCTAAACAGCCCCCTCGTGTTATTTGTGAAGTAACGCGACAAGATGTTGATAATTTCCGTTTTTCTCAGTTGAAGCGTTTTAATCCGGCGGGTAATTTCTTCAATGTTAATTTCCATGTTATTATGAATGTGGAGCAAGGAAATTTCCTGTTAGTTGGGTTCTCATTTTTTTAAATATATATTAAGGTTTCGACATTTCCTGTAATTCTAGAAAAAAAATCTCTGGCCGATTTAGGTTTCTATTGAATCGACTTTTATCCGGTTCTATCATGAGCTGACTGTTTCTTTAAAACCGTCCAAGCAGGACTGGATCAAGTTTGAGTATGTATGTATGTATGTTTTTTTTTTTTTTTTTTGTCCATGCGACATGTGGCGTTTCCTATGCGTCCGGGTTTAAGAGACCTGCTGCAACCAAATGCGGTATTTTTCATCGTTTTAACTCGGCTTTAAGATGTTTTTTTTTTTTTTAATAAGGATCTTAGTCGTTATTAACCTCTTACTGTAATGTAATATCTGACGGGGCTCGGAACGAAATATTCAGGTCTCACTTCCTTGGTTGCGTTATTCAGTTCACAAATATTTTGTGTCATGATGTAATTAGAGCTTTGGCATATGTTATCGTCCTTGCATGCCCGAATACACTCAAGTGAGATCGAAGTCCACATCGTCCCAATGATATGTCCCTTGAGCATCATTCCTTTGATGGAATAAATGTCTCCACATCCTTCTGTAGCGACTTCAAGAAACATTTGGGCCAGTAAAATTGTCATTGCCACCCAGAAACCAACTGAGGAGGACATTTATGAATGTTGTTTGCTTTGGAATAAAAGTAAATTAAAAAGAAAACGGACCATCATTAGCAAGCCCACCAAAAGGTTAAATATTGAGTTAAAACTATTCTCCAGTTAATAGACACCTTTTTTAAACCTGTTTAAAGCAATTTCTCGGCATTTTATTGTTTTGGAAAATGTCTTCATTAAGAAGAAAAATAGATATACTGAAATTCACGATACTAAACATGATGGTATATATTATTTTGGATATTCTGACTTCTGTAAAGAATAATTATTTTTCATCTTCAATATGCGCTCTTAGACTTTCGTTAGTGTGAACCGAGAAATCGCAGTGTTGCTTTTCGGATTAACAATGTGGTAAAACGATTCATCTACAGTGGTCAAACAGGTGCATGGGGCCTTTGTTTTATGACTTCCACAGACTTGTTAAAAATAATTATAAAAATATATATTATACCAGACCACTCAACTCAGCAAACATATTGCCAGTTAATTAAACGGGAAGAAAACATCAACAGGTACACAAAGAAACATTGAATTAAGGTGACTCGATCGAAATAAATGACGCGCTGTATGCCTGGCTAAAAACTCTAATAACTTCACCATTTCTAACTCGATTTCCCTGAAACGTTCGCATTTTATATGAAATTTATCGTGAAATAATATGTATGTCAATATGTTGATCTAATATTCGTTAGTTTTGCGCGATGTTACATTTATTGAACACTACTTTTTGGATAAAATTGCTATTTACAGATAACTGAGCGCTAAGATTTCGTTTAAACTACTGCAGTTAGCTCGTAATACCATCTTGCCATGACTGTTCAAGTTTCCGCAAAATCGTCGGAACAGAAACCCCGGCACAATTTGGACATTAAAATATTAACTTCGGGCGAACTTCGAAGTTTGGAACACTCCAGCGCTTCCAAATTTCACCTAAAAGCACAACAACCGAAGAAAAAGAAGGTTCAATGTATCAGTTTTATTAGCTCCAAATCACGT
The DNA here is from genome assembly GCA_963693305.1 of Meandrina meandrites. Lineage (NCBI taxonomy): Eukaryota > Metazoa > Cnidaria > Anthozoa > Scleractinia > Meandrinidae > Meandrina > Meandrina meandrites. The sequence continues at coordinate 12,514,955 of OY855907.1, read as the reverse complement.
TCGGCTATTTGAAACGATGACAAAGTTTGAGCTAATGTTATAAACTCACCTTTTGCGTCAAAATGTAGCGAAGTCGCCAAATTTACGTTTTTCTGAATTATATGAAAACTAACCGGACGAATCGAATAAAACTATTGGAGCATAAAAATGAATATCTTACACACACTTTGCGCTATTTTACGTTTCTGGAGCTGCCTTGATGTGGATGAAATATATGTTTAAAGTGGAGCACTGCTTCAACTCTGTTGTGAACACGGCCTTGTTGTCATTTAAATTCTACAGCTGACGCTATGCAAATTTTTCAGATTTGATAAAAAATTGAGGAATTTGCACATGGACTAGGGGGGTGCATTGACAGTGTTCAATCGCTATATGCTCTGATTTCTGAGGTCATGCAAGGGTAATCAGCGACGTCAGCATCGTTAATAGCATAGCTATTTTGTCAAAATATGCATTGATTTATTGATTTTTCCCATTTCTTGTTTTAAAGTCTGTGTAAGGATTGTTTTCCTTGACTTAGTTTGGATGAAAAATCAAAGCATGTAGCGACGGAACACTGCCAATGCATCCCCCTTGTCCATATGCAAAATTCCTCACATTCTCATCAAATCCAAAAAATTTACATAGCGTCAGCAGTAGAATTCAAACAACAACAAGGCCGTGTTCACAACAGAGTTGAAGCAGTGCTCTACTTTAAACATATATTTCATCCACATCAAGGCAGCTCCAGAAACGTAAAATAGCGCAAAGTGTGTGTAAGATATTCATTTTTATGCTCCAATAGTTTTATTCGATTCGTCCGGTTAGTTTTCATATAATTCAGAAAAACGTAAATTTGGCGACTTCGCTACATTTTGACGCAAAAGGTGAGTTTATAACATTAGCTCAAACTTTGTCATCGTTTCAAATAGCCGAACGTGATTTGGAGCTAATAAAACTGATACATTGAACCTTCTTTTTCTTCGGTTGTTGTGCTTTTAGGTGAAATTTGGAAGCGCTGGAGTGTTCCAAACTTCGAAGTTCGCCCGAAGTTAATATTTTGATGTCCAAATTGTGCCGGGGTTTCTGTTCCGACGATTTTGCGGAAACTTGAACAGTCATGGCAAGATGGTATTACGAGCTAACTGCAGAAGTTTAAACGAAATCTTAGCGCTCAGTTATCTGTAAATAGCAATTTTATCCAAAAAGTAGTGTTCAATAAATGTAACATCGCGCAAAACTAACGAATATTAGATCAACATATTGACATACATATTATTCCACGATAAATTTCGTATAAAATGCGAAAGTTTTAGGGAAATCGAGTCAGAAATGGTGAAGTTAGTAGAGTTTTTAGCCAGGCATACAGCGCGTCATTTATTTCGATCAAGTCATCTTAACGCAAATGTTTAGCGTCCGACTTGTGCGCAAAAGATATAATATAGGCTGGACTATAGCTGTTTTGAGGACTTGATTTTTTTTCAAGAGTGGTTACGTTGTATCGCTAAGTAGCATATTTGCCAAAGGACCCTAGTTTAATTAGACTCTTGAATTTTGCAATGTGAACAAAGTTAAATCGAATCGAAGTCGAGTTCATGTTCCATTTCAAAATAATATATTTCATGTCTGAAATTTGTTCTTCGCTTTCTGACGGATATTGATATGCAGTTTTCCTGGCAAATTTCATTCGCGGTTCTGTTTTATTTCATTTATTTCCTTAATCGAATTCAATCGGTGCATAGTATTTCTCTAATTTAACCTCGCATTCTTTATCATGTAAATTTATTGCGACTTAAAATGAACTCGCAGAATTTTGTTATCTTTGCACTTACCTTCACAATGGCGTCATGAAGTCTCCGTAGGGTCGGTTCATATCACTTGTTTTTACTTGTTTATGTGTAACAAAACCTTCATTGGCAAAGATTATTTAAAAGGTACAGATTTAATTAAATTTATTCTTGCATTAACATGTATATGTGTGTTTTATTATCTTACGTTGTAAGTTTCATGTCGTATTCGCTATATATGAAGTAGTCATTACTGCCACGCGAGTCATATTTCTATATTGTACACAAAGTTTGTAAGCTAGCGCATCGTTCTCATATTGCAACGAATCTTTCAAACGTTCAGACTTCCACATGTTTAGATGATTCAGTATCGTTAATTAAATTTGTGTTTACCTGAATGAATACGAGTTATTTGCCTGGCCCGGCGTAGTTGGCCGCTACATAAGTTGAAACGAAAAATTAAAAGAAGGGATGAACTCTACAACTGTGAGGTACTGATTTCGTATACTCAATTATGAGACTGTATTTTTGTTGTCTGAGATACATGAAGGTTTACTGATCTTAACTTGTCCCAATCTTATACACTACTATTTATTTCATGAGAGTGAAAGAAATCCGAACAGTTCGAACAAAACTTCGTAACTCGTTTGTGTAAGACATATGAAACCGATGTATATAACTTACGGCAGGCATGACAGTTCATCAAAAGTTGGTAAGAAATTTGAAATATATAATTTCTGTTTTTGCTTTTCCAGTATCATTCTTAGCTTAATGTTTGATAGCACAAATTCTGGAATTAATTGCTTTTAAAATATGAGCTTCATTAATCATTTGTTATGGTCACATTTTGTAACCCCCTCTCTGCATTTCCTGATCAACTGGCTAGAAATAAATTCTCTCCCAATAAGAATTGACGGTGGAAACAGTTATCACTAAGTTCTTCCTCCAGCCCACTTTATCTTAGCCTTCCTTATTGTGTCATTTACATACGCTTTTGAGCTCCATTTCTTTACAAGAACTTAACCCACGGAAAGTCAACACTAGGTCTAGCTTCTAACTTTTTAGAACATTATTCTTAAATGTTTAGAACATTATACTTGTTATGTTCTATCTTATACCTGTTTACTTAACATTTTTATAGTAGTAGTTTACTTAACATTTTTATTTGAGGACCTCCCTGAAAACCACTCGTTAAAAATTATTTATTATTTTATTATTTATTATATTTTTATTATTTTAAAAGGCTTGGCATGGAAGAATAAAACATAAGATCAGTTACTTATCCTTCTCTTAACCACAGTATGTTTTTTGTTGTTGTTTTATTCTCCAAACCCTCAAAACCAAAGTACGAGGATTCTGTGTTATTTTGCTGAATATTACGGCAATGACGTTGAAAGTGCATCAGGCTAAAAGGAAATCGGCATTATTTTAGGAATGCTGTGTCAACCTTTACCTATAAATGAGGATAAATTAATGAACTATTCATTACGAAATATGCTACTTTGGGCAAACCCATTTCAGTTTGGAAAGCGTTTGGTGATATATTTCCTTCATTGAAACAAACTTGGTGTTTCAAACGCTGGTTAAGCTTACGTAAAAGACAACACTGGCCAGCTATGTTTTATGCAAACTTAAATATTAATAAAGCTTTACAAGTTCAAACCCTGAGTTCAACTGAGCCTAACTTGAGAAATACGGTAATTTCGGGCCTTGGCAATGGCTGTCGTAAAACCGCCGAGTTCGACGCTTATATTTTCTATAAAACTGAAAAAGAATCTTTTGACGGCGTGAAAAGAAATATGAGAAGAGTAACAACAAACTCCTTGCTCTTTTTGAAAAAACAAAACAAAACAAATAGCTGTTCCACTAACCTAAGATAAAGCTGATCTTCATTCCATTGGTCTTAACTGCCTTAAATTTACGTCGAGTTGATCCAACAGTATACAGTATAGTAAGTGACCAAAAAAATATAGAAGTTAAGAGAACAGTCCTCAAAATGACGACGTCTTCTCCTTGTGATTGATATTGTAATCTTCCAAGTGATTTGTTATCCGCCATTGTCATATCCCAGCTATCTCTAGGTAAGGCCATTGAGACTACAGTACAGCTGAAAGATTGAAAGAAACATAAAACAGTAACTGAATATTCTAATGAACGTTCTGCTCATTAAACAACAGAAATTAATGTACGAGGAAAGTATAAAAGAGGTGACGGAATATGACTTATTTGACTTAAGGGTCGGTGTGCTGGACTCCGGATCGATCGGCTCGCTCGGGTTCAAACACTAGCCGGGGCACTATGTTGTGTTCTTCGACAAGACACTTTACTCTCATAATGCCTCTCTTCACCCAGGCGTTAAAATGGGTACCGGCGAATTTGCTGCTGGGGGTAAACCTGCGATGGACTAGCATCGCATATAGAGGTGACTAGAAATACTCCTAAAGGATTCATGCTACGGAAACCGGGATAAGCTATAGGGCCTGATGAGCCTCTAAGGAATCCACTTATTTGTTTCTGTGACTTGCCAGGCAGCTGGTTAGGAAATTGAAGTTTATTATATCAATTGACACAAAGAGATAGCCCCCCCCCCCCCCCCCCCCCCCCAAAAAAAAAAAAACAAACAAACAAACAAACAAACAAACAAAACAAAAAAAAAATCTCGGGCGGGCACGATAGGCCGCTCGGGTAGCTTACTAAAACACAGGATTTGCTTCATCTCGCCCACTCGCGGATAGAGCCATATAATAATGAATGACAATATAGACGAAGCTTGGGGCGCGTTCGTTTGGGATGAATCCGGAATAAGAATAATTGGAATAATGCAAGTTAGCGTTCATTTGGCTGCTATTCCTATTCCGGAATACTTGGATTTCCATTCCGGCTATTCTGCTCCCAGGAGCAGAATAGCCGGAATATATTCCAGAATATATTCTTATTCCAGAATATTCCCAAACGAACGCGCCCTTGATCTCTACACGGTCTGTGTTTAAGGCATATAAACCATATCGAAGAAATCCGTCATAGGTAACTATCCTGACTGCTCAGGAAATTAAGAAATGGGCCTAAAGATATGTTTCAGGGATAAAAACGTGAATGGGTGGTCTAACTTTTTAATAATTTTTAATAACACGGAATAACCTTGATACATCATTAACAGGAAAAACTCATGGAACCTTTAATGTCTCTCAGGGTCACATATTGTCACGTGACCTGTCAGTACTATTTTTAGTTCAAAAATCTTTTTAACAAAACGGCAACACTTTTAAAAAATTTCTGGTGGCTGCTGCTCGCTTTATGATGTTAAGACTATTAGATGCATCGTTTCTGTGCTTGGACATTTTAAGATAATTTGACAGAAGAGTAGGAAGGCCGAAATAGCTGACTCTTTTCAAAGCGTAGAACAGGAATTTATGGATGCGGTTTCTCCAGGAAGCATATGGATTCGGGTTATACCCACCGATCGACTGCATGATACCGCAATGGGGTTCCCAGTTTCAAAAGTTATAATCCCTCAAATATTGTTCGGGGGCGCGATTGGTGAATACACGTGGCGTGATGCAGCGAAAAGTAGAGAATATCGGATGCTATTAAAAACTAGCAATGGTATATTGAAATTCCTGCGTTTTTATTGGATAACAGGCAATGGTATATGAGCTCATATATACCATTGACCACAAATGTCGTAGCCGATTCGCGTCAACGAAAACAGCAAGAGAGCACAAATATTGCAATTCTTTTGGGCGTTTTTTATTAAACAATAATTCCACTCGCGCTTGTTGGATATGAGATCGTTATAGTCAACTCGGTGCTACGCGCTTCGTTGGTTATATATCTACCATCTCATATCCAACGCGCGCAAGTGGAATAGTTGTTAAATATACTCCGCCAAATGATATTCTCCGGCTTTCGAGCTTTGCGATTTACATACGCACGCTTAGTCTTATCCCCAGTAAAATGAAAATGAGTAGAACAATCAGTTATAGCTCCTGCTACTTTTTTTCAAAGCCCCATGTCCCGGGAAAAAATTCTCCTACCTTCAACGTCGATTAAGAATCCTTGTTTGGTCATCGAACGGTCAGAGTCAAACTCCAAGTACAAGTGCGCTCCGGAACTTTCGACAGCATGTCCCGCCAGGTTATAACCATCATATTTGCCTATAAGCGAGGAGGAGTTTGAGGTTCCGTCGAAGACATACAGAAAATCCCAGCCTCTTTCCAGTGAGAAACTCGAAAAAACGAGTTTAACACGGTGCGAGGAGCTTATAAGCCAGGTACAAAGATCATTGTTGTTGTGGTTGTTAGGATAATTCGGCGTGTTAATTGTTCCTTGTTCCATGTCCACGGTTCCACTGCAGCTGGAACTGATAGTTGTAGCTAGAGGCGATAAAAATGATAGAAAAATAGTCAAAAAATACAAACTCACTTTAGTTAGATGAATATATCTAAACCACGTTATTTGTATTATTATTGCAATAAGGAAGTTAGCTCTTTGCGAATGTTGATAATTAAATATAGTGAACAAGAACTTCCCATTTCAGCACAAGAATTTGTGTTAAAAAAGCTAGAAGGTAAGTTGTATTTTAAGGCCTGGCTAGACTAGGAAACATGTTGCGGACGCCAGTCTAACCACACGTGAAACATATGTTGCAGAAACAAATTCTGCTTTAAGGCCTGGCTAAACTAGGAAACATTGTTTCCGAAACATTATTCCATGTCATGTTTATTGGGTGGCTAAATTAGCGCGAAACAAGAAAAATGTTTTGCTGCCCCAATTGCTTAACTAGGAAACGATGTTACAGGAATAAAGTGTCACGCATGCGCGTAAACTAGCCAACATTGCTTCCAGCGTTTTAGTTTGGCTGAATAACTTCATTCGGGTGAAATTTTTCTCTTTTATAGTTGCTTAATAATACCTATGTGAATTTTGTGAAGATAACTGAAGTAATTAACTCCGATCCCAAGTAAACCGAAAGTATTTAGCGTTAAGGTTGCTTGCTACAGTCCTGATGGGGTAAATGAGCCCAGTGTTGAGCTTGCTTGTAAATTGTTTAGAAAGGTTGTATCTTTCTCTTATTGCAGTTTGTTACAGCCTACGACCATAATATGTAACATTTCAGCAACATATAAACTAATAATTAAACAGCCAAAATGAATGGCATTATGCATAAGAGGGGACTAGAAAACAATAATTTCCTTGGTGTTTTTCTTCAAAACCTGCCCGTATGGCCCTACCTTAAAATTTCCTAAATGTCCTTAATAAGAAATTGGCTCTGTTAAACACTTCTACAAAATAAAATATAAATCTGTAACACAGATTTTTCGCAAAATAAGAAAATGTGATAATTTGCCTATTTGATTAATAGCTCAAAATCTGTCTGAAAGATTGAAAAAAAATGGCGATACACGCCCTTCGGTCGTGCAGCCTTTTGCCTATGTGAAAATCATTGCAGTCCCAGCAACCATGTTTGAAACATACTTTAGTCAATTGTAAGAAGAAGAACAAAGACTTCATGATCGAAAACCTGAACATTTCAAGGCCCTCACTACGCGTGATCATTCATCAGCCATTACGTACGATGCTAAACCACATGTCACAACATCAAGTCGGATCATTTTGACCCAAATCGTCCGGCAAAACCGACCTCCACTACAAAATTAAAGAGACCTTGTTTATTCAAGGACGACAGGCGTCTTTAAATGTCAACGTCAGCAGTGGGAAGTTGATTCTTTATTAGCTGAAACTTCGTTAGACTAAGTTATTGCTGGAAATTATTTCTCAGTTTAGGCTCCAGACCTAGGCCATGCGTTTATCTTGTCATGACCATCATGGCTAGCGGCATGATTCGCAGGCGCGTGCGCCCTACGTATGACAAAATCGCGCAACATAGCAGCCATACTCCGGAAATAGGTCGACCTGGGCATGCCGCCTTGTTTATTTTCTACATAAGACATCCATGTTATGGCCAATTGACAGCTGTCAAACCAAGGTATTCGCTGACCAGTATCACATGACCATACCGTGGGCTCAGGCATAGACCTTATCGGGGACACGTGTTTATTGGTAATGGTTGTAGCTTTCGATTGGATCCTGCGCTTAAGTGTTATTTTGTTTTGCCTAGGACATTGAAATAACTTGTCACTGAGCAGGATTTGCCGTTGGAGGTGACGATTTATTTCGGCTATGAAATCTTTCTTGAGTAGTTGCATAATAACTTGAATGACAATATCAGATAATGTGAGTGTATACAAAAATGTATATGTTGAGCTCTGCTATAAGGCTTGGCTTAACCTATATATTAAGCATTATTGTCGTTTAACTCCGATCTGTAATTTATTAAAGCCATGATACATATATATTGAAATGTTAACTACCTGACTGTTCGCAGCTTGTTTTGCCATCTCCCAAGTATCCAGGCCCACAAGCACAGTTGTACGATCCGTAAGTATTTGTACAGGTGGTATTGTCATGAAGACAGTCATGTGTTCCTTTGATACATTCGTCAATATCTTAATAAAACCAGTAATAATAATAATGACAATGGTGGTGATATTGATAATAGTGGTAATGCTAAGAGGTCATTTGTAATCCCTAGATTATGAACCAAAGCACCATTTTCAACTGCAAATTTTGCCATTTGATGCAATAACGTTAAAGACGTCGATTTCCAAATCTCCCATAACACCAGAAAGAATTCTCTCAATATCACCACTTAGGTCAAAACACCATTTTTAAACAGATCTGACGTTGTAAACCAGTCTGCCTGCACCTCCTGTCTTGCACGTTACAGTGGTAGAGAGCTCGCACTATACCAACGCACACTTAATCATGTTCGCAATAAATATAGCGCAATATTTAATCATCTCAAGTTCCTGTATCACCTGTAAGTTCGTGCTATCTGAACACAGACAGCTATTTTATTGACACCGAAGAATTTTACCTCAACAAAGTGAGGGACAATACCAGCCGAAATTGACAGACGGGCAGTAACTGAGCTTATCACATAAGCAGAAGACGGCCCCTAATTAACTATGGCTTGAAAGTGAACCGTGAACTGCGTTATCGAGATAGCTTAGCTTAACTCCGCTCGTTCTATTTTGCTCTTGGCCTGTTGATGGTTTGAAAGTAAACTGAAATATTATATCTCTAAGACAGTACGCGCGCTGTGATTGGTCATTTTTACGGGCCGTATTCTACAGTACGGCCCGCGAAATTTGAGAGTTCTCCTGATGCGATAAGTTTTGTTTATCAAAATCTCTTACAACGAAAATTTTGAAAGCTACTTTGAAATCATCTGCATTCGGACAAAACATTTTGAGAAACAAAAGCGAAAAGAACAGGGTCTTACAAAATTCAAACTAGATTTTTCAGATCTTTTAGAAACTGAAAGCGTCCCCGACCCCGAGCATCACACAAGTCAGAAACTTAATTGACAATTTTCTCTCTGCCGAAAGGTAGAGAAGTCGAATTCTGAATGAAAAAGATTTAAAGAGTTTTGTCGAGAGTTTGTCGAATACAGCCGCCTCTCATCGCTCCCGGAATGAGAGGCGGCTGTATTCGCAGGCTAGTCGAGAGTAAACGAACAAAACATTCAAAACAACGTACCTGCTGCTGTTGTTGACGATCTCTTCGGCAAATTTTTAACGACGTCCGGTTATTATTTTGAAAACGGCCGGATAGTTCGAGTTCACCCCAGACAAAAGTTCGATAGTGTACTCATTTTCCAACAAGAATTCTGCACCAAACACCTCTCAGTACGACACAACAAAGCGCTTAAAAGTAGACGGAGGTCTCTGAGGAGAGGTAAAAGAGGATCGCAAGACAATCAATGTGCCAAAAATACCAAATTTCAGTATATACCACAACGCTGAGTTTCTACGGGAAGGGTTACGTTTTCAGAAGCTTTATTTCTCCAGGGAAACTGTAAATGATAACTTTCAAAACTTTCAAAGGTTTGACGCATTACAACGTCACCATGATTGTGGTCCTCGTGGCAGTGCAATACAGGAATCCTTCCATGATTAGTTGCGCCGAGACTGCACAACACGGATTTTTACCCTTCTTTACAAGAAATGCCTTTAGTCCAAATAGTTCTTTCATCCACGGCTACTTCCCCCTACATTGAAGATGTGGTGGAATAGCAAATTCGCTGGCAACAAGTGGATGAAGGTTTCGAAAAGATATCAGAACGGGGCGGCATCCAATAAATGACGCCTACAACTTCTGTGAATTGCATAGGTACCACAAGATGGGTTTCTTTAATTAATGTAAGCATGCTGAATTCAGCCGCAGTTATTCTAAAACTTCTTTTAAGTCAAAAGAAAGGAAATTTTAACTTGTCGATAAATTAGTAGCGATGATTTCAATTGTCCCTGTAAGTCTTTTGGAAAGGTTTAGAGCGCAAAAGGAAAGGAGATTTTAAATCGTTTGCTGTTATTTGTGCTTGTTAACAAGACAGTTCTATAGTACTGTAGTCGATCGCATCAATCTTTTCTCAAAATATATGTACCCCGCAAGTGGATCATCCTCTACTCTTAATTATTATGGTGTATCGGAAAGAGACTGGGCTGAAACCGTATATTTTCTACATGGTAGCTGTTAATCCCAGAAACAGGAGCTATCAAACTACATACATACATACATACATACATACATACATACATACATACATACATACATACATACATACATACATACATACATACATACATACATACATACATACATACATACATACATACATACATACATACATACATACATACATACATACTTTATTGACTTTCCCCTTAGAGGCTTTTCAAAGACAATACAATAATAATTTAAAACTACTTAAAAACTCTAAGATAATATTCAGACTTAAAATTAATTAACTAGAATTAGGAATCTATAAAATCCTTGATAAGTTTACGTTTAAGATAAAACTTAAAAGATACTTTCTCGAGAGTTCTTAGAGAGCTATCCATGGAGTTCCAGATACTGACTGTTCTGTAGTAGAACGTTCTCTGACCACTGGCAGACTTGAAAAGAGGAATGTTCAGCATTTGTGAACTTCTTGTGGCACGTCCGCTTATTTCTCCTCGCTTACTGAACTGGGAAGACAAGTACTCCGGCACGCGAGATGATAGACATTTGAAGGCCATGATAGCGCTCCTGAAATATAACTGAGTCGCAACTGGTAGCCATTTGAGCTCTTTTAAAACTGGTGTGATGTGATCATATTTGTGCGTACTGGTCGCAATTCGAGCGGCAAAGTTCTGAATACCTTGTAATTTATTTATATTACTTTTTGATGTATTCGCCCATACGTTCGAACAATAAAAACGTTTACTAAAAACTAAAGTATTTATAATAGTTAGTAGGGTGCATTTGTCAAAAACATGCTTTGTGCGGCTTATTTGACCGAGACAAGACATACAGGAGGAGACAGTTTTAGTAATGTGTTCGTCATAGGTCAGGTTCTTGTCCAAAATCACCCCAAGATCTTTAGCGGTGTGTTCCGGTACGAGTTCTCTTCCCATGAAGGTGAGGCTGGGAGTGTCCAGTCTGGAATGCATTTGCCTGCTGCCAAACACCATGAGCTTAGTTTTGCTTGGGTTCAACAATAAATGGTTGTTGGAACACCATTGGCCTATTCTATGCAAATCAACTCTTAAGTCAGCAAAGGCGTTTACAGTATCTTTCATTTTGAAGGATATAACTAGCTTAGTGTCGTCCACATAGCTCTGGACGCTGCAATTCTGTGGTGCTGAAGAAACTATAGGCATCTTTTAAACAATGAACGTTTTACATTCATCATGGCTATTACACATCCACTCAGTAAATTTGCTGTCAATGTTCACATTAATTACCCCAGAAACAAAATGTATTTTATGTTGCGTCAAAAGCTTAGGTTGCCTAGGTAATTCTGTACTTCCCCTTGGCAACGAATTACATTCAGTCGGGTTAACGCGACTTTTATGCAAGTTAATGAAATAACAGTAACACCAGTGAGTAGGAGGTTATATTTTTATGATGGACGAAATCGTAACCCAGCTAATATCCAGGCACAAGACTGTTATAATCCTACAGCGAACAGGGCAATAGCTGTTTTCCTGTCAAATGCAAGGGTGGATCTAGGGGAGGATGTAGGGGGTGCGCATCCTCTGACATGACCTGTGGCTTTCTAATACAACTGGTGTTCTGCAAAGAAGAAAAATCCTGCATCCGCCCCTGAATTGTACCATGCTTATCCAAGCATAGAAATTTAATTATCTTCTTTTAGAAAGCTTTAAGCTAAAGGGTTCTTCTAAAATGGTAAACTGAATTTGATATCTGACCTTTGTGATCACAATAAGTCCAAAATGAAATCTCACGCGCTCTCGCGTGAAGCCAGACATGAAATCGGCATTTGAGTTTGAGTCGCGTTGCCTCTCGAACATGAAGTATTCACTTACTTCACGGAGGTAAATCACAGTTTCATGATTACAGCCTTTATGGGTTCTCATTGTTTTTAAAATCAGTTCGCATTTATATGCAGTTTATATGCTTAGTCCGAAATTTATACCAGTCGAAGTCCTTAGTTAGCGCAGTCTGTTGTCCAAAGTCTGTAATTTAAACTGACCGCTACCAAACTGGTCAGCGGTTGTTAAAAACAACATGGCGGACAGTAGAAGATCGATTTGTACTGTTTAAATGGACGTTCTCGAGCAGATCAATTCTCCTCAGATTATATCTGATTGCTAAGTGATTTCTTCTTTCACAAGGAGCTAAATCCACTAGTGACTTAACGAAATCCTCCTCCATTGGTAGTGAAATTGGGTCGGAACGAATACGATGACAACATGGCCACATCTGCTGAGTAGCGGTTGTTTTACCCCTGGTCAACAAACGAAGGAGTGGAGAGCGGCCAGATATTTTTACATATTCTTAGAGCAGAAGGATGGAGCTTACTGCTGATATGCAGTTTAACTTGTGAGTACGAGCCACTTCTAATATTCTTCTACATGAAATTGACGGAAATTTTACCTTGTGAATAATGTCCAAAATATCCAAACTTTGAATCCTCGTTTCTTTCTTGATAATGAAAGCTGTTCAGTGCGGTTCACTTAGTTTAATAGACCAAGGCTTATTGTTTATGAATATCGGATTTTTAAAGATTGTACAGAAATATATTAATTAGAGCGAAGTGTTCGACTTTACCAAATTTCACGGTCCAGCCAATGGCCGCCGAGGCCAGCAGGAGGTGTGGAAAGTTTGCATCCAGATTTCATTAAGAAAACATTTTCTCTCCAATCTAATTTCATATTTGTTACTTACTTATTATAAGAAATTAGTGGAGGGATTTTGAGCGAATTCTATTTCTTGAGCCAAATTGACTTTGTGGATCTTAGGGAGACGCCCTCTTAAAACGAAATATAATATTGAATCTTAAATTTATATATGAACAAATGATTGAAAGAAATATGAACGAAAAAGAGGGGCGTAAAGGTTGTTTTAGTTAAAACTTAAAGTGCCTTTGACACACTTCTGTGCATGGGCGGCAATTGGATTTCTGATCCAACAGAACACTTTTCAAAAGCTATGTTGAAAATCCTTTTCCATTGACCCTGTGAGGCTTGAAATGGCTATAATATAACCGTATAAAAGAACTATCTGGTCATTTATAAAATATTTTAATTTCATATTTTGTGTTTTTATGTGAGTATCGTCGAGAAACTCTATTTGTCTTCGAGAGGAGGTACACGAAGCTGCTCGGGACGATAGCTGCTTTTGCCGCGTTGCTGTTTAATTCAGTCTAAACAAAAGGGGAAAAAACGAAGAAAAGCTGGCCAGATGACTCGGAAACTTTATAGTTGCAGTTTATAGTTGCAGATGTTCATACCACTCCTGAGTAGTACGATTTCTATTGGCCAGCGAAAACCCTCGCGAAAACAAGACCGCACGAGCCTACCATCGCGAGAAAGGCCCTTTAAGCAGAGAAACGTACCCAGAAGCTTTTTTTTTTCCAATTTCTAAAACTTCGCAACTCGCACAACGCCAAATTAAACTGCCTTACAGTCGAGATACAGAATAGCTGTGCTTGGTGTATCAGAGGTGAGGTGGAGTAAGTGGAATTGAGTGGGTATGGTGAGGTGGCGGATGAAAATATTAGAGTAAATATCTTATACAATATCAAACTCGGAAAAAAATAGTATTTCATTACATTTTCAAATACTCAGGTTAGAGTTGAAAATATAACGCAAAGCGGAGTAGTTTTCAGTTCGGATCGGTTTTGCACTTCAAGGTGTTTGAAAATGTGATGAAACACCGTCACTCCCTCGATTGTTTGATACATCTTCTCAAACAAAGCTGAAACTAAGGATTAAGCGGAGTAGATATCTATGTTAATTAAGACTAGATTTCACAAGTATGGCTTCCCTGTTTCAACTTAACTTGAGAAGATAAATTGCAGCCGATAATATTTTTCCAGTACAGCTGTATATGGAAATGGTAAGGGAGGAAACTGACACTGACAACAGCAGCGACAGCAAAACAGACACACACTTTGGCAATTTTATGACTTTTGACCACTAACTACAAGAGCAGGAAGGATAACAAGTTTATTCAAAAAATTATAAAAATCAGAAATTACACTGTGGTAACTGGTATGGAATGGACTGTATTTAAATGTGAACAGTTCGTGTACCTTACTTTTATTAAATGTTAAGAAAGGGCGTGTGTTATAATCCGTGAAGCATTAATATGTTCTGTATATTTTTGTGAGCGATAGCCAAAATTGAACTAATTAGACCCAAAAATTATTGTTAACGACACATAAGTGTAATACTTCTCGAAATGGTGTCAATACAATGAGTTGAAGTTATTGCCAATAATATGATGAAGAACGAACAAACGAACAAACGAACACACATTTATTGATTTATCAATTTTCGCGTTTGCAAGTGAACATCCATCTTCACTTACAAAAAGTGAATTCACCGAATTAAAGAAATTTTGACCGTGTGAAAAGCATAAACCATGAATAATATGACCAGGTAGTATTCTGGGTAGACAGCAATGATAGTCATTATTCCTTTTATTGATAATTCCAAGATACTTCTTTCTTTGAGAGCCTTAAGAGCATGATTTATTTAAATTGTCATATTATAATATTTACTCTATTACAGCCAACGACTGTTTTTTTTTTCGATTTCCCAGTGAAAATTTGGGTCGCATCGTCCATGTTTATGCTTTTCATCGGTCAACGATTTTTTTTTTAATCCGGTTTATATAACGTGCAGATATTACATATACGTGCAGTTTATAAACAGTAGTGCTATTGGTACCATCAAAATGATTGACAGCTGTCATCACTTAATTGGGGGAAATACATAATAATGCGGAATGCAATATATAAATGTTTTCGCAAAAGGGTGCTGATATTTGGCTCTAAATATAGTACATACGAGGTTTCACCGCATTTCCAAACACCGAGAAGGTAGTTTGACATAAGGCGCGCAGTGGAGTTTTTATGGCGAACTTCGAGATGTTTGGAAATATAATGAATCGCTCTCTCTCTAGTGTTCGATATATTTTCTCAATACACTTCACTTCAATACTTAGCAGCTACGGCTGCCGGTAGTAAAATTTCAAAAAATATAAAGTTGGCTTCAGGAGTCCAGTCCCGTCTCCAGGGAACGCTTTTCTTTTGCCCAGTACCCTCGCCAGTACCAAGAACACAAAGAGTTCGCGTTCTTGGTGCTGTGCGAAAAAAAAAAAAAGCGGGCTCAGTGGACCACTTTGCAAGGTTAATGCAGCCTCGTCCCGACCACCCCACGAAGAAGGGAAAAGCACCGAGAACGAATTTGCTGGTTAATGTTCTCAATTGTTATTATGACAGATCATTATTTTTCTTCCCAAGCCATTCGGTTGTGAGAATCTTAATAAAAGACATTCAATTCCTCAGCCTGTAATTCCTTGAATTTTGTTTTGCTTATTATACTAAATTTGGTAGAATACTAAGGCGTGCTCTCCGCAGACCTTTCCGGCCACGATAGGCGTAACACCCGCCGTAGCAATTTCTTAAAGCCTCTGGAGTGTTACAGTTAAAAAAAAAAAATTGTAAACGGAACTTCTTAGCGCCGTGGTGACATGTACAGTATCCTTGCACTAAAATAGTTTTCATTTTGAAAGGCGAAACCAAAAGATGGCGTCCTTATTTTTTACTATATTTTGTCATCAAAAATTGCATCATGTAAAACTTTTAAAGGGAACAACGTAAAAGATCATTTAAAATTTAGTGATCGAGGAAAAATGTCATTACGACGGCAACAGGAGATGTGCCCGGGGTGTAAGGCAATACTGTGTGACAAGTGTAGGCTTTGATAATCTGTAATGAATTATTACCCACGGTGGAGATAAGTCATTTGATGTTACAAAGGGACCCAAGACAACATCATCTAGTTAATTGTAAATCTCCTTCGGGCCGTGGCATTGATAAGTAGCTTCCTAAGGTTGTGGTTTTCGTTCTTTGTTATCAGAGACTGGCTATCCCCAAACCCTATTTAGACCGGTGGTGGGGTGTTAAAAGCTCAGTGTCACATACACACAAACACACACACACAAAAAGAAAACAGCAACAACAACAACAACAACAAACAAAACGAAAAACGCGCACACCGAAAAACAAACAAAACAAACAAACAAACTAAAAAATAATAAAATAAAATAGCCCTATGTGATTAGGGTTAATATCTCTTTTCCAATTTAGTCACTACCACAGTATCGAAGTTGACAAGCCGGTGTACCGCTCATGTAATAGACATAGTAAGAGCCGCAGTTTCTTACTTCAATGTTGGTGGACCAGTAACAACAACTTGAACTGTAATGAAAGCAGACCTTCCTTGGCACTTTGCCTTCTGCCATTGTAGGATTTACACCGTTTAACCAGCCGGGCGCGTGGGTATTGCACTTGTGTATAGGTGGACACGAAGTAAGCATTTTAGTGCCTGCATCTCCTTGGAAACGAAACCAACCAGAACCAAGTGACCTGTCACATATTACACTTCCTGACTGGGAGGTGACTTTTCTGTTCGCTTCTGTCAGAGTTTGATAGTTGAGACATTCTGAAAAAAAAAAAAAATACAATTTAATGCTTTAATTTAAGTGTTACCTTCCGAACGAAATACGACTTTTTAAAGTAACGCTAAAACTGGCTCGTTAAGGAATATTGAGCTGTACTTCAATGAATTTCTTTTGTTCACATTATTGTCAGCAATTCTCGTCGATTTTAAAGCTCACGCCAAACTCTCGCAACATTTTCAACACAACAAATCGCAACATTGGTGGGCACAACATGTTGCACAAGTTTGGCCACCGTGCATGTTACAACATGCTGCAACGTGTTGCATGCTGTTGACTCAGGTTTGAACCTGGTCAAATTTCTCTCGCAACAGTCCTTCCAACATGTTGCAACAGGGCGGACAAACGTATGCAACATGTTGTGCCCAACAAGGTTGCGATATGTTGCGTTGAAGTGTTGCATGCGTTTGGCCGGCTCCTTTGCAACATCTCACAACACAACTCAATAATGTTGCGATATGTTTTCTTGAAATGTTGCAACCGTTTGGGCAGGGCTTAAGGCTTCGCACCGAGTCACATAGTAATTCACTTGGATTTCGGTTTGTTGTTCTGTTAGTCATAAGCTACTTTTAGTACCTGGTGCTGTAATGTTACAGCGTGTTTTTCCATCTCCCTCGTATCCAGGGTTACAAGCGCAGCTGTACGATCCGTAAGTATTTGTGCAGGTGGCAACGTCTGCAAGGCACTTGTGTGTTCCTTGGATACATTCGTCGACATCTGTAAAATGACACGAAATTATTTCTAGATTCTATATAACACTTTTAATGGTAAAACTAAAAAGAGAGGGAAGGAAGTATGAACGTTTTTGTCCATGTGTCTTTACCGTTTTCATTGTGCCCAAGTATTATCGGTTTCCTACAATCAAATTCACGAATGCGTCGAACGAAGTTTCTATGACTCCATGTCACCATTGCCAAGTACACCATAAAATTGGTTTATGATAAGAGTGTAAAATTATTTGGCGACTTAGAAGGTGTTAAAGTATAAAACTGTTTGGGGCAAACGGAATCTAACTGCCTGTTACATGTAAGTTTTGGTTCATGTTCCTGAGGAACAGCGTCCATCAAATCAGTCCACCTTTGGCACTACAAATTGCACTTAAAATTAGTTGCAGGACTGAAGCTTTGTGATATTTTCTCAGGTCTTTACAGGTTCAGGATATTTGGTATACCCGTTGAATTTTAGATATTATCATTATTATTATTATTTTTTTTTACAAAAATACTAACCTTTTGCCGTAAAGTAATATCTATCGGGGCTAGAAACGAAATATTCTGGTCTGGCTTCGCTGGTGGCGTCGTTCAGTTCACAAATATCTTGCAGCATCACATAATTAAAGCTTTGACATCTGTCATCGTCGTAGCAAGCTCGAAGACATTGAAGTGAGATCGAAGTCCTCATCGTCTTAATGATATGTCCCTTTAGCATCATTCCGTAGCTTGAATAAAGGTCTGTATTGCTACAACCGTCAAAAGCACCTTCAGAAAATAGCTGAGCCAGGAAAACCGTCGTTGCGACGCGAAATTTCACTGAGCAGAACATTTGTGAACGTTGCTTGCTTAAAAAATGTAATTGAAAAAGAAAACGAAAGGTGATTAAGTAAGCTCATAACAGACTTAGGGTTAAATTAAAGCCGTTCTCCCGCTGTTTTTAAACATGCCAAATGAAATAGCTCGTGATTTTGTTGTTATGGCAGAAATCGCAGGGAAATATATAAATAGTGAAATTCACAATACTGAAAATGATCATATGTGTCAGTTTCGATATACTTACTGCTATGATGAATATTTTCCCGTCAAAGGACTTCAATACCTTCTTAAATGGGGACCGAGTAATCAATGCGCAAAAATTAAATAATCTAAAGTGGCCGATAAGGCAGGCAGGTGCAGTGCACCTTTGTTTATGAATCCTACAGGCTTGAAAAAGCTGAACGAAATAATAGTATAATAATATAATAATATAAAAAAGCACTAAAGTTCACCAAAAATTTTGTAAGTAAATTAAATAAGACAGACGAAAAAGCACACAAAGCATTCCAAATTGCGTACGAAAAAGAAAAGACCTAATTTCACACCAAGTCCAGCACTATGTGGTCCTTTTTTACATTATTTTGAACCTGAACATATTGGCTAAAGTCCTGCGAGTACCCAGTGAGAGCTCAGCGTCCGAACGGTGTGCGAAAGATAGTATTCTTGACCCCTGTTGCGAGAACGCATAATCTTTTCCCTGTATATTTGTATCGCTAGGTAATATCTTTCTCAGTCAAGTTCAGAACACAAGGTCAGATGTTCGTTTTTCAACATTGAGGGCGTAAAATGGCGGTCGAACGACACACACACACACACAAATGAAATCTGTTATCTGAAATCTGTTCTTCGTTTTCCTATGGAAATACAGTTTTAGGTGCAGAATACATTCTGTTTGCTTTTCTTTCGTTTTTTTGTTTTGTTTTTAAAAGAATTATTGAATTAATAGTTGCGTATATCTGTTTGCTGGTTCATTTTACAAAAGACCTAGGAAGTGACCGATTCCGATTTTAAACAAGAAATCATTAGTTGATATTTTTCGGTGCAGAAATTTAAATTGAAACTCTTTAAGTTTAGTGCTTTTTGTGCACTTTGAAGCTAACTGGTACGTCTCTCGCCATTTAATATCTCATTTTACACCGCCGATCGGTTAGCTCAGTTGGTAGAGCGTCGGGCTACCGTGCGGGAGGTCTCTGGTTCGAGCCCCAGACCGGATCAACACTCAGGGTCTTAAAATAACTGAGGAGAATATGCTGCCTTTGCAATGGCATCTGCAAATGGTTAGATATTCTAGTCTTCTCGGATAAGGACGATAAACCGTAGGTCCCGTCTCCTGCATCTTCAGTGTTAAGGTCAGCAGGGGACGTTAAAGAACCCACACACTCATCGTAAAGAGTAGGGCACGAAGTTCCCGGTGTTGTGGACTGGTCTTTGCCCATTGTGCTGTTGAAATGCTTGGAGACATTAGCTGTTAAAGCTACTCTATAATCCGAGGGTAAATAAAGTATTCACTTCACTTCACTTCAGCATTGTTGATTTCACAATCTTTCATCCATTTCTGCTGGCTTTGGGTCGGAGCAATACATTTAACTGCAATAAGCTTGGAATATACCAGTCGGGTTACGCTTTGTGTTGTCAGTAATTTAGTAGAGAAATTTTCATACTCAGGACTATTGTCTACAAAATTGCTTTTGTGCGTATTCCAGGTGTGTTTGAGTGCGGACAACAGGCCGTAATATTTCAAAGGACATGCATTGAGATTGTATTTAGTTCTTAGTTCATTTAAAGACAGGAAGTTGTTTGAATCGTTTTTCAAATGTTTAACTTTTGTTATCCCCTTGATAAACCATTCTTTATAGAAAATAGGGCGGTTATCAATTCTAATTAGCGAGTTATACCATAAGCTCTGATCAAGAAACTGTTTCTCAGAGGTTATGTTATCTTCGAAATTAATATCTGACCGTATAGAAGCCTGAGTCAGTTCCAATATTCAACCTACTATGATTATGCTTAAGGACGTTCGCGCGAAAATTTTCTAGTCGATAGATTTTTCTAAAATTTTTGCTGAGGACGGATAACGAGTTACTTGTGTCAGAAATACAAAAAAAGTGGGGGTCACCGACTTCATTTCAGAGATAAAGTCTGTAGAAAACTACCCTGATTTTGAAAAACTGGCGCACGTAATTTCGCACGGCTTTCAAGGTTTGTAGTTTAAATTATCGATGATGAGAAAACGGAGGCAAAGGATCTTGGTGATATTTTGAAGAAGTGCGTCTGTTGCGTAAATAATTTTAAGTGTTGCCATCTTTTATGCAAAATTTAGCCCTGGAAGAGGCATTTAAACCCGTCGTACGGCAAAACGAAAAGATCAAAAGGCGGAATTCGAACGTGCGTGGGGCAAAAAAAATCAACCTTTTAATCGATAGATTTTTTTCATTTTCTCACAAAACGTAGATAATCGTTAACAAAAATGATCTGTTAAGAAAAAAGTAGGGGTCACCGACCATTTAAGCTAGCAAACTGCAAGCGAAGTTATCGCAACGGCTACTCACCCTATATGTGGTTGGAAAGTTTTCTCAGCGCGCGCGCTCGATGCATGACGTGACGTAGCGTTGCGACAGGAATTACGTGCGCAGTAAGGATGCGCATAAACAATTAGCGCGAACGTCCTTAAGTACATCAAGGTAAAAACTTACATCAAGGTGCCCGACAGTTATCAACTGGTATTCTTTCAGTACCAGTGAAGCAATTTCCAACAGGTCTGCTTCTCTGTTGTTTGTGTGGAACCCAAACTGTTAACTAAAGCATCGATGGGTGTCTGCAGCTGTAAATAGCAAATATCCACGTAATAAAAATAGATCCGCTTTGTGTACATGCGTGGGTTCATATCTGGTTTACTACATTAGAGCTGATAATTTTCAATATTATAATATAGGCTGAGATTTCTGAACGCTGATCAGTTAAAACGAGCCGTATTTATTTTAAATACTTGTCATATTTGTAAGAGAATGGGATTTCGAGGGCTTGTTTCATGTAGTAATAGTATTGGCTTATAATGTATCAAAATTGCCTAAAATATCAATCGCCGAAGCAGATCGTCAGTCGCGATATTTTATTAATTTTGAAATAGTACAAGCGATGTTATTTCCAAATACAACTACAACTCATGCTATGACCAATACAAGGTACGCAAATACTATACATGCACTTAAAGCCTCAAGCTGGTTGGCTGGAGTTAATTTCCACCTCAGCCCGGTTCCCACTTCCTTCACAGTATGCCTCATTACCCAGTCTATAATGAGCAGGAAAAGAAAGCCAGACATGGTGCATCCTTGCTTGACACCGGTCGTTAGCTCGAACCATTCTGAGGTTGCTTCTTCCTCGACAACAGCACATTCAAAGCCATCGTACAGCGCTTTAATTATGTTGATGATCTTCTGTGGGATACCATACTGCTTCATTATCATCCATAGGCCATTTCTGTGTACTGAGTCAAACGCTTTCTCAAAGTCTACGAAATTGATATAGAGAGTTGCCTGCCATTCATTCACTTGCTCTAATATGTTGCGTAGGATGAAGATTTGCTCCGTCGTTCCTCTACCAGATCGAAATCCGGCCTGCTCCTTACGAAGCCTGCAATCAATCCCCATGCGAATGCGATCAATCACAACTCTTCCCAATATCTTGCTAACAACTGGTAGGAGAGTCACTCCCCGCCAGTTCTTACATTCCCTTAAGTTCCCTTTCTTTGGTATCTTAATAATGAGCCCCCTCTTCCATTTACGTGGGACCTTTTCCAGACTCCAGATCGTGTCCACAAGTTCTTTCACTCTGTCGATTGTAAATTCAAGGTCTGCCTTCAGTAGTTCTGCTGTTATCATATCTTCACCAGGGGTTTTACCATTCTTGAGGCTCTTTATTGCCCTTCTTATCTCAGCTTTGCTCACAGGTCCCGTGTCTATGTCAGCTATGTCCTGCTGTTCACAATCTTCTTCATTGATCGGGTAGGCTGGCTCCTCCCTATTGAGTATCTCCATGAAATGCTCTCTCCACCGCTTCCTTTTATCCTCATCGCTAGATAAGGCGTTACCATTTTTGTCGTTGACTACTGTGCTTTGCCTTGGTTTGTCGTTGCAGATCGTTTTAGTTAAGTCATAAAGAGTCTTCGTGTGTTGCATATTCGCGGCTTCCTCTGCTTCTTTTGCTATCCCTTCTGTCCAATTCCTCTTGTCCCTGCGTATTTGCCTCTTCACTTCTCGATCTTTGGCTTTATATTCTACTCGCCTCTTTTCCTTCAGTCTCTCAGAGTTGGTTCCATCAAGTTTTAGTTTTATCGCTTTCCTCTGTTCAATCAGGTCCCACGATTCTTTACTGGTCCATGGTTTAACTTTCTTTGTCTTATATCCTAGAACTTTCTTTGCTGTCATATTGTAAGCCTTCTCTAAGATGTCGTTTGCCTTCCCCAGCTCAGCTTCTGGTTGATCTGCTTCGTCATCTTCCAGCTCCTCCCTCTGCAATATCTCAAACCTGTTCCTTAGTTCCAAACGGAACTGCCTCCTACACCCATCATTCTCCAGCTTCTGAGTATCATATCTCGTCCTTCGGATTCCGTGTCTTTTAGGGGCTGCTTTTAGCTTTAACCTCAGTTTGGTGCAAGCCAGGTGATGGTCGCTGGAGATATCAACTGATCTTATGGCTCTTGTGTCCAGCACAGATGTTCTAAATTTCCTGTTGATTAACACATGGTCTATCTAGTTGCAAGTGCGTCTATCAGGGGATATCCAAGTTTGTTTGTGGATCCCCTTATGTGGAAATATCGTACCAGTGATCACCAGGTCGTTCATGCCGCAAAAATCGCATAGTTTCTCGCCATTGTCGTTCCTGGTTCCAACTCCATGCTTACCCATTATTCTTTCGTATCTCTCTGCATCGCTTCCTACCTTTGCGTTCAAATCTCCAGTGATAACCAGCAGATCGTGCTTCGGTGTTTTTTTCCACTACTGCCTGGAGCTTCTCATAGAAATGATCTTTCACCTCTTCATCAGTGTCATTAGTTGGGGCATAGACATGGATCATCGTTAACTTGACATACCTAGAGTGGAATCTGGCCCGAATTATTCGCTCATCTATAGGTGTCCAGTTAATCAAAGCTTTTGCTGCATCTTTGCTTAGCATGATGGCCACGCCATGTTGGTGAAAGTCATCGTCTCTGCCAGAGTACACTATTGTCTCACCTGTACTGAGAATGAACTTCCCCGATCCACACCATCTACTTTCGCTTATACCCATTATCTGCAACTTAGCCTCTCTCATTGCTTTCGCCGCTTGGGCTGCCTTCTCTTGTGCATACAAGGTTCTCACGTTCCAGTTTCCTATCCTCAACTGTGTTTTTGGGTGCACTATTGGCGTCCTCGGCTCCAGAGTTTCCATGCGGCTTTCGCTCTGGAGCGTCGTGTTGTGTGCCTCTCGGCCCCCAAGATTCGGTAGATTGCCTCTAATGTGTAAGGTTTCTGTAATCATTCAAACAACAGAGTCAGTTATAAATTCAGGTTCCAATAAAAAAAAAAAGCTCTGCAGAGCAAAACATTTCATACCAATGGTTTTGTTACAACGAATCAGTCATCACAGTTTTGAAATCGTTTAAATCTACTTAATTCTCAAGATTATCTACCTCCAAACAAGCGACCAGTCCATTGCAAAAATTTATTGCGTAAGTAAGTAATTGTTATAAACTATGATTTATATTCCAGACCTACCTTTTGCCGTGATGTAATATCTGTCGCGGCTCGGAACGAAATATTCAGGTCTGGCATCCTTGGTGGCGTTATTCAGTTCACAAATATTTTCATCATGATGTAATTAAAGCTTTGGCATCTGATATCGTCCTTGCATGCGCGAAGACACTCAAGTGAGATCGAAGTCCTCATAGTCTTAATGATGTGTCCCTTGAGCATCATTCCGTAGCTTGAATAAATGGCTCTACATCCTTCGCTAGCAATTTCGGAAAACATTTGAGCCAGGAAAACCATCCTTATGACGTAGCCAGCCATTTTAGAGTGACGTTTGTTTAAATTAAAATTACTGAAATGAAATTTAATAAATAAAATAGCAATCAGGTAACTCCTCAACAGGTTTAAGTGGACTTAGAACAGTGTTTTGATAAATGCGTACCTTATATAACACATGCTGAGGATAATTGCTTCCAAAATGGGAAAATATGGTTTTATTAAGTCATCTCGGAGGAAGGTATAAATAGTGCATTTTGCAATATTGAACACGACAATCTGCGTCTGTTCATTACAGCAACCGCACTTTTTTCTTACTTCTTTGATACTTATTTTTCTACCTTAGAGAGTGACATAAGAATAAAATGAAAAGGAACTGAATTAAAATAATTATGGTGGCATTGGGGCGGTTGTTTCATTGTTCTCATGAGGACTGAAGCATCGCATCACAAAGTGGGAAAACTGTCAAACCGGCTACATGCAAAGGCAAATGAAGACTTTGTTTGGATTCTGAAGGCTTGAAAAATAAACGAGGCTTTACCTGAATGAGTCATATTTAGCAAGGATTCTGATGGTCGATAATTAAAAAAAGAAGGCGAAGAAGATCTACACGCAATGAAACACAGTTAATTACAGCGCAATCAAAACAGTATCGATGTATGTATTATTTCTTTGTATGTAATGTCTTAGTGATTCTCTTGTTCAAAAAGTTGATGACTGCGGATCAGAATGCATGAATGGCGTCTCTATCTTGTAACAAAAACAACAAGCTTTACCTGTTTGCACGGTAGCAGTCCTGGCAATATGCATTATAATGGACCTTACAACTAAGGCACTGATTACACGAACGTGGTTTCATTTGTAACTGCACCGAAAGCGGTGTCGTCACGTCTTTCGCTCAATTTCACAGCGCCGATTGAGACCGATATTGAAACAGCATCGTTTTGAAAACGCTGTCAAAAGTGGAGTATTTTCAAAACGATACGGTATCATTGGTCGTGTAAACAGTGAAACCGCATCGATTTGGATACGGTTACGCCTTTTGGCCATGAAATTAGATGGCTCTTGAAGAGTAACCGTTGTGAACCTCGCACGGAATACAGGGGTTCCTTATACAGACTATACATTCACATTCGAAAACACTAGGAAAACGGTTAAACATGCTTCGTGTAAACACTTCGAAAACGTATCATTTTCGATGCAGTTTCGATGTCATGAAACCGTGTCGATTGGAAACCGCATCCGTGTACGCGATGCCTAAGATACTTGCACCCTCATAAGAACCTCTAAACATAAGGTCTGGATAGGGTTCAGTTGATAGCCTAGGATTGGTCAATTTGTTACTGTCTTTAGCTGAGAAACGACGCTTTCGTTGTAAAAACGTTAAAAAGTGTAACTTATTTACCCATGTAACAAAGAAGAGATCTCAGAAACTCATACGGACGTGCACGTGCATGTATCGAAGATCAAATTGGAATTTGCAGTGTTGGTTTGTAATTCATAGCTGAGACGAGGGATCTAAATTTACTAATAGCTAAATCAAATGGGCTTAGACTTGAACTAAGAAATTAGCTACACTTTTTTCATACTCATCTAGGGGGCGGGGGGGGGGGGATGTGTTGGTTCGGAGAGGGAGTGAAGTCGAAGTTGAAAAACGTACGTTCTGTCATCTGAAACGTGTTCTTCGCTTCGTATATTGATACCAACGGTTTTGATGTGAAAATAATCATATTCGGTTTCGTTTCATTTCTTTCTTTTAAAAATCACGGATTTCATACAACTTGACTTTGACTTAATTAAATTGCCTTAGTTGAAAGCGATTAACGAAAAGGCAAAATGTACTAGTGTTGTGAAGGAGTAGTCATTCACTTTCTGATAATCACTTACTTGCGTATGTCCTTTTCTAACGTACTGGTTTCTGCCAACCCGGTTCCTCTGTAGTTTTACTGTGAAGGAGACTGTTTGCAGAAACAAATGAAACGCGAGAGCTTTACAACTAACATAACACAAAATCCGAGTTAAAAAAAAAAAAATCCGACGTAATCATCTTTCATAATCCAATGTTTTTGCATAGTAAATGATGCTGTGCTACGCCTTACTCAGACACAAAACCACAAAGTTGTATAATCTGCTTTGTGGACTGCCGATAAGTTAATGATGGTGCTGGTTTACTATGTATTAATAACACTAATCACAATGTAACATCTGACAAAAATCTGAAGCTAGAAAAATGAAATCTTTTATTTCCAAATGGGTTTAGCAAGGATTCTCGTCCTAAAACGTAAAGTTCTTTCAAACAGTGAGACGGTCATTAACTGTTGCAGCTGCAAGTAAGATTGAGCAAAACATTCACTATTCCAACATTGTAGCGGTTAAAGTTCCGAGCCAAGTCTTACGATTGAAAGTAGGAACCATTACGAAGGCCGCAAAGAGAATTCGTAATTAACGCACGCCTGTAGCCAAGGATTTTAAGAGCGAGATTCTGAAATTTTCGAGAATCGGCCGACAGAAGCGAAATTTCAATTTTTTTTTTTATTTGCCCCAAACAACCCCTTTAGTGAACTATTTTCGAAAATGTCATTAAACGGTTCGGTTTCCCTTTTCTTTTTTCAAAATTAAGAAAAGTTAAAAATTCGCCCGACACGTCCACCGTGGCGGCCATGTTGGATGAAATTTAAGGTATTTTCAACACGCTCGTGTATACATACCAAAAAGCTACTTAGTATACCCTTTTCACAGCTATTAAGGTATCTCTTAAAGTTTGTTTTGAGATACATTTTGTTTGAAAATATCAGGTTAAAGGAAAGTTACGATCTTCGACAACCGACCCATTTCCAGCGCTAAAACGACAGGGTGAATATTAGCTAATTTCGAGTCTGCCAAAAGCGGTCTGGTATATCGTTTTCGAGTAAAAAAACAACACCAAATTAAAGCTAAACCTTTCTTCTATGTTGGTGAAAAATATTATTGGTGGCCCGTAAAAATTGAACTGCTGAGAGAATTAACCGTAAAGGCTATTTTGACATGTGACGGTGCATTAGGCGCCATTAACAAAACAGTGAGCTCAGTAGTGGTTTGTCTGTACCTCAACTTCAGAAAAAGAAGCACTAAAAAATAATCATGTCGGACATTAACAGCTATTAAAAATCATTTTAAGTATTTCCTAAATTTTAATTTAAGCACAGAGAACTACACCGGGACTAAACCAAATTAAACCGCCGGTGTGTTTACAGAACTGAAAGGAGAAAAGTAAACATTTGCGTCCCTTCAATGATATTTATCATTGTTGTATTATTTATTGTACCAAATTACGGTTGTGTGATGTTAAAATTACTTTTAAACGCTAAACTCTGTAAGTGTTACGTATTATTTTTCTTAAAGAGGGGATGTATTTATTTAAACATTGCTGAACCTACTGGAAGTGAATAAAACGAATTTTAAACTTCCAGTATCGTGTCGGCTAATGTTTACTTGTCTCGCCGTTTCTTTGCTGTTTTAAAATAACTGAATTAATCGTCACGAAAATTGCTTGGATAACCTCGGTTTTAACATAACTAGTAACGAAACTGTGGCTTGTTTGTGATCATAAATTATAAGTATTACTGTTTTAATGTACATACTTACATAAATTTCTGCAATGTTAAGTTCCTAACCAACCAAACTGCAGCCGCTGAAAATGATCACCTGGACCGTGGCAAATGTTTTTTTCTGAACCAACGCTTACTTAGTGAACAAGTGAAACGATTCCACACTATATAATATTTGTATAAACAGTACCTGGTGTGATTTTTCTTCAACAATGTTGCCAACCGTTCGTTCGCAAACACAAGGAATGTAATCACGTGGCTCCAGTCACGAGAGTCACGGTAATCTCCCTTATGCCAATCACCCTATCACCTTCCTTCAGCGGAGGATAGGCGGGAAAAAAAACGACAACACAAAATTGAAGCTAAACCTTTTTGCTATGTTGATGCAAAATATTATTGGTGGCCCGTAAACATTGTTCTGCTGAGAGAATTAACCATGAGGGCTGTTTTGCGCTCAGACTCTCTTTATTCATGGTAACTATGTTTGGATTAGTCCCGAAGTATAATAATTATTTCTAAGTAAACAAGTGAAACGATTCTGCTTTATATAATGTTTCGCTTTTCCATAAACAGCACCTGGTGCAACCGTTCGTTTGCAAACACAAGGAATGTAATTACTTAGCCCCAGTCACCACAGTCACGCAATAGGTAATCTCCCTAATGTCAATCACCCTAGGATAGGCGGGGAAATGTGAATGGAAACTAAATTAAAATAGGTTTTTAAAATTTTATACTGCGGATCTCATTACGTGCATTCCACTCAATCATGTCAGGTGACGCAGTGTTCCATAACACGACAAAACAGCCTATTGGTAAAGATGTCGATTCAATCCGTGTCCCTACAGGAACACTCGCTTTAATACGGCATCAACCAGTAAAGCAGTGTAAGGAGCTTTCTTCAAGGAACTGTATTTTCAAATTGAAAGCTCAACAAATTTCTTGAAGCATAGCAACTTGAAGCTTATTGTGTTTTCCTCTTCTACTGCTGCACATACAATTGTTGTCGCCTTTTTGCAGTAAGGCGGGAAAAGGACTTCTTGGGCCGTAAGGAATCGGAACTGCCCTCGTCTCTAGCGGGTCGCATGTCTTTAGCGACAATATCGGTTAATTCACTTTTCTTCCAGTAACTTGACCAACGTTGAAGTTGGCCTCCAAATATTTCTTCTCCTTTTTATTAAACCTGTAGGTTTTCTTCGTGGCTCTAAGGGCTCAACCTTCCGAAAAAATAGATGATGAAACAACACGGTCTTTATTAGACGTAGGGTAAGTATTTGGAATACGTTCTCTTAGCAATGACTGATAAAGTCCGTCTCTCAAATGTTCTGGTGCAAGATTCAAGTGAAAGATGTTTTTCAAGCGAGGTGTTCCTAAATCTAACTACGCATGTATGTTGGCGTTTTTAATTGTCACGCAACACATAAACCTTAGGTCTAATAGTCTAGTTTTCACTCTAACTCGTAAGAGACAAAGCGGGTCTTCTTCAAGTTAAGCACTGTAGAAGAGTTATGGTAAGCTTTTTACAATCATATGCCCGAAAATTAAGTATTTAAATTAAAGTCGAAGAAATGAAGACGATGTTCCACACATTCTGCGTGATGCTTGAGAAAAATCGTTCTACTGAAGGATTCTGTCACTTTATTTTTCTTCATAATTCACAGTGACAGATCCAGGGGGCTCGGGCCCACACCTTATTTTTTTCGGAAATAGCGCATTGGTTTTTTGAAGTGCAGGAATTCTCTTCGCAAGATTCAACATTCATAGTCAATCGGGCCCTCTCCTTAGCTGAAGGTCTCGATCCGCCACTGATTCGATAGAATAAAGTGTTTTTTGCATAAATGATCATTCTTTTGACTGACATGAAAAGAAAGTTGGACATCTACCGCAGTAATACCCAAACAACTAATTCTCAAGTTATTGAAAAGTAAATAAACAAACACCTTTTTATATATATTTCTGCATCATTTCACGCTCTCTAAACCAAAATTAAACATCTTCCCAATTAATTTATCCCACAACAAAAACTACCAAGCCCAAAAGAATAATGCACAGAATTTGAGAAACTGTTTGAGGGTGCCGTTTTGCCATTAATTAGGATATTTACTGGACAAATTCGCTAGGAATAATTATATTTCGGGACTAATCCAAAAAAAAGAGAGTCTCATCGCAAAACAGCCCTCATGGTTAATTCTCTCAGCAGAACAATGTTTACGGGCCACCAGTAATATTTTGCACCAACATAGAAAAAAAGGTTTAGCCTCAATTTTGTGTTGTTGTTTTTTTCCCGCCTATCCTCCGCTGAAGGAAGGTGATAGGGTGATTGGCATAAGGGAGATTACCGTGACTCTCGTGACTGGAGTCACGTAATTACATTCCTTGTGTTTGCGAACGAACGATTGGCAACATTGTTGAAGAAAAATCGCACCAGGTGCTGATTATACAAATATTATATAGTGTGGAATCGTTTCACTTGTTCACTAAGTAAGCGTTGGTTCAGAAAAAAACATTTGCCACGGTCCAGGTGATCATTTTCAGCGGCTGCAGTTTGGTTGGTTAGGAACTTAACATTGCAGAAATTTATGTAAGTATGTACATTAAAACAGTAATACTTATAATTTATGATCACAAACAAGCCACAGTTTCGTTACTAGTTATGTTAATACCGAGGTTATCCAAGCAATTTTCGTGACGATTAATTCAGTTATTTTAAAACAGCAAAGAAACGGCGAGACAAATGTAAACATTAGCCGACACGATACTGGAAGTTTAAAATTCGTTTTATTCACTTCCAGTAGGTTCAGCAATGTTTAAATAAATACATCCCCTCTTTAAGAAAAATAATACGTAACACTTACAGAGTTTAGCGTTTAAAAGTAATTTTAACATCACACAACCGTAATTTGGTACAATAAATAATACAACAATGATAAATATCATTGAAGGGACGCAAATGTTTACTTTTCTCCTTTCAGTTCTGTAAACACACCGGCGGTTTAATTTGGTTTAGTCCCGGTGTAGTTCTCTGTGCTTTAATTAAAGTTTAGGAAATACTTAAAATGATTTTTAATAGCTGTTAATGTCCGACATGATTATTTTTTAGTGCTTCTTTTTCTAAAGTTGAGGTACAGGCGGACAAACCACTACTGAGCTCACTGTTTTGTTAATGGCGCCTAATGCACCGTCACATGTCAAAATAGCCTTTACGGTTAATTCTCTCAGCAGTTCAATTTTTACGGGCCACCAATAATATTTTTCACCAACATAGAAGAAAGGTTTAACTTTAATTTGGTGTTGCTTTTTTACTCGAAAACGATATACCAGACCGCTTTTGGCAGACTCGAAATTAGCTAATATTCACCCTGTCGTTTTAGCGCTGGAAATGGGTCGGTTGTCGAAGATCGTAACTTTCCTTTAACCTGATATTTTCAAACAAAATGTATCTCAAAACAAACTTTAAGAGATACCTTAATAGCTGTGAAAAGGGTATACTAAGTAGCTTTTTGGTATGTATACACGAGCGTGTTGAAAATACCTTAAATTTCATCCAACATGGCCGCCACGGTGGACGTGTCGGGCGAATTTTTAACTTTTCTTAATTTTGAAAAAAGAAAAGGGAAACCGAACCATTTAATGACATTTTCGAAAATAGTTCACTAAAGGGGTTATTTGGGGCAAATAAAAAAAAAAATTGAAATTTCGCTTCTGTCGGCCGATTCTCGAAAATATCAGAATCTCGCTCTTAAAATGAAGCTCGCGGGTGTGAGCTTTTAGGCAAATACGGGGTATCCTTTCCCACCAAGAATTTTAAAACTAAGGTTTTCTGAAACAAAATTTGTGCGTTTTAAAGGCAGTGTGTACTGAAAATAGGCAGCCAAAGCGAACGCAACACATGGATATTTCTGTATCTTTGAAGTGTCGGCTTAGATGCTTGGAAGCAAAGGGAATTATATAATGAAAAGATAAGAGAGTAATTAACTACCTGTTTTGATGCGAAGCCGAAAGTTACAAATCTCATTTATTGAGATCGAAACATATATTATTAGAACAGTGTAAAGAGCCGAAGCAACAATTGAAATACAACAGGGACGTCAAGAATATTTGCTTCTATTTAACCGTGCGATCCATTGGCGACCGTACGGCATTCTCGACTGACTCGTGCAGGAAAAACATGCACGTGGTGCGGGAAAATTCCAGTTGGCCGAAATATCCGAAAAGAAAAAAAAAACAAAAAGAAAAGAAAAAAAGAAAAGAAACTTGAAATGGGTGATTGATGTGAGTTTGTAGGTCTCCATTTTCTGAGCTTTTTTTTTTTTGAACCGGTCCAACGAAACAAATAGTAATGTCAAAAAGTACCCATGTAGGGGTAAAAAAAATCCCCTTTCAACATAAGTTTGTTCATGTGTGTTGAAGTACAGATGTGGCTTTTGTTATTAAAACAAAAACAAAAAAAAAACAACAACAACAACAACAACAAAGAGGGGGGAATAAACAACCAAACACAACTAAGCAAATAAAAAAACAGAGAAAAATCAGTAGAATAGCCCTAAAATAATACAAAATACAATAAAGCACACCAGGTGAGTATAGTTGCTTTATTTTACTTAAGAAGTAAGGAAGTCTACATCGGTTTGAATTCCACCCTATGTCTAATAGACTGCTCAATTTCTGAACGACTGATGACTCAAAAGTAGCGCTTAATTATAATTTACAGAGTCAGGTTCACTCATAACTCCTACATAACTTTAAATACTTTGCATATTTTAAGGCATTTCTATCATTTAAAATTTACATGTTTTGTTTTCCTCTAGGCAGTAATTCGTTTGTCGCTACAAGAATAAATTATTAAATTATTGTGCGCTATTAAGTATTCGAAAAATGAATCAGTTTTTACGTTCATGTACGTTATTATTCAACAAATTGTCACGATGCCCAAATATGGTCAAGACGTCCTTAAAATTCGTCATCCGTACATAAGTGATATCCTGCGATATACGTAGGTTGCCAAGATTCGTCCAAAGTATCGCAGAGCGCTGCATAACCACATTATTTTTAGCTGTAAAACATTTTTCATGGAAAACTTATTGAATAATAGAACAATCATCCAGCTCAATCTTGCGGAATATCGTCTGATCTTAGCCAACTCGGCCTACGGCCTCGTCGGCTAAGTATCAGGTTAAATTCCAAGCGATTTCGCAGGATAATTGTTAAATTTTTATTACCGCGCGCTATGTTATTTGAAAGGGTCAATCATATATTTGTAATCAGCCAACAAAGGTATCACCACGATTTTGTTTTACCCGCGCCCAACTGTCGTCGTGCTAAAGAGACAAATATTCCTTCTCTTGGTCTGGTCACAATTTCTGTACACGTCTTAAGGTCGTCGAAGGACTGCGTGGACTCGATGCTGAAGTTTCGCAAAATGTGGGCCAGAACGAGCTTTTCTTCGAGAATAGCAAAGCGCTGACCTTGTGAGATAAAATTACAAAACAAATAATTATTATAAATAAGAATAACTATTATTACTCGGGCTTTCACAAAGAATGTGGAAAAGCCCGAGTTTAAAAATGGGGACGGTTTTTTTTTTTTTCTGGGGTCGCAAATCACCCTCTGACGTCTTCTGCGCGTGCGCAAGATATGAGTATGCGTAGAAAAGGGTCAGCGGACGAAGCTTTATGTTTTCGGTGGAATCTAAGTTATTGTAAAGCTTGAAATATTTACTGTGATTTCTAGTAGGCTAACTCCATTGTAGACCCACACTAAAACATGTCGAGTGCCTTTTTCGGAAAGGGTCGGTCCATAAACTTCAATAGCGATCTTTGCGAGCGAGCTCTTCCGAGTGAAACCTCTTTCGAGAAACTTAAATTTTATAGTGAGTTATCTATGGAGTTTGAAACGCTAAGATAATCATCAATACTTGCGGGAGGTGACGCTGTTGAACACTTAAGCATTGCGAAGAACTGGACTACTGACAAGCAACAGAGTTTTTCTTATAACACAAAAGACTTCTCGAAGATGCAATGGACACCATATTTAAGCTTAGTTGCGCTCTAAACGAAAAATAGAAAAAGAAATGCGTACTTCAAGCAGCGTTTGGGTAAATATATCCTTTCATTCAATTTTTGTTTTATTATTGGTTTTACGGATTGAAAAAATATTTTGATGGAAGGGGCCTGGGTGGGGGAAGAACTGAACTGAATACTTTATTTACTCTCGAATTGTAGAATAGCATTATCATAGCTAATATCACCGAGCATCCCCCCCCCCCCCCCCCCCCCCGAGCAAAGACTAGACCACAACAACGAGAACTTCGTGCCTTACTCCAGAATGGGGAATACATTTGCATTTGGTTATCTTTGCATCATATCTCTTATCAGACTTTTTTTCCCACAGATTTTGTTAATACTGGAAGTGTAATAAGGATACCAAACCTACCAATGCAGTTCCTTGGTCCTGCTGAGAAAGGAACAAACGCATATGGATGGCGTCCTTGGCTGTTCTCTGGAAGAAACCGATCAGGGTTGAACTCAAGCGGAGCCGGCCACACTTCTGGGTTTCTGTGAAGTGCCATTGGAGACACACCAACTGTTGTGCCTTTTGGAATCAGATAGCCATCTGCAAAGCAATCACATCTCTGTCACATAAAAAGGAGATACATCTTATACAAATGAAAGTGAGCATAGTATAAGGTCGTTTAACAACGTTTTATCAGCAGTTTTAAAGTCAATTGCAAGTTTTATCAGTCCAAACAATTGGTAAAGGAAATGGATAAATGGGAAAGTGATATCATGCTTAAAAATGTTTCATGACAAAATTCCACAATGATCGAAGCAATCTTGCGTTCTAGCAGCTAATAATCATAGCCCATCATAAGATGGCAATTGGAATAGACAGAATGAAAACCAGATGTACATCCAAAAAACGACGACCGTCACGATGACGACGACAAATAACTAATAATAATAATAATAATAATAATAATAATAATAATAATAATAATAATAATAATATAATGGTAAAAAATCACTTTATTCCAGAGCCTATGTATCTAGCACTGCTGTGCTAATTGAGGACACTGTAAATCTGAGGAAACAAATATTATAAATCAAACAGAAACTTGTTAAAAATCCCAACTGGCAAAGGCTAACCAGATGCATGGGTACTATTTTACAAAGCGTGGAGGAATTGAATTCGGGACCACCGAAGACAAATCCATCAAGCGGCAGGAAAGCAAAACAAGCAACAGAGGTACCCAACGACGGTTTTCTCCCAAATGCGTTTCTCAAATTTGGCGAAATTTGCGAGTTGTTGATGCCTTTCCAGCTGTAGTACCTTGCGTTTCCCTGTACACAAAACGACATTCCCACATCTCCGTAAACAGAAACGCGTTATATATTCCCCATATCACGCAAGCTAGAGGATACATTTCACTAAAGAAAATCTGCGGGGATAACAGGCCATTCTAACAGATAATGACCTAAACGATCCGTTAGGTGCTCCTGAAACATACAAAAACTGAATAAAAAAGAACAAAAGATTACCCAATAGGCAGTCTTCGGAGGTCATTCTTGCAATATATGCCACAGAGGGAAAGATGCGCTGAGCTTCCTAGAATAAAAAGTATTTTCAGCCTCTTCAGATGCCGATACAAGAACATACATTATTACGGGACATGTCTAAACGTGTACTTACACATAAGAAAGAGTGGCGGGACAAGAAAGAGCGACAGGCACCCTGCAAAATGTCCCTGTTATGCGATTTTGTCCTTTCAATTTCATCGCTAAAAAATGTCGCATGTTTCTTCAAGTAATTAAACTACACTTGTACTCAAATGAATCGCTTTGGTGGTCATATACAACGATAGCCAGACATTCTGGTTGATAAAAAATCCATCTGTAGTTCCCTTTGGAAGAAGACGTCCGGTTTAAGCTCATGTAGGTTAGAGCTGTCGGTGCTTAACATACAATTATGTAGATGAAGAGTATAGGTTTACTGCTCTTTCCCCTTGGATGGGTGCTACTGTCATCACGGTTTACTACTCAAAATTCTTCCAGGTTGCCCCAACAATTCTCCAGTACTCATTCATACTCCTGGTTGGAGAGAAGCACGGCGAGATAAGATAACTTACCAAAGCACACAATACAATTATTCCGGCTAGGGTTCGAATCCGGAACGCACTTTCCGGAGTCCTCCGCAATAAATAAAAGACGACCCAACGAGCCTCCTACTGCTAAGCGCCAATAAAGGCGACATATCAGTAATGGGTTTTCGTTAGCACACTTAGCCTTTTACCTTTATTATGCATTCCAGATAACGAAGCTCTTTCAAATCTTCGACCGTCAGTGTTTCTGGACGGTTTTCTGTAAAATAAGTACGTAATCAGTAAAGGTCTTCTTTGTGCCTCTTTCGGAAGTTTAAATCAGTGGTCACATTTTTCACCAAAGCCACGGGAGAAATGATATTTTACATTATATTTGCCTCTCTTACCAAAAAAGTTGTCCACTTCCTCGCGAGCCTGTTGCTGTATTGTAGGATGGCGGCCAAGAAGATACAGAGCCCACGTGATACCGGCGGCAGTGGTGTCGTGGCCCTGAAAAAGCAACAAAAAGTAACAAACAAATAAAAGGTCAACCAGTGACAGTAAGGCAGTCAGTTAGGCAGTCAGTCAGGCAGGCAGGCAGGAAGTCTGCAGGTGCGTTTTGCCAAAGTTATGTACGTATGGCCAAGTCCTGTAGTTTAAATGGTCAAATGGGGCTGCGTGCTATCTTAGTGAGTTGAAAAGGAAATGCGAATACGAGTATATCAAATGCGCCAGAGAGGGGTACCTCACAACCAGCATGCAAGAGTACTAACCTCAAACATAAATGTATCGACTTCTTCTCTGACTCCTTCTCGTGATATTTCTCCGTTGTCATAAGCTTCCAGTAAAATATCGAGGAAAGCAAGACGCTTCTTTCGTCTGAACTCACTTTCTTCTGGTTTGTCGTCTTCTTTTTCCACGTGTTGTGGATGATGTTTCTTGGCTGATCTTTCGTTCATTCTTTCATCTATAACCTGCTCGTGAAAACAATGCGGTTTAAGTCAAGAAACCTTCGCTTCATATGCAAGGTGACAAAAATAAGCAGCCTTAGGTCACTGTCGACATAACAGCAGCCTCATGTTTCGGCATAACAAATGCCATCATCAGTTTCATTACTTTTCTTTTGATAAGAATTAGCCATCAGTTTCAAGTGGGCTTGTTGACAACAAAGTCATGCCCAGAGACATTACCGGCTTCTAAAATAACTGTTCAACCGAGGGACAGTCCGCCGACCATGAGTTTTTATAAAAGACAAAGTACCACATGACCAATTTTGACAAGAGCTCCTGCAGGAACTGTTTTTGTCTATATTCTCCTTGATAAACACACTTCCAAATGTCATAAGCATGATGTAATCGCTAGTGAGGAATCTAACTGAAAGGGAAACGTCACCTGTTTATTACATGCACTGTGATTTTACTCAGTTTTGTATTAGACCACATTCATAATCACCTTGTTGGTAAAGCCATGAAGGATCTTTAGGCATCTATCATGCTTTCTTCCTGAAGGCGTCAGACGGTACAATATATCAGGCCACAGCCAGGGTGATATTTGACGCATCTGAAGCAACCCGGACATGCTGACATGGACAAAAAAAGCCACCCAGCAATTACATAATAGATAAAAGTATCAACAAAAGGCAGATAGAACAGACTGACAGAAAGGCAAACGGACAGACAGACAAATAGGCAGAAAGGCATACAGGCTGGCAGGAAGGCAAACAGACGGATAGACGACAGATAGATAGAGACATACATCGAGGAAGACAAACACCCAGAAAGGCCAACAGCCGGACAGGCTGGCAGGCAGGAAGGTAGACAGACATACAGATAGACACAGAGAGAGATACAGACAGACAGGCAGGCAGACAGACAGACAGGCGGACAGAGAGACCGACCCACCAACTCACCGACCGGCAGACATTAAAGCAGGCCGGCAGGCAGACGGACAGACAGACAGACAGACAAACAGACAGACAGACAGACAGACAGACAGACAGACCGGTTTCGGAAAGTGAATTAAATACCTCAAAACTGCACTGACATACGGAGAATCAGCATTTTCCTGCGCATGAGGCGACGAACTCATGGACGTAACTAAACATGAAAAAAAAAAAAAGACCGATTTCAATCATAACATACAAACTACCACTCTCCATCTTCAACAACAAACAAGTTATGATGAGAGAAACGGTAATTTTCTCGGTGTAAGCAGTTTCTTTCCTCTGCCCATATACAATTACACACGGGCACTTTTTAGCAACCGCTCACTGAAATTTGTCCAACGGTCGTTTCTCTTCCAAAATGAACAGATTCTATAGACATTAAACATTTTAATTTTCTCTCAACCATTATGCACTGAACACCGTAAAACCACTGGCAGCCAATTTTGATTCACCCGAAAGAGGCGACCGCGAAGATGCCTTGTGCCTTGCTACACTTAACAAGATCAATCGGATCAGTCTCGGCAATCGCTCACGCTCAACTATCATGTTTTCCTGGTAACACGTGGGGTCTGTATCTTCTTGGCCGCCATCCTACAATACAGTAACAGGCACGTGAGGAAGTGGACAACTTTTTTGGCATGAGATAGATGCAATCGGGCTCGATGCAAACTGGTTTATAGGTCCTTAATAATTTATATGATTTACACCTACAAAGTGATTCACTTACTGCATATAACGTCCAGTGTAAGAAGTGTAATGAAAGGCATTATGTTGAAGACTCCTTCGTTGACATTCTTCTGTTAAATGTGGTTTAAAAGGGGTGAACAAGACGAAAGAAGTTATTTAGGAGACACTTTAACGACCTATGTTGCACTGTACTAAGTATAAAGTTATTGTCCATGAACATGCTTTTCGCAATGGGAGGTCTAGCGTCCTTTTGTATGCAGCCTCTTTGACCCAGTTGCCACAAATTGAAAAAAAAAAAATAAGCACATGACATATGTAAGCCGCAGTTTATGATTGATTATCTGCAATCTTTAAAGCTACATTTGCGGTTAGTCTGGCAATCGCCTTTGTTAACGTTATAGTCCATCCGTCCGTCAGCCAGTCAATCAGTCAGTCAGTCAGTAAGTCAGTCAGTCAGTCAGTCAGTCAGTCAGTCAGTCAGTCACCCAGTAAGTCGGTCAGTTAGCCGGCCGGTCATTCAGTCAGTCAGTCATTTAGCTGGTCTGTTGGTCGGTCAGTCGGTCAATCAGCCAGCTGGAGGAATGTGCCAAATGACAGATGGAACACAAAGGGAAGTTTAGTTACCTGTAGGTTTGTGACAAGAATGGCTGTCTGTTCTTCAACTACTTGTAGAAAGTCATTCAAGATTTCAAAGTGAAAAGTTGGTGTTATTAATTTCCGGCGTGTTCTCCACTTTGAGCCTTCGCTGAAACAAAACGTGGTGCACGCTAAAGGCTAGGCAAACGGTATTAAAAAAAAAATGAGCAAGTTTAAACAGCAGAATATTCGTCTTTCAAACACACAGTCCCTTTGTTTTTCAACCAAATAAACTATTATTCGTTAAACTTTACCTTAATTATACCAAAATGTTCCTGTTTCTGTTGTTCAGTGTTTCTAGCTAAAAGTTACATGCATTACAAGCTAGCTTTATAATTTTATTGTATCTGATTATCAAAAGAAGTATTTGTTCACCTCCTACCTGGTCAGTAAGCCTTGGGTTGGACGGAATCCAAAATCAACCACGTGGTTTATATATATATAAAAAAAAAGAAGAAACAAAACATAAGAAAGTGTCCCAATGGTGACTGTTTTAAATAAAGCCGTTTAATTGAAAAACCAACCAACCAAACAAACAAAACGTTAGCCTGCGCAGCAAGCGTTCCAGTGCGAGCGAAGTGCTTGCGTGCGAAGACTCTGCTTGCACGACAAAAATCTTCACTCGTACGCGACACATAGAACTTCACTCGCAAAGGAGCGCTTGCTACGCAGGCTAACAAAACGTTTGGTTGCAGAGGACCACCCAACAAAGAATAAAACTACTTGGACATGCCTTGAAGAAGATTAGCTAGCCAATACATTTTTGCAATTGAAGTGACAATTTTAATAATTCTTGGCCTTTGAAACATCAGATATGTTCAGGACTGAATCTGTATGATAGGCATCACAAAGTGTCCCCATTCATAAAAGTTCACCAAAACACACTTAATTCTGTCAAATATAAAGTAATATGGAAATATCAAATAAACCAGTCATTAATTATATAATTATAAACAATACTTGTGTTCAATCCTGGTCGAAGTGTGAAACATGTTACCCCGCTTCATTTAATTAGTCTATTTCATTAAGATTTGTAAAATACTGGCTATGAAAGTTAACGTAATATTTAGCGAAGAAGCTAGTTATATTGATCTAAATTGTTCAGCCTAACAGCCTTTTAAGAGACAATCGAAATTCGTTAGAATCTTCTTCAACGTTTGTCAATCCGCACGTTTCTTTGAATCTGCTGGATGTGTTATGGAAATGTTTCTTCGCTGTTTTAAGACGTTATATGTAGCGGAGTCCCCCCCCCCCCAAAAAAAAAAACAAAACAACAACAACAACAACAACAACAAAATAAAACAAACAAAACAAAAAACAAACAAAAAACAAAAACAAAAACAAAAACAAAAACAAAAACAAAAACAAAAACAAAACAAACAAACAAACAATAGAAAAGGAAAAAAAAAACATCAAACTGAGCAATTATCGTTGCCACGTGATTGTCCATCCGTCCGTCCGACCGACTGACTGACTGGCTGTACGCACTGCCATGTTATGTGGTTGTCAGAGACAGGCGAACTTTCGTCGCTTGTGAAGAAATTTAGAGAAGTTTGAGTTCTAACAAGAGCACACTGAAATCTACTGGAACCTTCAGTTTAACCCAATGAGAGCGCATGGCGGAAGTTGGTAGTCAACAAAGAGGGAAATATTAATGTTAATTCTTGTTCGCGTTTTGTCGGCAAAGAGTAACTCAAGGTATATGTATAATACACTATAAAAACGTGCGGCAGCTGTCGTTAGTTTGCAATTCTACTGGTGCTCACAGCAGGTGCAATTGTTTTGGAGGCTTGGAGTATTGTTCCTGCTGTTTGTTCAATTGTCTTCTGGAATGGTAGTGACCAGCTCATGAGAGACCTTGCGAGAATTGCTACCCGACCCGAGGGTAAATTGTTTTTTTTAGAAAACCTGCATAAAGGATTAAAAGGCAACACTTCAAGTAAGGGTCTTTTGCAATAGCATCAGCACTTAAACATTTCAGTCGAAAAATGTGAAGTGTATTTTAGCCAAAAAAAAGGATTGTTCTAAAGCTTACCTGTTCCAAGCCAGGGCTTCAAGAATTCGTAGTCATACGACTTGGTTATGTGCTTTGAGCTACTTAAAATAATCTGAAACAAAACATTTGATATTTTAGCTGCAAAGATGGACTGCTGGATGTAATACTTAAGATATTTTTAAAGGTAAGTGGATGCAGTATTGTGTATTATCGCGGTATATTTACGAGACTCGCAGTATTTTGACAAACCCGAACGGCGATCAAGTGACAATACAAATGAAGAGAAAATACAAAAATAGAAATGGGGTTAATGAGCCCATTTCCAAGTGTACGATCTTAGCGAGACGACCTAAGGGAGATGATTTTTATGCAGTTGTTACCGTGTAGTAATGATGATGATGATGATGATGATGATGATGATGATGATGATGATGATAATGATGATGATGATGATGAGTATGATAATGATGACGATAATCATCATGCATTCATTATAAAAATTGGTGGCTATTATTATCACACAAAATTTTGTTTTATGATAAAATCTTATTGTTGTTCTGACACACCTCTATCAATTCTGGTTTATATATGAGCACAAATGGGTAGTTTGGACCAGTCCACAGACAGAATATTCCACCATTGTACTGGCGTGTCCACTGTAACACTTGCTTTAGTATGTCTAAAACACAAATCAAATAAATACTCTCAAAACATCAGCATCTTATTAATTACCCACTAGTAGAAATAAATAAATAAAAGTAATAATAACAATAAAATATCAAAATTAGTTTTTCCAAGAATCGGTCTATCTTTATTCAAAAACGTCGAACGACAATATTTTGGCTTTGTACTTGGTGAAGAATTTTAGATGTGACTCAAGACCACTATTCTTCAAAACATAAGACACCCTGCAGTCAGAAATGCTTACCGTTTTTCCACGATAATTCTTATTCGAAGCTACTATAGTGTACTCGATTAAGTATATCGTGTATTACGTTTCATTGAAATTCAGTTAGTGTTTCTATATCCTGGACACGGGTGCTTTGTATTTTCTTTGAAGACGAACGGTGATTTGTAAAATTTGCTCGATTTTTCGAAAACAAAAAAATAGAAATCGGCAATATTATCAACTACACCTGGTTTCCATATAATTAAAAGAACATTACACGCTGGCTCAAAGACATGAATTTTATGT
The DNA here is from genome assembly GCA_963693305.1 of Meandrina meandrites. Taxonomy (NCBI): domain Eukaryota; kingdom Metazoa; phylum Cnidaria; class Anthozoa; order Scleractinia; family Meandrinidae; genus Meandrina; species Meandrina meandrites. Next base: position 12,472,439 of record OY855907.1, on the reverse strand, counting down.
TCTCGTGGCAAAAACGATATCGTTTCTGCCTCTCGAACATAAAATTCATATCTAGGTGACGCGTAGAAACACCAAGTGATTTCTCAACTTCAGACTATTAAACTGAAGTTTTCACTTTGTCCATTCATGACAGCAATTTTGAAGAAAAGAAGCCTATTTAACTTACGTCTCCACAGATTAGACTGTCATCGAACGCTAACTTTCACTCGGCAGCATAAAAACTGAGGGGAAAGAACGCCGCAAGTGCTAGACAACAAAAGATTCTTGCTACAGTTTTAATAGTTATTTTTTTTTACGATTTCCTTTCTTGTAATTACAGACGAACTCCAACTTAGCGGCCACGCAGAGTTTCTACTTTATGCAATTTGACAACAATACTTTTCAACTTCCGGTATTGCTTTTTTATCGCGTGACATAGCTGGAGCGGAAGAGTTTATTTTAATAAATTTCCGTGTAAAGGCGGTAATCCGAAACGCTATTCAGAATCGAATCGCGTATTTACAAATTTATTTGCGATATTCTTAGGCGGTATCGCTGAGTTTTATGGATATTTTATCAGAGCACGGATATTTTCTAAGTGGTGTCAATAACATCACGATTTCGTAAAAGTCATAGAATGGGCGCCAGGATCAAAAATTCACTACACTACAACGCCAAAATATATAGTGCAAGCTTGTAATCGCTTGACATTTTAAAAATAGATCGACTATTCTCGTAATAATTAATTGTGTCATTTCGTGAAAATTCTATGTTTAAGGCCTATTCCAAACGTCGTGCTCCTGCTGTGTCGAACTCACATTAATTTGGCCCAGCATCACGATTTCAAACATCGAGTTTAATACAGTCACGCCAAATTCAAATACATCAAAAACAACAAAAAGCTGCAAAATATCTTAAACTACATTAAAATAATTTATGAATTAAGTTCGGCACAACAAGAGCACGTCGTTTGAAGCCAAGACGCGCTACTATACTTCCGCGCAGCACGGCAAGGCCTGCCGTGCTAAGTTGTCGTGCCGAACTTAATTCAGCCTGCCGAACTGAACGGGTTCAAATGTAGTGCCATTATTCGGCACGGCAATAGCGCGACGTTTTGTACTGTAGACTGCCGTTATCTAGTTGTTTTGAAAACACTTCCCGGCTGCTGGGTATCAAGAGACAGAATCCTTCACTCAGAATTAATCCTCCACTCACCATAAGACGAACTTGGAAGTTGCAAAGCGTTGCCAAAGAAGATGCTCGGTCTTGGGCCTGGTATCTTTCGTAAGTCAGCCAGGGAAGCTCTATGTGCTATAAAGCGTGATAGAACTAGTGCAGCTACGAGTACGATTGCCCCAGCCAGCAAGGAAAAAACAGCAACCGTCGTCGTAAACATCGTTCAGTTTTGTTCGATCATTCGATGGTCGATTATTTTCCTTATTCAACCCCAAAACAGCGGGATAAGTGGAAGTCAAATGCCCGGATTCATGACTAATCGGTCAGCGGTATATCTCCCGAATCGAACGTACTAGGTCACTAGGTATGTTTACAGATATTGACAGTTCCGTCAGGGCCATCAATGATTTACGGTGGTTTCAAAGGGACTTCAAGCGGCTCCGCGACTGTTCTCTGGCCAAGCGGACGAGCAGTTTTGTTTATGTAGTTCTGAATACGAAATGAGCACGTGCGTTATTTATTGCACGAACTCGCACCTTTTCAAGGGGGAGGGGGGGGGGGGGGGGGGGAGGGGGGGGGCGTGATATGCGCGCCGACTCGACGAGCCCGGGAGGTGAGGGAAGGCCTGAATTTTTTCGTGTGATTCTAAGTCGTGATCATTCAATGTTTGATTTGAGAAAAGCCCGTGCGGAATAGTGCAGGGAAATAAATTACAATACACCTCATTGTTACTTTTATTGAGCGTACATCTTCCCTCCCCTCCTGGGCTCGCATATCAAATACACCCTCCTTGAAAAGGTGCGAATTCGTGCAATAAATAACGCACGTGCTCATTTCGTATTCAGAACTACATAAACAAAACTGCTCGTCCGCTTGGCCAGAGAAAAGTCACGGAGCCGCTTGAAGTCCCAACATAAATTCTCCAATTTACAGCATCGTACAGCAGCAAAAATCGATGCAAAAACATTGCAGTATCCTGAAGTTTGTTTGGAAGGAGTTTGACACAAGACTGCGGTGTAATTTTGAAAAAATTATGACAAATGTAACTTTGTTGGTTTGAGAAGGTTTTCGATCATTTTGTAATGTTTACTGGGAAAGCAAATACTTTTTAACGGTTGTCACGATCGCAAATCGGCGAGGCACATTGATTTAGCAAGCATTGGGGATGCTTCTTGCAGAAATTTGGGTTCGTAGCTTGTTTTCACAACAGGCGCCAAGAAAAGAACAATTCAATAGAATTCAAGTGTCGAATTTAGGTGACCTTAATATTTCAGCGATTCTGTTCCGATTTTAGAAGTTTAACCATAATCTAAGAGCAAAATTTTTTTCTAGACTCGATTTTTTGTAAAAAGTGGGGTCCAATTAATTGCCAGTAATATCAAAAATATTTTTATCCAGTTAAATCGAATTTCATATTACTATTACCGAATGATAGGTGAACATTTTCCCAAAGTTTCACCGCCATCGCGTCAAAGCCTAAAAAGTTATAACGCAAAGTTTGTCATGGACAAGTGCGCCCGGAATAAATATGGAGCCACCTTAAAGTTTGTGATTATTTAGTGTTTCATTTGCCCACAAAATCAACACGTCGATTTCTTTTCGGCTTATTTATTATTCATCATTTATTTCGCGGATAACGTGTCACCATTTAGCTCTAGGTGGGGAAATTGCTTCGATATTTCGATCTTTTTGTAAGGACCATTTTTTTTTTATTTGTTTGTTTGTTTGTTTGTTTGTTTTTTTTTTAAATAAGATTTTCCAGTGGTTGGCGTAATAGAGCTAACTCGCAGATCAATGTTCATTTGGACCGAGGTATACAATTCACGGTCACTTGCATGCATATCATCTTTGGCCATTTGTAATGTTTTACGGCCTCTAAATAATGTTGAACGGCTCTCCTTACGATCTAGACTGCCAGCAGTCTCTCTTTTGCTTTAGAAGCCCACGGGGACGAGCGCGAAAGTGAGCGAGTCTAACATAGGAGCGGCGAAGCCGCGCTGTTTAGTAGAGCGGGCGCCGAAAGAAAACCAAAAAGAGACCTTTGCTTTTCCTTTGGCGCCCGGGCTACTCGTTAGTCACATTGACCGTAGCGAAACATTAATTAGCTGAAGATGATTTATGACTGGAGCAAGAGTATTACTTTGACAGTGAAGTTGAAAGTTTAATTTATGTTATTAGAAATGACCAGCCTCTATTGTTTTAACGTGGGATGGATTACGAGGGCTCATTTCCGTACACGACCAAATTCCCGAGGTGGTCGCTCAATACAATCGTCTAGTCTTGTAGTCCTTAACCAAAATATCGCATCTCCAAAGTTGCTTTGCCATGTGACATAATATATGAAGCTAATCGGCTGTTTTCTCAAGACTTGAAAAGTATACATCTATATTTGTTCCACTCTACGACGAAGTGAAACGAAGATGCCCTCTTTTGGCCTGGTTATCAATTCAGCGCACGTCTTCACGTCATCAAAAGACTGCGTCGAGGAAATGTCGAAATGGTGTATGATGTAGGCGAGAATGATTTTCTCCTCAAGAATGGCAAAGCGCTGACCTAAAAAGACGATATGAAAGAAAACAAGAAATCATCTTGCAGGTCATAATCAAGAGGGGATGAGCTGTGTGCAGGTGCGTCTCCAGAGGAGGTTTCTAGGGATTACGGAACCCCCGATTTTCGAGCTCAAATATTGCAAACATCGAGAATTGAGAACAGTAACCCTTCATAAGAAAATCTAGAGCGAAGTTGAAACGAGACCCGTGAGGCTAATCAAGAACGGTATCTTTCTTGTATTAAATATACAAATAAGTCAGTGAAACGGCTGTAAAACGACCATTCTTGAGCGACTGATTTCCCACGTAACGGAAGGGCCCGCTTTCTCTCCCTTCCCCCCACCCCCACCTCTACCACTTTTCAAAAAGGCCTGGGATGCAACTTGTACTGATTTGAACTTATACTGCAAATTAAGGTTCAGGCATCAATGAATAATTATACCTATATGCCCCATTTTAAACTTTTTAAGCTAAAGCTAGTTCAGATTTTTCTGACTAAAAGGTACCAATATTTAACTGAACAGCGTATAGAATAAGAAACAAATTAATCTACCGATGCAATTCCTTGGTCCTGCTGAGAAAGGAACAAACGCGTATGGATGGCGTCCTTGACTGTTCTCTGGACGAAACCGATCAGGGTTGAACTCAAGCGGTGCTGGCCACACTTCTGGATTTCTATGAAGTCCAATGGTGGAAACGCCCACGGCACTACCTTTAGGAACTAAATACCCATCTAGTGAAAACAGAAAAAAAGAAACAACAAATGATTATAATAATGACATACCTCAACATCAAACACTTTAATCAGCATCCGTGCGCATCTTCATAGGGAGAGGGGAGACGCCGTAATGCTTTAATACAAAATAATACAAAAAAAATACCCAGATAGCAGTCTTCGGTAGTACTTCGTGAAAAGAATGGAACAGACGGAAAAATTCTTTGTGATTCCTGGAGAGTAAAAGAAGCAAAACAAGAATCCATTATTATAGTCTTCGGACAGTGCCGGTTCATGTAAAGGACACTGCATGCAGTGGTCACATTAATGTGAACTTGGGAATGTTATTACATATAGCAGATGGGCAGTACGATATATTTTTCAAAAGCTACCGGCCTCTAGAATTATGATTCGTCAGATATTAGTATAACAGCGTGGAAGAAACAAAATCTGCAACTAAGGAATGTCAGTACTGGAAAAAGGAAAATCACGTGAAGACGATAATAACAGCGTTTGTTTTTGGAAGTCGCGCCCCTGTATTTCAGAGTTTTATCTGTCATCGACCGAAGGAACTACCGTGTATAGGATGTTTATTTACAGCATTAATACTAACAATAGTTTCGGGATTAAAAAAAAAAAAAAAAGGCCGCTAAACAAATGTGTTTGACTATAAATACTCCATAAGATGTGTTCGTTCGTTCCTTCGTTGTTCGGTCGGTCCGTCCGTCCGTCCGTCCGTCCGTCCGTCCGTCCGTCCGTCCGTCCGTCCGTCCGTCCGTCCGTCCGTCCGTCCGTCCGTCCGTCCGTCCGTCCGTCCGTCCGTCCGTCCGTCCGTTCGTTCGTTCGTTCGTTCGTTCGTTCGTTCGTTCGTTCGTTCGTTCGTTCGTTCGTTCGTTCGTTCGTTCGTTCGTTCGTTCGTTCGTTCGTTCGGTCGGTCTTATGCGTCTTACGGTGCGAACACTGAAATGAAAAGGGAACAAATTCGAAATGGGAGGATCTGACGATGACAATGAAGACGACCTACCTTGATAACACACTCCAGATAACGTAACTCTTTCATGTCCTCTACTGTTAACTTCTCTGGTTTTTGTTCTGAAACAAATAAACCGGCGATAGAAACTACAAGCATTGTCGCAGAACGAAAATAATTTGGTAAGCTGTTTTGGTCAGGATTATTTAATCTTTCACCACCACGTCCAACTCCCCTCCTAATTTTAATAGTGCTTCTTTTTAAAGTAAGGTAGCCCTCACGATCTACTGAGGACTGTCAATTTGCCACTGTGCTGCTTATCCGCTGTGCTAAGAATAAAGGACTAGATAGGGCAGCAAGATAAGTGTCTAATACATTTTATGTTTGCACCTGTATTTAAATAGGGAGCTTAAGAAAACTACGACGGCAATGGCAACGAAAATGTCACCAAACAAAAGGCTTAATGGGCAGAACAATAGCTCTGCACGTGCGTTTGAAGTCTTGGTACATTTCCTGGCCGTTCTCTAGCTGCAAAATAACAACGCGAAATGGCCCGGTTCTGCGTATTCTGTACAACGTGGACCACGACGGCTTATTTTTTATTTTTCTACTTGGAGATCGATGCTCTCTTTACATATTCAGCTTGAGCCTGTTCTTAAACCGATAGATGCACTGAATACATCTGGATAATTGCGAGAGTAAAAAGAGTAAAATAAAAATTCATTTTTCACCAGATGTTGTCCTCGGCGTCGCCGTCGTCATTGCTTAAGCTCCCTTAATGTCTGCTTCTTTAACGACAGGGGGATATTTTAAGCCACCAATATTTCATATTTTAGAAAGCATGCCAGAAACCACAACATATAACTTCGCCTATAAGGACAACTTCGCAAGGGGTTTAACACGGAAGGTAATTAACTTAATAAGTTCCACATAGATTTAAATGCAAATGAAATTCACCAAAAAAGCTGTCCACTTCTTCACGGACTTGCTGTTGTACCCCAGAATGTCGACCAAGAAGATACAGGGCCCACGTTATACCAGCGGCAGTGGTGTCGTGACCCTGGAAATAGGAGTATAGAATAAATCAGTTAAAATAGTTTGAAATTTGTGCAAAACAATACAGATCAATGGCAAGAGGCCAATAAAACAAGAAGTCACTACTTGCACTTTTCTCGTTTTTTTTTTTTTCTTCCTCGTTCCAATATAATCTGAGAAAGTTGCAGATTATTGCGTCCATCTGCGCGGTTTGTCACAAAGATATCCAGAAAGCAAATACGTATTTCATGTTCTCACCTCAAACATAAATGTATCGACTTCTTCTCTAACCCCTTCTCGTGAAATTTCTCCATTGTCATAAGCTTCCAGCAAAAGATCAAGAAATGCCAGGCGCTTTTTCCTTGTGAACACGTTTTCGTTTTCCTGTTTTTCATCCCCCGTTGAGTTTCTCTGTTTGTTGTGGTCTCGTTTATTGACTGCTCTTTCAGCAATACGCTCATCAATGACCTGGTAATGGATTTCCTTTTTGTTAGTTCGTTTAACATAATAGTAAAATAGACAAATTAATAAATAATAGCTGACAATAAGAAAATCATATTTAAACTTAAGGGCAACAGAAGTAATCCAGTGCTCAAGAGAATGGTGCCGGCTCGGTGAGTCACCAGGGTTCGTGCATTCCACGTTCTTTGTTTCTGCATTGAGCATGTTTTGTACCTTGTTTGTAAAGTCATGGAGAATCTTCAGACACGCCTCGAGTTCTTTTCCGAATCTCGTCCACTTATACACAGCATCAGGCCAGAGCCACGGACATGTCTGTCTCTGTTGGACTAACTCACTCATTCTAAAAGACAAAGGGAAATAAATCAAATATAAGAGCACAACACCGCTTGAGCCCAGACCGCACAATTCTGCGACCAGTGAAAAAATATATTAGCCCTTGCATCCCCAACCACTCCAATATAAGACTGCATGAGTACCTTTTTGGCCATACCTGAAAACTGCATTAAAATATGGAGATTCGGCATTCTGCTGAGCATTTGGCGAAGAATCCATAGACGTAACTGAAAAGAAAAATGTTTGGAAAAGTAAAGTGACTAAAAGTTAAATAACACACACGTGGATTTTCGTAAAACGGAACTAAACTTTCACAAAGCTTATGCCAGATGGGACACGATCTGGGTTTGCACATGATGACGATGATGAAACATCAGGCATCGTTTACACAGATGTGGTTATCAATGAACACAGTTTCGTGACCTCGAAACCGTATCGAAACCGACACGGTTTCTAAGTGTTTACATGAAACTTATCTTTTCGTTTACCAAGTGTTTTCGAATCAATGTGATTGTACAAGCAAGCGCTGCACTCCGTGGAAGATTCACCTTGCTTACTCTTTGCGATCCAGTCAATTCGCGCCAAAATACGTGACCGTTTTCGATGTAGTTTTGCCGTTTACGTGACCAATGAAACCATATCGTTTTGAAAACGCTCCGCTTTTGACAGCGTTTTGAAAACGACCCGGTTTCAGTTGTGGTCTCGATCAACGCCGTGTAAATGAAAGGCGCAAGCGCATCGAAAGCAATGCAGCGATGCGGTTGAACAGTGTCTTATGAGACCTGTTCAATTTGTGATTTACTAGCCTGTTCCAGGCGTTCGGTTAGTGGGGAGCAGCGATTTTTCGCTTGCCCTCACACCCGACCCTCATTTTTCGCTCGTCACTTTTTGCCCTGCTCCCCACTAACCGAACGCATGGAACAGGCTAGTGACTTACTGCATATAATGTCCAGTGCACACCGTACAACATAAGGTATTATGTTGAAGACACCATTGTTCGCTTGGCTCTGTTGAAGCAGACAGGCAAAATAATGAAGATAAGGTATAAATTAATTGACTAGATTAAGTCGTATAAAAAGAAATACAAAGGAAGTGAGAAAGGAATAGAAATAAATCTGCTCGTCTTTTCGACTGGTGCTCACCTCTAAACGTGTGATCAGAATTGACGCTTGTTCCTCAAATACCGGAATAAAATTATTCAGAATTTGAAAGTGGAAGGTTGGAGTTATTAAACGTCGTCGTGTTTTCCATTTTGAACCATCACTGAAATTCCAACAAAAATGAATTACGTTAAAGTTAGCCAGATTTTCAATGTTATCTGTAAATTCGCGCACGTCCGCCCCCCTTTGCCGGATTTTTCAATGCTCTCGGTGGTTTTTGAGATGGGTGGTATTTGCACAGAATCCCAACGCGGCCGGCTTTGGAAATAATTACCTGATTGCATATGCCTGCTTCAGGCAATGAAATAGTAATCACCTGTAACTACGTTTCACAGTGGAAGAAATGAGTGACCTATGGTAAAGCGTTGCTAAGGTATCAGTATTCAGTGTACTGCTTACCTTGTCAATAATCCTGAACCAAGATATGAAGAAGACACGCCGAGCAAGTTACAGGGGTACATGTAAATGGACATGAAATTTTAATATTTAGGAGAGTAAGCAAAGAGAGACCAAAATTACTATAACAACCAATAAGATGAAAAGGTTCTGCTGTAGCAACAGCAATAAAAACGAACATTTCGCGCTCGTCTAAATGGTATGAAGTTTGCAGGGTGCCAGTGTATGTACTGTATATAATTTTATCTTTATTTTTATATTTGAACATATATATTTTTATACTTCTAGTACTAACTCAAATTTTTAATATTAGGATTAGTTGCATTTAAGAATAGTTTATATTTTAATTCTAGATTGATCTTAGCATTTCTCTTCATTTTCCTTTTATCTTTATGATATGAATGTAATAGTAATGTAAGTAGCTAAGCTTTTATTGTAAATAGTCGTGCGTTTTTAACATGAGCCCCCGGCTTGGGAGATAGGGCAACCACTTCCAACGTCTATGACTTAAAATAAATATCATACCATCATACCCTATAACACTAATGTACTTGCCAGTTCCGAGCCAAGGATGTAGAAAGTGGTACTCGAAGGATTTTGTAATATGCTTCGAGCTGTTCAGAATGACCTTTAAAAATAAATGACAAGAAAGAAGATTATTTAATTAGGCAAAGCAAACAAAGAGCATAGATGCTGTGCGAGTAATGCCTGGACATCACATGGACATTAATAGTGGTAGAGAATTGCTAGAGCGTGACAAAAAAATAAAAAATAAAAATAAAAATTAATAAATCAAATGCTTTTCATAGATTTTTCTGTACATCTGGCAGAGGAGAGTAATGTGCTGGAAACTGGTGACTTGAGGTGATCAAGAAAAGTAGAGCGGAGGGGAGGGTTAGGGGGGTGGAGTGGTGGAGTCAGTGGAAGTGGGAAGCGGGGGGGGGGGGGGGGAGGAATAATTACGTGACTTTGTTGTGAATGCGGAAAGATTGTATCAGATTCATCCCTGCGTTACATTTTTGGGCGAAGGGTCGAAACTCGTGTTTGTGCAAGAGCTAATGATTCACAAACCTACCTCTATAAGCTCTGGTTTATACACAATTATAAAAGGGTAAATTGGTCCGAACCAGATACACGTTAACCCGTCCGATGGGTGTTCATTGACCCACTCCATCAGTTGCTCCACAAGCTCTGCAAAGTGAAGTGAAGTTGTTGAAGTGAAGTGAGATGAACTCAGCTTATATCATGCATACAGCTCACATTGGTTTCCAGGTAGGGTATGTATTAATGGTGCGTTCCAGAAATTCAGGTTAATGCTGTGAATGCATTGCGAACCAGATCTTATGCACATGTCATGAGTGTCATTAAAACCACGACACTTTCATTAGCGTTAAGGAATTTTGACAGGTCGATCCTCTCATTTTGCTATGCCTGGTGAATACAAGATGAAACCCAAATGAACAATCTGTATAAAGCATTGATCTGACGAGAATAATTCGATATACTGATTTGCTACTGCCTTGCGTTACCTTATATATGTTCGCGCAAGTCGATCGTTTATTTGAATCGTCACGTAGACCTATCAACAAAGTAACTTTGTACTGAAAGCAACGACGAGTTAAATTTTATTAAAGGTTAACCGCAAAGATTGATGGACATTCCCAATATAGTCCTTTGTGATGGGCTTACATTTAATTTCGGCTAAGAGGGGGGAAACAAAAGGAACAAATATATTTGTAGTCCTTTCTTATCGTTGTTTTTCTTTTGCAGATAAATCCGGGACCACCCGCAGTAGCTCACGGGCAAAGTAAAATAGATGATAAACTATACCTAACGTACAATATTTTAACTCTGATCAGAATATGCACACACCGTGAAGAAGCTTTATGCTAATGAACTATAGTTAGCTTTGAAAATAAACAACTTAGGCTTCTAGATTTTCCTTCAGAGTAATTTTACACTACAGTAATTAGGAGCCAAAAACAGGGCATGTTGCCTACCCTATACACCTGTGACGCATTTGACGAGAAACTACTGCAAACGTGAATAAATCCTGTATAATATCTATAGCTGGTCAGCAAAGCTAAATATATAATTACGATCTGATTGCAATTTGTCTACTCACTATCGGGTTCTCTTGCCATCTCGAGAGCATTTCCGTACATCATATGCGGCTTATAGCCTGGAAGTTTCTTTAGAACGAGAACATTTCCACGGTTTGTAATCACCACGAGTGTGCCAATGCCTAGAACAATGATTACAAGCCAAATCACTGACGCTATAACTATAAAGAACGCCATGTTCAATAGCTCATGTGAAATGCGTGACAATATTGTTATTGCATATGGAATCGCGTGACAAATGAACAACCACTGTGCGTGACCCGCTGTAATTTTTATTATCGCAAGGCAAGTAAGGGCATAGCCTGAGATGTCACTCATATCCCACCTTATTTGATTTACATTAGTAAAATCGAGCTCTAAGTAAACAATACATCACATGCACACTTTTCTCGGATCGATCTATTTGCGGACGCTGCCAGGGACATTCAAGGTCAATTGTTTCGTTCCCAGTGTTCATTATTTCATGGTGTACTGATGTGATGATCGAAAAGACAAAGCGGAAATCTTCAAAGACACATGCTTTAATTTTATTTATTATGATTTGGATTCATCCCGTGTAAAATTGCAATAAACGACGCACATATTCCAACCATTCTAAACTGTTTTGGGATCCCCTCCTGGGAGCCTGTTGGGTTGCATCCAAAGGGCATTCAAGGTCGATCAAGTCGTGACGTTTCAAATCCAACATGGCGGCTGGATGTCAGCGTTCTATTTCTGCAGCTGTTGATAACTAGGGCATCCAAGGTTGCGTGTCTGAGCGCTTATAAAACTGAGGTCGTGTTTTGTTTAAGTAGAATCGCCCAGCTCTACGCTGACTGCATTGTTGCCCACGAAGATTTGATCTCTTATCCCCCGTTTGGGATCGACGAATTCAGACTTGAACTGAGTGAGGTTCAGGATTTACTTAACATTGTTTTTCTAGACCATCAATCCCAAGGAGATTTGTTCAATAGGACCGTTAAAGTACATTGCAAACGTCTTCAAATTAGTTGGCATTAAGCGTCCAAGGAGCCATCATGTTTTTGATGCTTGCTGTTTCTTCGTTGCTCGCTGTGGTTGTGTTGGTGGCTGTAAAGCTGTTTTTAAAATATCAATCTATGGCTCCCATGAGAAAGGTTCCTGGTCCAACACGCAACATTTTATTTGGAAACGTTTTGCAACTTCCAAGAACTCCCGATGGTGAGTGAACCGTTTAAATGTATTTTTTTTTTTTTTTTTTAGTTCAGAGCAAGTACATGTGTTTCAGGTCATGAACCATAACACTCTTTACATAAATCGCATGAAACTAATTGAATTCACTCAATTCTGTAGCCAGGTTTGAACAGAACCCAGTTTCAAAGCGAATTACACACACGGTAGCCCCTAAACAACTAGACTGCACTTGTGAAGTTCTTGAGGTGGTGGTGGTGGTGGGCCGGTGGGAGTAGGGGGGGGGGGGGGGGGGGGGGGGGATGGGGGAAGGAGGTGTTAATTGCCCCTTCCATCCAACAACAGTACTCTTTCACATTATGATAATAAATAATAAACAAACCATCTGGAAATCCCCTGCATACTAAGCCACTCTTGGTGAAATATATTTTCTTCATCAATCACCATGAACAGCATGTTTATAATATAGATTAGCGAAAATACTGAACAACGTTTCAGTGTCATTCTGGCGCAATTTTCAAGTAAAAATGTCTGCAAAAAGGAAACTGCACTTCTGCAGAATACCTTGGCTATACCAGCCATCACCTTTACATGAAAATAAACACCAAGCTGATACAAACAATGTCATGGAAAGTTTTATTGCATGATCAAAAATGTTACGGATTCGCATGAAGAAACCAAATTACCTTACCTTGTGTTAAGGAAGGGAGAAGAGTGGGGAGGGGGAGGGGCAGGTAAGCTCTGGACAGGGCACATATATGTGCGAAACAGAGAGTGCCAATTGTTGACTCCCTCAAAGCACTGGGACAACTTTTCATATAAAATAATAACCCCTGGTAAAAGAAAACCTTTCTTCATGTTATAAAAAGGTCCTCATTTATTTCTGCGAGTTTGATGAAGACAACAACAATATAGCTAGCATCGTCATGCAGTTACGTGCTCAATGAAAAAAAAAAAAAAAGAAAAAAAAAATTTGAATTTTATGATTCAGTACATGACTGTATATTATACATTTAGGCCTACTAAAGCAAATCTTGCAGTGGTCAAGTCAGTATCACGGTGGAATGTTCTGTTTGTGGCTTACTCCAGTGTACCCTTTTATTCTGATGTATAAACCGGAACTTGTAGAGGTTAGTACTGAACAGTATTTTTTTCCCTGGTAATAGTAATAGTCTCACTTATAAGTCCAACTGCCAGGAGACACTCCCATCACATATCTTCTTAGCAGTGACTTGTCCGAATTTTAACCACTTATGTTAGACTAGATGCTTGCCCCCCCCCCCCCCCCCCCCCCCCCATCTGAATCAAATCAAGAAATTTATTATCCAGTGATATATTAGACCTTAATTTTATTTATACTTAAAGATTGATCTGAATAACTGTGGTCACTACTACTACTTAGGGTGACTCAGTTTATAGTACCTATTAGACCTATAATTTACCTGTGTTTACAAACTTTTGAGCTATGACACTAGCCCCTGGTCTGAGCTCTGAGCTCAGAGTGTTCTGGTGAATTTCAATAACAATCCTCACTAATACATTTTATAGTTACATTACACTAATAGAGAATTTAAGTGTTGGCATTGGGGTTAAATGAGTCCAAAAAAGAACTAATGGAAGCCAGGGGTTTTCTATAAATCTGCTATTTAATGATTTAAAATGTGGCATACACATTGCATAAATTATGTTAGGTTTAACTCAATAACTTAACCAGAGGTGTCCATAAAATAGAGTCCCACAGTTGTAACTTGTAACTTCAATAATTTCAAATCAAGTCATACGGTAGTTTCTATATATATATAAATATTTATTTTATTTTATTGTTTGTTAATTTCTTTCAGATTCTTTTAAGTAGCTCAAAACATACAAGCAAGTCTCCAGATTATACATTTGTACATCCTTGGCTGGGTACAGGTGAGTCTAAGTCATTTTATATCAATACTTTTGAACACCTAAATCCTACCCTTAGGCCTTTGTTATACTTTAATTCATGAAATGCTAATATCTGTGTTCGTTTTTGGGTGCACTATTGGCATCCTTGGCTCCAGAGTTTCCATGCGGCTTTCCCTCTAGAGCATCTTGTTGTATGCCACTTTGCCCCCAAGATTTGGTAGATTGCCTCTAATTTGTAAAGTTTCTGTAATCATTCATTTTTTTTTACAAGGTTAGGTGGTTAGCCTAATGCCCAACCCCCAACCTGGAGGATCAGGGGCTGTCCTTTGTCAGGTCTCTATCCCTCGACCAATCCGGCACGGTTGTACTCAACAGGGACTAAGTCCCCACCGGCATAGCTCTTGGGGTCACTGAGACACGCAAGCTCTACCACCATGACAAGGTGACAAGCCCAGGGTGGAGATGAAATGATAATACCTTTTAATAAATAGTTACTGACAGCCTGAAAAAAGTACCCCTTTTGGGTGGAGCCCTCTTGTATAGTCCACTATACAGCGAGTACCCCCCCCCCCCCTTTACGCCCCCACACACACTCACAAGGAGACAATCCCTAGCGAGTAAGTCCCTATGACAAGCCCCTTCATGCGAGCCACCCATTTCTTGTCAATAATCTAACACCAGTTTCAGGGACCACAATTTGGCCCTAAGACTTGATCCATAAATGCTTAAATTTTGTGTGAGAGGTGGGGTCTTATCTCTCAAACTATTGGTGGGAACACCCAAGTGGACAACTCCTGCCTGCATCTAGGAAGTCCCCTCATGTCAACTTTTCAAGGGACAAGTTGCAGGGACTTGTGCGTGCTGTCTTTAGGGGTAAACATGAATCTAAACCAAGATTCCAGAAATGATCCCTGGTGCAGGTAACCTTTCAATGGTGATTTCAGTGGTAATAGTCTTGCGCTTTATTAACTGCCTTAACGAGAGTGTTAAGTAACATTGAATGTATACATTTATTTGAGCTCAATTAAAAAAGAGCCTGGAGTTTAGCAATAAGTAACATAGATACTAACCAGAAAAAAAAAAAAAAAAAAAAAACTCATATCTAAGAGATTGCCAATTTTGAATTAATGTTTCTCCTCTTGACCCCAAAAATGGGGTAAAAAAGCAATTTATTTATTTATAATATAATATTTTTCTTTGTACCTTCATCATCCTGGCTTTAGTAACAATATTTCTTGTTCTTGATTTTGTTTTTGGGCCATTCTGGTTTCCTTATAACAAAGGGTTATTGACCAGGTAGGTCGCCACACTTGTGTATATTTATATATATTTTTATATGTGTATATATTTCACTTATCTACTGTCTGAAGTACATCAATGTATCCTCCCATCAGCCTTTGAAATATAATTGATAAGCATATTGTCTAATGTTTCCTAAGTAGAGCTGGCCATATTGGTGTGGTATCCGTGACGCCCCAGTAAGCAGACCATAATCCTTAATTTTAACTTCTATGCAAGACGACAAGAATCCCTGTCACCTTTCCTATGGGAATCTCTCCCTCCACCTCCACCCTACCACCTTTCCCCTCGTTCAGCCCCCGCCCTGCCCCTCTTGAATATAACCGGTACAAGAGAATGGACTCTCATTATTCAACCCTCAGAAAGAACTTGCAAATGAATTCCCTAAACGGAAAAGCACCTGCCTAACACGTAAACGTTTGAAAACAGACAGATATTAATGGTTGAAGTTAATCGAGTGAGGCTTTAAACTACTGCTTTTAGCGTAACGTAGCGATAAGGCCTCACTCGATTAACTTCAACCACCAAAGATGCTACTGAAGGACAACTTCAATCGTAAGGTAAAATTTAGGTTTGGAATGTTAAGGCCAGGTGGCATACTTAGATGTTATTGAAACTAAGCCAATGCCATATGGTAGAATTTGTTGCTTTCTTTAAGTTTTTCTTTCCAAGTAAAAACTATCCTGATTGTTAGATAAATTTCTTCATTGCCAAAGCTATGTATGATTGTGAGATAAGAAGAGATAAATTTACACTGATTGTAAAAATTAAAGAAGATTGCCTTAGACTTAAGTCAAAACGATTATTAATGATTAATGCACATTGCGTTAACTAGATATCAACATACAGTACTTTTGTTTCAGTGAGGGATCAAAGTGGAAGACACGCAGAAGACTGATAACACCAACTTTTCACTTTAAAATCTTGAATAACTTCATTCAAGTGTTTGAGGAACAGGGGGCGGTTCTTGTTACACAACTTGAGGTACATGCTGTATGCGTCTGTTTGTAAATATGTTTGCTGGTTGGTTGGTTTGTTTTTAATGACACTTTTAGGTTTATGTTAGTACGATTTCAAAGAGTTTTGTCATAAATTGTTAGTGCGGATTGCCAACTCAAGTTTCTCGATTTTTTTTTTCTTTTTGCCTCTAAGTTATACATTATTTGTTTTCTTTCTATATCAAAAGAAGAAAGTAAAGAAGGGTCCCTTCAACATCATGCCTTACATTACACATTGCGCCTTGGACATTATATGCAGTAAGTGTACATATACATTGTCGGTATAATATCGTTATACACGTGCACAGGCTAATTTTCATATCCATGGCGCACGTAAAATTATGTAAAATTTTCATCCTATGGCACGCAAACTATGTTGATGCAATGTAGTTTATATCACTCAGGTGTGGAATATGTACGAGTTTTTATAGCTCTTAGTTGCATGTTGGATTTAGAGAAGTATCAGTTGGGGAACAAAAAGAACATGAGCTACGCCCAGATTGATATCGTTTATTGGTTCAATTC
Organism: Meandrina meandrites; assembly: GCA_963693305.1. Classification (NCBI taxonomy): domain Eukaryota; kingdom Metazoa; phylum Cnidaria; class Anthozoa; order Scleractinia; family Meandrinidae; genus Meandrina; species Meandrina meandrites. Next base: position 12,455,677 of record OY855907.1, on the reverse strand, counting down.
AAATTTTCCAGTGAGCATTTGAAGGCGCGGTGGCCAAATGGTTAGTGTGCTGGACCCCGGATCGGGTGGTCCAGGCTCGAGCCCTGGCCGGGGCACTGCGTTGTGTTCTTGGGCGAGACACTTTACCCTCATAGTGCCTCTCTCCACCCAGGTGTATAAATGGGTACCGGTGAATTTACTGCTGGTGGTAACCCTGCGAGGGACTAGCATCCCATCCAGGGGGGAGCAGAAATACTCCTAGTCGCTTCATGCTACGGAAAGCGGGATAAGCTCCGACCTGATGAGCCCCTAGGCTCGTATACAGACTTTACCTTTTTTACCAATTTCCACCGCAAGGTATCGTTACTTGTACAGTTTTTAGTGGATCAACAGGTTTTAAAACGTGCCTCTTCAGTGCGACCCTCATCCTTTTACAATGTCGGTAAGATAATATTTAGTTCAAATGATATGGGTGAAATCGTCTTTGTGTTTGTTTGCAACAGTAACGTCGATGGACTCATCTCCAAATGCACAGGGAGATGCTAATTCTCCATATGTCAATGCCGTGTTGAGGTAACCAAAGGGAATTGTTTATGTAAAACCTTTTATAATTGCTTTATTGCCCCTTGTTCAGGTCTTAAAATGCTATATTTCGAGGGGAAACCACATCACAGCTCTAGTTGGTTTTCACGCGGGTCCCGTCTATCCAGATCGAACTGGAATTTGGAATGTTTGTTTTCAGGCGGGAGGAAAACCCGAGAACCCGAGAAAAACCCTCGGAGCAAGGACGATAACCGGCAACAAACACAACCCATGTATGGCACCTGGCCGGAGTCGAACCCGGGCCACATTGGTGGGGGGCGAACGCTCTCACCAATGCACCATCTCTGCTCCCGAGAATCCGATATACTGACTCGGTCGTGAATTGGCATTCTAGCATACTAGGCTCGTTTGTTCGTTCGGTTACCTCTCTATTAAAGGCATCGATTCCGATCGAAGCTATATTTGCGAAACCTAACATATTAGCACATAACTAAGCCCGCCAACAATCGTTGTGTCTATTACTCATTGAGTTTCATTTTCTTCCTTAGAATGAGCGAGTTGATTCAAATGCGGCAGCGATCACCATGGCTGTTTCCAGATATTGTGTACTATTTCACACCTTCAGGGAGAGAGCACAATCGATGCCTTAAGATTCTCCACGACTTTACGAACAAGGTGCTTGTAGCAAACTGTTAATTGTGAAGCCTAAAACAGACCTAAGTGAAGCTAAGCTTAGTGCCTGACCATTATTAACATCCATTTATAATTGCATTTATTATTTATGTTATTGAGCTTTTGATAGTTTCACTGTCGGTTAAAGAGTCGATAAGATTAGTACTTGACATAAATGTCACGCAAGAAACGTGACATTTTTTGAGTTATCTGCCGTGTGGTGGTCTCGTCAATTGCAGATATTCTCGTACCCAGATATTCTCATTATTCGAAAACATTTGCAATTGGGTACGTGATCTTGCGAGAGGGCGAAATAGTCGTTAGTCAAACGAGGGCGAGTTAAGTTCAATCTGATCTTTTATTCTCCACGAAATGAATAGGTAATCGACGAGCGAATCGCTAGCAGAGCAGCCAAGAAAAGACAACCACAAGCTGAGGAGGAGAAGGAGGATAAGAAGGACGATGGCGCATTTAGACCAAAAAAGCGTCTTGCTTTCCTTGATCTGTTGCTAGAATCTTATGACAACGGAGAAATCTCACGAGAAGGAGTCAGAGAAGAAGTGGATACGTTTATGTTTGAGGTTAGTGCTCTTGTAGGCTGAAGAGAAGGAAGGTTGGCCTGTAATGACGAAAACTGAGATGGACTGTAGTTGACAAGATCTACACTGCAATCTCCTGTCCCGTAAGCGGGCAATATTGGGAAATATATTGGGAGAGATATTTGCTTATGACGGGTTGAAGATGTAGTGTTAAAATGAAGTTAAGACGATAGATAACCAAGTGTCCACCTACAGGAGTTGCCTGTTAGCGGAGATTTGACTAGTCAGTTGATCGTGCGGGCGGGTAGGCGGATAGACGGGCAATCAATCCTTTGTTTAACGTGGTCAGCACGCTTCGCTGAAGGACTAACTTCCAGGTATGCCACAGAATAAATAACTAAAGATAATGTATCTATTGGCTACGTAATTCGATATTATTTTTTTAGGGTCATGACACAACAGCTGCTGGTATCACGTGGACTCTGTACCTTCTTGCTCGACATCCCTTAATACAGCAACAGGTTCATGAAGAAGTCGACAGCTTCTTTGGTGAGTGTTGAAGTCGGGTAGCAGCTCACACAAGGTCTCACATGAAATGCTCGCTACCCTTCGAGATAACAATGGAACAAACAACAGGAACAGTGCCCCTAGTGTTCCGCAAACAATAACAACTGCTACACTAGAGGACCATTAGAGTTAAAAGCTCTCGAGAGCTGCTACACTACTGAAGAAAAGTAAACAATAGAACAAACAAGAGGAACAATGCCCCCCCCCCCCCCCCCAAAAAAAAAAAAAACAACAACAACAACAACAACAACGAGAGAAACCGCTACAATAGAGGAATAGTAAGATTACAGGATTTCTCTGGACGTGCTATTCTACTACAGTCATGCACCTGTTATGTAACTGTTAAGAAAGCTATATTTAACTGAACAACAAAGTAGTTTTAACATTTAAGGGCAACCTATAAATTAAATTAATGTTACAGAAAAGCGCCCAGACATACTAACAGTGGAGGATTTGAAGGAGCTACGTTACCTGGAATGTGTAATTAAGGTATTGTTCACAACTGTTTACAGAAGCATGCTAGATCTGCTTTGGCCATTTCCATATCGTATTTTGCCCCTGTGCAAAATCGAATCCTAATGAAAAGCGTTTGGTAGGAATATTAGTTTACTTTCCTCCAAAAAAAATAATAATGTCCAAAAAAAAAAAAAACTTGAAAATTAAATAAACAATGTCTCAATTTGTGGCTGTACAAAGGTGTTGTAATTATACTGTTTTTTTTTTCAAGGAGTCCCAGCGTTTGTTTCCGTCAGTGCCATTATTTGCAAGAACAACTTCTGAAGACTGCCAATTGGGTATGTATTTATTCGTTCGTTCGTTCGTTCGTTCGTTCGTTCGTTCGTTCGTTCGTTCGTTCGTTCGTTCGTTCGTTCGTTCGTTCGTTCGTTCGTTCGTTCGTTCGTTCGTTCGTTCGTTCGTTCGTTCGTTCGTTCGTTCGTTCGTTCGTTCGTTCGTTCGTTCGTTCGTTCGTTCGTTCGTTCGTTTGAAAGCACAAGCAAATGAATTCTATATTTGTTACACCTTTTCTGTTCAGTTTCCCGCAGTCAGCAGTGGTTATGTCTTTAAACAGCAGATTGTTCTGCCGCTCTTATGCGAAGAGCGCCGAAGTTTCAAATTTCACACACGGGTTTTATGGCTCACATCAGACTTAATAGTTAAAGTCTCATTAATTGACTCAAGTGAAAGAGGTAAACCACATTCATTCAAAATTGACTTGCAGATGGCTACCTAGTCCCCAAAGGTACTACACTTGCAGTTATGCCAATCGGACTTCACAGAAACCCAGAGGTGTGGCCAGCACCGCTTGAGTTCGACCCTGATCGGTTTCTTCCAGAGAACAGTCAAGGACGCCATCCATATGCGTTTGCCCCTTTCTCGGCAGGACCAAGGAACTGCATCGGTAGGTTTGTTGTTTCTGTTTGTTTGTGATTTTGCTTGTTTGCCCGCAAAGCCCCATGGCTTGATAAGTAAGGAAGGCAAACATCGCGACGAACCACATTAAAAAAAAAAGTAAGGAAGGCAAACGTCGTCAGGAACCACTTTTCTCACATCATTCCATGTTGTCCTTCCTAGTCTGTCTGTCTGTCTGTCTGTCTGTCTGTCTGTCTCCGTCCGGTCAGCCGTTTGTTTCTATAGTTGTTTTTGTTTCTATTCTTGTCCAAAAACTTTCCGATACGATTTCATCCTGTGAAATTTCGTTACGTCTTCTTACTCTCACTAGCAATATAGGAGCCTGGTTTTTATTGGATAAAACAGCACAGAAATGGGGAAATGGAAAATGGAAACATGCGCTACGAATTTTGAAAGGAAGCCTCTCTTTTTTACCATGTTTCCCACCTGCTAATTTAGCTGCCCGTATCATTTAATTTGTCCCACTTTTCTGAATTATTTTTCCTTTCCTCTTGTTTTTCAAGGTCAGCGATTCGCTATTCTCGAAGAAAAACTTGTTTTGGCTCACGTCTTGCGCAAGTTTAGCATCGAGTCCACGCAGACCTTTGATAGTGTGCGGCCATGCGCAGAATTGATCACCAGACCAAAAGAAGGAATATACGTGTCGTTGGCTAAACGGAAGTAGGAGAAAGAATGATACGGAATCACGGAGATCAATGGAAATGTGAAAATAACAGCACGGAAACGTCCCAATAATTGTGTTCGTAGTTTCCAATAAAACCAATAAAATGAAATACGAATTAAGTGTGGTCACTTCATCACCAGACCAAAAGAAGGTCACACGGCAGTAGGAGAAAGAATGATACGGAATCACGGAGATCAATGGAAATGTGAAAATAACAGCACGGAAACGTCCCAAAAATTGTGTTCGTAGTTGCCAATAGAACCAATAAAATGAAATACGGATAAAGTGTGGTCTCTTCAATCGAAAGGACACCCCCCCCCCCCCCCCCCCCCCACCCTATACCCACCCACTACCTGGCCCGCTCATAATTCTGAGCTTATTCCAAAACAAGTATTGTATTAAAAAAAAAAAAAAAAAAAAGATAGTCACCTATTTACTTCGCTTCTGTTCTTATTATTATTTTCATCTCGCCTTTTTTGTATATATATTTCATTCATCTTGCATTCTGTCCACCAATCAGCAGTGTTGAAACCGATCTTCCGCGAGCGATTGCGTGTGCTTTTGACGTGACATCGAAAAATGAAGACGAATGCGTGACTGTTCCCAAAACAACGTAACGTGTCTGGAAGGGGCAAGTAATGGCGACACGCGAAAAGTCTGGTAAGAACTTCGATTCATGCATATATAAAAGCGAATCATCTTAGTTAATAGAGCGAATACGTGTTTCCTGTATCAAGCATAATGTAAGTCATTTTATTTATTTACTTTTTTCTCCGCACAAGCTGTACGTATTCGCTGCAGTCTTGTTTCGACTTGGCGACTTAATTCAGCTTAACTGGCTTAAGTTAATGACTGAATTACGTCAAGTCAGACCGCAAAGTCGTTGTTCAGTTATATGTTGTGTTGTGGAAGGAAGAGGAGCGAAAACTGTTCAAGAATACCGTCCAGGGAGCGAAAGCGACCGCTACATATTTTACCCACAGCTCATTACGATTAAGACATTTTGCACATGAGCTGCAATTGCCGTCTCTAGCCACCGGCGATGTTTAATAGTTTCCACTAATAAAGTAACTATCCAGTACGCATAAGTACACACATCAAGTCAGGATAACTCTAGTATCTCTACGCCTTGTAAAATATATTTATAATTAATTCTGATCGCGTCCATGATCATGTATACCGACTTATTCATTGCCTAACTCTGTTACACTTCGGTGAGCCTTATATGAATATGCTAAATAATCATTTGCTCGTAGGTTTTTCAATATGACATATGGCGAGAGTGCCTCAATTTTTTGTAAAATTACCAGGTTAATCCAAGTCATATATTTTCAAATTTATTGTTGTTTTATGTTGCATACTATTAGCTGTTATTTATACTATTAGTTTTATGAGGTAAATGTATAACCATCTTTATGCAAATGTATTTGCCCACAGTGCGTGACTGGTGCGTGACTTACAGTTTGTCAAAAATCTATTATTGCAGAGACGGTATATAAGAAGCCGGCAGTCCGTGCGCCCAGTCTTCAACGATTAACTGAAATAGCGCAGAGCCTTGGGATAGATCTGGATGAAAGGGAAAAGCTTGAATACCATGGTAAACGCAGCTTTTAATTACTAACCGGAAATTCGTATCAAAATCCTGTTTCCTTGTGCTTGTACTCATGCTCATTTACCATTGAGTACAGAAAAAGACAAATGAGTGTGTTCGTTCTTCCTTTGCGCGTATGCTTAATACGCAGATATTCTGTGCTTGTGCTTATGCCCGGTGAAAACCAGCCTTTATAGTCCAGGGCCTAGCTAGGATTTTCCAAGGGAGGAGTCACACTGTGTCACACCCAAGGTACTTTCATAGTCCACTTGGGGGGGGGGGGGGGGGACTTCGCGGGCACCCCAGAACCCCCTGCCTACCCCTGCCTACCCCTACCCGTGCCTATTTTACTCAATCTAAACTTGTGAAACAGTTATTTCACTTTTAGATACTATAAAACACCAATTTAATTGTTTTCTTTTGTTTAGTTTTGACTATTATGCACTGTTAGATATTTTTCTCAGGTTAAATAAAATCATGCTATACATTTATATAAGACTAATAATAATTTTATTTGGACTTAGCCTAAGATAAGTAATGCCAAAACAATTTCTAGCATAACATTTGTGGCCTGAAAAAAAGGGAGAACAGCTATGCCACCTGTTGCTTGGGATTTTATATGTTTTTATGCACAAAATGTTGCAAACTGATTTGAAATTGTCTGTTAAAAAACTACCAACTGAATCTTTGTCTTCAAAAAGAGGCCATCGCCATCACCCTGGCGGATACATACCAAAGACTGTACGAGCTTGCAGATGTGAAGCTGCCTGTGAAGTACCCCAGAACACCTGGTTACAGACCTTCAGCGGAGGAAAATCCTTACAACGCATGGTATGCTTAATTTTGCACAATTGACCTGCAAATACGCGCAGAATATCCGATACTTAAACGGCGAAAAAGTAGATTTCAAGCGGATTTCGCATAATCGTTTAATATCCCTAAGAGATATTCCTAAGTTTTCAATCGCACGTTTGCTTTTCATTCCATGCAAACCATTCAACTGACTATAACTTAGCATTTTGATTGCAATAGTTTTGAACGCGCCGTACTTACTTTGATGATATCATGGGTGACAAATTAATCCTTAATTTTGGCGCGAAATTTTAGCGCTAATTTATAATTTCACCTGTGAAATTACAAAATTGCCATGGCAACGTTTCCCATGTTTCAGTGCCAAGATGGCGTACAGAACTTTGCACATTTTTGCTTGAATTTCACCTTGGCCAGTTCGTTTGGTCGTCTTATAATTTTTTTAGCGATAACATGAATGGTATTGAGCGGATGTTTGAGCGTTCAACACGGGCGTCGTTTCCAACCGGTTCGTTCATGAAGATACTATAAACAAGTTAAAATACTACGATTGTAAGCGTAATTTGTCACCCATGATATTAAAAGGTAACCAAATGGTTAACTCGTGAAATTAGGAAATAATTTCACTTGCGTTTTGTCAAAATTCTAATAATTTCCCGAGCCTTCAGGCTCGGGAAATTATTAAAATTTTGACAAAACGCGCGTGAAATTATTTTCCTAATTTCACACGTCACCATTTGATTACCCATACTAATTAAAGCTTGGGAAAAGCAGGTTTATTGAGGAGGCGTCAGCCGGTCGGTCATATCCTGATTCAAGACAATCTTAAACCTTGCAAACAATTGTTGTTTCTAAGAATATAAAGGTGTGCTCCGCCAGATACGAAAAACCACTAAAAAACACCCTTTAGAAGTGGCCAAAAGTATATGGAAACGTATTCCTCACCTAATGCAGTAGCACGACACCCCGAGTAAAGGGTACAACTAAATAAACTAGAACATTTTACAATAGACTATTTACAAAAGCTTAATTCATTCATGCACACGTCAGAAATTATATGTTTCTTGAACAGACCGAACAAAGGACTAATATCAGTGCATGTTTTCGCGCCAAAGGAAATTTATTGTTAGTATATGTTGTGGTTTATGTTTGTCTTTGGTTTATGCAGCTATTTCGAGAAAGATTGTGGGAAAAAAAAATATCAAGGTGTACGCGACAAGACCGAAAGGTGGTCTGGGTATTCACTGGAATTGTGCATATTGGCCTAAAGGAAATTTACAAGTTTGTTTTTTTGCACGTGGAAAATTTGTTTTTTTCCTCTCAGGGGCCTATATCTGTAGCTTTACTTTTACTGTCGCATGTCTTTGAGCGAGGAAAATTCTTCTAAAGTTCAGAGGGGCTAAACGTACCTTGTTTCTACACGTCTGAAAAGAAAGAAGACCTGAAATTCGCGCTTATTTTGTTGTTATATCTCATTAGTATTCAACACGTGCAGTAGCTCAAAGCGTCTACCCATACTATCTTTCGGGATTGGCTTGTGCAGTTTTTTTTTTTTTTTTTTTTTTTTTTTTTTTCCGACAACGTTTATCGAACTAGCTGTATATTATCAAACCTGCTTAGTTCCTATATATTTCACTCCGTTTCAGATTATGATAATACATTTGAAACAATGAAAAATATAAATCAAACCGGTTTGAGAAGCTATAAACCAAAGATAAATTTGAACCATAACACATATATCTGTTGTGTACGGATGGCAGATAACAAAGGACTCGATGGTTTGGTACTTTAAACTTTTAGACGTAAAAGTCAATCTTATTCGGCAACGGGAAAATAATTATGCTAATTAATAAACAAGTTAATTTGATCCATAGGTACTGGCGCTGCGATATTAAGGGAGCAGCGAACGGAAAACTCAAAGGCAAAACGCTCGCTATAAAAGATAATATCTGTGTCGCTGGCGTCCCTATGATGAACGGTTCCAAAGTTCTGGAGGGATATGTCCCGGATGTTGATGCTACTATAGTGTCCAGGATATTGGAAGCGGGGGGTCATATACTGGGCAAGGCGGTGTGTGAAAATTTGTGTTTCGATGGAGCAAGTTTCACGGCTGCGACAGGTCCTGTGCTAAACCCTTATTGCGGAGCAAAAATGGCTGGTGGCTCGTCATCAGGATCAGCGGCTCTTGTAAGAAGCTCATTTAGACCACAAAGTTACATTTCATTTTCACCGGGTCCTTAATCTTGCTAGAAAAACTAATGGTTAGCGCGTTGGTCTCCGGAGTCAGCGGCCTATGTACAAGCGCTCAAGTGATATACTATATATGTCGAAGGTTTCGTAGCCTTTACGGCCGGTGTAGGTTATAAAACCCAACCATTAATTTCCGTGGGCTCTCATTGGACAAAACATATCACAGTGGTGCAAAATTTGGGCGACGGGTATCAGTCGACATACCTTGTCCAACTTGATATCCGTCGCCCGATTTTTTTAGAGAAGTGCAAATCAAAAGAACGAAAGCACCTTTAATGAAACCACAGGATAAGAAAAAAAAATTACCGCGATAAAACGCGTCTTAAAAATCGATCGGAAGTTAGTATATTAGACTCAGATAACTTCCTTGGCTGAAAGATTGCCCGCAAAATTGCCCATTTGCCCTCGGAGCTTCGTTTCTCAGTTTTTTTTTTTTTTTTTTTTTCTCGTTAGACAGTCTTTCAGACTCGGCGTTGTCCTTCAATATACAATCTTCCAAAGTGGCATCTAACGCTTAGATGCAAAAAGGGCCTAATGCAAAAAAAAATTGTACGTGGTAAACCAAGAAATACTGCAATGTTTACTGTTGGCTTTTTGCCTGACTGCATGATATCAAATGAAGGGAAAAAAATGGTAAGCACAGCCAGCCTTTGTTTAGACCAGTTAAAGTTGATTTGTGGCACAATTTTATTTAGTCATTATTTTTTATTAAGCATTTTGGCAATTGTTGATATCAAGTTTAAAGGGGAGTCAACACACGTCTAACTCAAGCAATCCCCAAATTAAACTTGATCGAGAGTGCTTTCCAAACTGCGGAGGAGATATTGCAAACTTCCCTATGTAAAGAACGAGGTTGTCAGCTATGTTCAGGATTGACCACTATTGAAATGCATGCTGTTTATGAAGCGTCATAGAGTGTCCTCACTGAGTTCACAAAAACACATACACACCTTTTTCACGCAGTGTATTGTTCTTTTTTGTTTATGTTTATTAATTACCCGTATTTTGTACATGCTGGAAATGGCAAATAACCCAGTAATATATGAAGTACTATTTGATCCATAATTCCGGATGGATCTTGGCGTGTTTCGGAACGCCTGGAACTAGCTGGGTAAACAAATCGACCGAGCGGAGCTGGAACTGGTAGCTAAAATAACATGTTAAAAAAATGTCCTGGAGTCCAGGAAATTGCTCTTATCCTTCACATCCCAGGCAAACATTTCCGGACTTTCTCAGTTGGTAAATTGCAAAATACCAAAAGTAACATTTGGTTGTCCCCTTTACTGTTCCCGTTGTTGTCCCGTTAGGTGGCAGGAGGTCAAGTGGACATGGCTTTAGCTGGAGACCAAGGCTGCTCTATAAGGGCACCGGCGTCATACTGTGGTATTGTGGGCTTAAAACCTACACACGGGTTAGTTCCATATACGGGAGGGATGTCTCTCGAAATGACCATAGATCACGTGGGACCAATGGCCAGGACCGTGTATGACGTAGCGTTATTGTTGGAGGTAAGTGATTAGCCCATTTAATATTTCCCTCATATCACTTTCGCATGGCATGTTTGGCCAGAAATTGCTGTTATGTTTCCGAGAAAGGAAAAATGATGATGAGTTTAGACCAAAAATCTGCGAAATCCCCGTGCATGACGTAGCTCCTTTAAGTCTATTTTAGTCGAGGGCGTGCATTTCTAGTCCAAGTATATCAAGCGATTGAAAAAAGCATAAAAATGTACTTGCAAACTCAGGGACATCTTTCTGGAATTTGCATATAAGCGTTGAGGAAATCTATAGGTTTGTATTTTTTATTTGTATCTTTTTTTTTCGCTGTTATGTGGTTCGGATTATTCTTTTTAAATATAAATTGGGCGAAAAAGGATCTATTCTTCACATGTCTGAAGAGAAAGGAAACGCAAAAAGTCTCCTTAACTATATATCGCTATATCTCATTGGTATTCAGCACGTGTGGAACACTCTATCTTTGCCCATACTACCTTTCGGTCTGGTCTTTAAGCTTTAAGCTTCGATCCGATAATGTTAATTGGAACAGCTGTATGTTTGTCACGTTCAGGTCATAGCCGGCTTTGATGATGGCCTGGACCCAAGGCAACAACATCACTTGCAGCCTACGTTATCGTACACTGAACAGGTACATCTGTACAAGACAATTCGGAATTTAAAACGGTTGTGTGCTAAACGGTAGAGGCATTAAAGTCAAGCGTCTCTAACCGTAGCCACCCGACAAAGTTTTTGACATCTTTCTGACAAGATTTTGGTTACTTTGATGAGTTTTATCTTTAAGAACCGTTCTCTGAGAAAGTGAAGCAAACTTGGAAATGAAAATTTTTAACCCCCCTTCATTTTTTGTGTGGAGGTAGGTTACCTGGGGGGATGAACAAAAACGACCATATTTTGATTGGCAGATGTATTGTTTCCATGGTAACCGCACTTGGTCACGCAAGCCTCAGGTTCATGTTTTGAGCTAAAATTTCACTCTCAAAAAGTAAAAATATACAAGGCTAGTTCTCGGGTAAATGTAAACCAAATCATATGAAATTCCAGCAGAAAGTAGAATCATTCTTCTAGTTTATAAAAATTATTGTAAAAGTATTTTGAGGTTTATGAACAAGGAAAAAATTGACGCTGTGTAATAAAGCCTGTCGGCCATTTCGACAAGCGGCAAAATCAAGCAAAACCAATTTCGCTATTTTTCCCAAAGTACTCACTTTCTTGAAACCAAATTAGCAGCAGAGCTAATATGGATAATGTAGTTTCGAAATATCATAACATCTTTTTGGGGAACGTTATATTTTGTCCATAGGCATTCAAGACATACAAGGCAAATTGCAACAAATTGCAAGATTGGCCATTTTGAGGGCCTCGCTATTTGGCCTAAAAAGGCTTAAGAGAGATGAATTCAGCTTGAAAATAATTTTATATCACCTGGTCTGTTACGTAAATGTGATTAATAACGTTTTGGTTGGCGAATTTGGTGAAATTTAAATTAATACAAAAGCCTACCTTGCAAGTTTTGGCAATTTCTTCAAGACGATTTGTTGTCTGAGACTCGCCTTTGCTCCCTCCAATTTCTTAACCAAATTAAGCACAGACACTAGCAGAAAGGCCAAATCTAACAGTTTCCCCAATCAAAATCCATTTTCCTGCGTTTCAGACCACAAATGATGATACATTAATCCGCATACTTGATAAACAACAGTTCGCCGCCATGTCAAAACACATCCGTAAATTTGTGATTTCTTCCGTCGAGTGCCGGCCAAACCTCTTCAGTACAATTCATCCGGAAAGGTAGATAAATGAACACTGCATGAAGCAAATGCATGCCTGTGAACATTACAGAGTAATGTCAGTGATGCATTTGGCAGAAATCGAGTCGCCCGTTCGAAAGTCAGAATGTTGAATAAACGAACACACCGGAAGTTCGGGAGACGGGACTGCTGATATGAGGAGAAGCCGTAATGGAAAATTGGTAAGGTTAAATGCGATGCGTATTCTATCCTGCACAGACGAGTTTTTTTATATTATTATTGTTGTTGTTTGGGATTTAGCCACATATAACGGCGTAGCCTTTATTTGACGAGGACAATTACGGTGATGTGAAATCTGCCTGTTTCTGACCGATGCTATGCTGTGCCTGCGAAAGATGCAGAAAACACTCATCGCCGGTATAAAATGAAACTTTTAAAAACTTCTGTGGTACGAATATACCTAGTACTGAGTTATATTTTTGATGTTGCATTATCATCGTAAAACCTTCCACCTTTAATACCAAAAGAACCATGAGATGTCCTAAAAGAATTTACACCTACACCATTTGTATTGTGTTACATCTGGTCAGCAGTCCCGTCTCCCGAACTTCCGGTGTGTTCGTTTATTCAACATTCTGACTTTCGAACGGGCGACTCGATTTCTGCCAAATGCATCATTGACATTACTCTGTAATGTTCACAGGCATGCATTTGCTTCATGCAGTGTTCATTTATCTACCTTTCCGGATGAATTGTACTGAAGAGGTTTGGCACTTGACGGAAGAAATCACAAAGTTACGGATGTGTTTTGACATGGCGGCGAACTGTTGTTTATCAAGTATGCGGATTAATGTATCATCATTTGTGGTCTGAAACGCAGGAAAATGGATTTTGATTGGGGAAACTGTTAGATTTGGCCTTTCTGCTAGTGTCTGTGCTTAATTTGGTCAAGAAATTGGAGGGAGCAAAGGCGAGTCTCAGACAACAAATCGTCTTGAAGAAATTGCCAAAACTTGCAAGGTAGGCTTTTGTATTAATTTAAATTTCACCAAATTCGCCAACCAAAACGTTATTAATCACATTTACGTAACAGACCAGGTGATATAAAATTATTTTCAAGCTGAATTCATCTCTCTTAAGCCTTTTTAGGCCAAATAGCGAGGCCCTCAAAATGGCCAATCTTGCAATTTGTTGCAATTTGCCTTGTATGTCTTGAATGCCTATGGACAAAATATAACGTTCCCCAAAAAGATGTTATGATATTTCGAAACTACATTATCCATATTAGCTCTGCTGCTAATTTGGTTTCGAGAAAGTGAGTACTTTGGGAAAAATAGCGAAATTGGTTTTGCTTGATTTTGCCGCTTGTCGAAATGGCCGACAGGCTTTATTACACAGCGTCAATTTTTTCCTTGTTCATAAACCTCAAAATACTTTTACAATAATTTTTATAAACTAGAAGAATGACTCTACTTTCTGCTGGAATTTTATTTGATTTGGTTTACATTTACCCGAGAACTAGCCTCGTATATTTTTACTTTTTGAGAGTGAAATTTTAGCTCAAAACATGAACCTGAGGCTTGCGTGACCAAGTGCGGTTACCATGGAAACAATACATCTGCCAATCAAAATATGGTCGTTTTTGTTCATCCCCCCAGGTAACCTACCTCCACACAAAAAATGAAGGGGGGTTAAAAATTTTCATTTCCAAGTTTGCTTCACTTTCTCAGAGAACGGTTCTTAAACTACCAATCAGATGTCTTGAAAAAAGACAGGGGTATCAACCGTTCCATGAATCGTCTTCAAACGTCAGAGTTTGAAAGGGTTTCAAACAACTGGCGACAGATAATTTTATGTCGACAAAAATTTGGTCAAACTTAACTTTTCGTACAGGAAATGCATTTTTGAAACTGAGTGTTTCACAGATCGTTCGTATAAACCGTTGTGCAACCAGAAGCCGTCAAACTAATCAAAAACTTGTCAAAAAGATATCAAAAAAATCACGTGGCAATATTTCATGTTAATGGATAGAGTGACAATCACATCACCCACGAATACGAAATCTTCGTGATATGGCAGAACAACTCATTGTTAAACTAGATCAATCATATGCATAGCACCAGCATTTTGCCAGACATTTCGGTCAGCGTTCTAAGTATAGCATTGACGTAAAAAAACATCCTCGGAGACCCAGTTGCACTTAGTGTGGTGAGAGAAAATCAAAACAGTGTGGAGAAAATTGCCTAAAGTAAAAGAACTGAGCTGAACTTTTAATATGTTTGCTTTATATTTCACCCTTGCCGCTATTAACTGCCCCTGAGTTTCCGAAGGTGTACACATGTATATGCATTTTGGCAGTTCAAGTAAGGCACTTATTTAAGGAACTTATCAGTTTTGGAGGCTGCGTTTATGTTTTGTCATTCTTATTAAAACATTTTTTTTTTTAATTTCATTTTATTCGTATTTTTGACGTATTGAAATGAAATTAGATAGCTCACGAGACGGGGAGAGAAGCTAGGCGCGTTTTAAAAGGGAGGGCGCTTACTGGAATAGGGACGCTTTGAAGAATAGGAACGCAATTACAATCAACAATATATTGTAAACAACCGACAAAATGTACAAAGAAGGCTTTGTTTTTGTTTAGTTGACGGGAAATATATCAGGAATGAGGATTGGTCTGGTGGAGGAAGGTTTTGGACGCACCGGGGCCGAACATGACGTAGAGGAGCTCGTTAGACAAGCTGCCAGCTGCATACAATCGCGCTTAGGTGCCAAAGTCGAGAATGTTTCCATTCCGATGCATTTAGATGGTAAGATGATGGATGCATTTGTTGGAAGTTTGCTTAGTGCGCGCGTATTGCTTATTGAGTAGTATTATTGCTTGGTGGTTATTGAGTGGTATCGCACGTAAAGGGAGTCTATTTAACAATTAGACCCGTGGCCCTTGAGGACGAAGGGTCTAATTGTTTTAGTATCACCCAACTAGCCGGACAGAAAAAGCAATAATAAAGTTAGCAAATATAAGTTGAAGAAAGATTTATTTGGGAATAAAACGAAAGAAAGCGTCACGAATTTCGCTACTCGATGACTATTACTAATAGTCCTCTAGCAGCGTAGCCAATTAAAATGCAGGATTTGTATTAGTCCACTAGCTGGGTGATACTAAATGACTGTAACTGAACAATATTAAATTGCACCGCTGTATATATTTCAAATAGACCTAAAAAGGTTTCCATTGTATGTTTGCAATACCTTTAGGTTGGTTGTTGTTCTTGTGGCAGGGGTCAGGTCTGGCGCAGTGGTGAGAGGGCTCGCCTCCCATCATCGTGGCCCAGGTTCGATTCCCGGACCCGGAGTCATGTGTGGGTTAGATTTGTTGTTGGCTACTGCCTTTTCTCCGAGGGTTTTCTCCAGGTTTCTCTCCAAAACAACAACACTCCAAATTCAGGTTTCTTCTTCCATACACGTACACGTTATAGCGTTCTCCTGGAGCTCTTCCGTGTTACGTGGTTAAATAATTTGCATTTCACTTTTTTGACATTTTGTTTTGTATTGGGGGCACCAGTTTAAAAATGGAATAAGATTTCACTAACACAGAACAACACAAATTATAAATAAAAGCTTCACTGTGTAAAATTCTGCAACAAGCTATGGATTTAATAAGTTTCTGTAGAATACTTTTAGACAACGTAATCTAAATCATTTGAAGAAAAGAAGTAAGAAAAGGGGTTGCTGCTCTTAGCTGTTATGGATGCACATATGTTATTTGTTTCCTTTGTTCAACAAATGCCGCTTAGTGATGAGTTTATATTTACACGAACTCTACCATCTTATTTTAGGGCCAAACATTATATCCGGTATTTACGTCGAAGGAAGTACAAGAACGATGTTCGAAGGAGGAGGTTAGGAGTTCAAATATCTCCTGTACGATATAAAATATATGCTCGGAAAAAAAAAAAAAAAAAAAAAACAACACAAAAGACAACAACAACTTGTCGATGTTGTTTGGGTTCTCCGTCCGCCCTCGAAAACCTTGTCATTTTGGGAATACACTTTCTTCATGTTAACACATTAAATACCATTGGCAGAATTCTGCCGGTGTTCTAAGAGGAATGCTGCAATCTGATTGGCTGACACTCGGTTGTGTTACATTGGAAATCCGTGAATCTGATTGGTTCTTCCACTGTTGACTATTTATACAATAGAGTGTTTCTGTCGAAGAGCTATTGGTTAATAGTTGCCAAGCGGAATTAATTTTGATGTTCTTAAAACAAATATTAGCCCGAGAAGCTAAACTTCAAGGGAAAATATGCTAGTTTTAAGAACATCAAATTTCCTAGGGGGACTATCAGACCGATAGTACCAAGACAGAAACACTCTATCGTCTATTTTGTTCACCATTAAATTTTCGGATCACTTGATGTTTCTGGGAAACTGCCCACCTACCCCTCCCCAAACCTAACATTAACACTTTCTTTTCGCTTTGGGCAAAATGTTAGGTTTGGGGAGGGGTGGGTGGGCAGTTTCCCAGAAATATAAACTGATCCAAATTTTCTTCCGCGTACACATTCGAAACACGAACATCTTGAATTGTTTTTAACTTTTTAGTGACAAAGAATCGAAAGCCGAAATGTATCAAACAAAACACAATCAGACAAGTTTCCCACTCATGAATGCAGATCAAGCAAATATTTATTAAACTATTTTGTCTGTAGGCCTGCTTGTTTAAAAAAAAAATCACGGAGTACTATCCATTTGGGTATTTTGCGCCGACGGGCACTATGGGCTGATTATGTCTGAACTCTCTGTGGATGAACATTATCGCGTCACGTGATCAATTTAAACCAATCAGAATCGGAGATTTAGTGGTGAACCATAATCGCTGATAGAACAGAGTCGCGCGCGTGTTGCTCTTTAAAGGGATAATCGTTCTTGATTTTTGGCTTAAAATAAATAAAATTGTAGTTTTTGGACAGCAATCCTTCAGAGTTTCTACCAAAACAGTTAGACTAATCGCCCTCGTTTTCTATGAGCGATAGTCAACTCGGCTGCGCCTTGTTTTATATTTGCTCATAGAAAACCCGGGCTGTTGATGGAATCGACCGAAATGGAATATTGGAATGCAATGGGATAGACTGCAAATATTTTCAACCTTAAAGACATGACATTAGGAAGAAGAACAAATCAGTTATTGATAGGGTTAAATTAGAATCGACTAAAAAAGCGGTTTTTTTTTTTATAAAGGGGCCGAAATTCTTAATAATTGTCTATGAATCTAGTTCTATAGTCCTTTTATTGCTTAAAACGTCTAGTTTTAGATCTCTCGTATCGATTTTTAATTTTTTTAAAATATTTTATTTTATTAACTATCCATTGATTTATTTTTTTACGCAGGACCGATATTAATAGCAGTTTTTATAACTGAAATGGTCATCCTGCATAAATATGTTTATTTATTAGTATTTATTATTAACTCAGTGTTAGGTACAAAAATGGTTGCGGAAGAGGAGGACTGAGAGTGACATTGAGAGTTTGAGCTAATTGGGATCACTCCATTCTATGGGATACTGCTTCTGGCAGTTCGAGCAACTTAAAATGACTCAAAGTGCCGAGTTGATAGTAGCATTCCTTAATAATACTTGCAGGTTTTGGAACTTCCGCCAAGATGCATTACGACACGGTTTTACAGCAAGCATTTGCACGGGGTCTCAGGACACATGCCAATGATTTACCAGTCACGTGTAAACAAAGTCTCTTACTTGGTCGCTATCTTCTATCAGAATACAGCGGCTATTTCTACAGTAAATCACATAATTTAGCCAGGGAGCTCTGCAAAGCGTACGACAGGGCTCTGGAGGACTACGACGTCTTGCTAATGCCCGCTGTCCCGAGGAAAGCACAGGCACTTCCTCTGGCTAATTTATCAATGAGAGGTGAGTCGTTTAACCCTATTCAGACCGGGCTTTTTTGGATCTTTTCAGACCGGGGGGAAGGCGGATTCCCCTATTTAAGCAATCAGAATGAAACTCACAGGATATATAGTATGCCCAAAAATATTTCTTTTTATATACGTCACGTGGGATGATGACGTCACATCACGTGACAATGACATCATGATGCCAAAATAGCCGCCATCTTGGATCGGCCATCTTGGATTTCAAAATTGTTCCAAAACGTCAGAATCCACCCACAATTACTGACAAAATATTCAAAATCTATGAAACAGTGCAAGAAACCAAAAAGAGGTGAAAATAATTGAATTAAAGTTAATTTTCATAAAAGGAAAACAATACAAATTTGGAAAAATATGTCTGTTAAAATTACGTTGCCATGGTAACGTCAAGTTTCAGACACAGCAAACTATCCTACCAATTTATTCCCAGATAAATTTTAGAAAACTCGCAACGTTTTGCAGCGTTTGATTGACTATTGAAAAAGTTATAAATGTTCCAAGTTAGCGCGGGTATTTTCCGCCCCCCGCCCCCGGTCTGGATAGGGTTAATACTAGCGAATCCTAAAAGAAAAAACACATTTCCTCTCTTCCCCGAGCCAGAAAAGGGTTTGGCATTTTTTTTTTCTGATATAACTAGTCAATTTTACTTATTATGTTTTATTCTTGCAGAATATACAGAATTAGCTTTCAACAATAGTGTCAACACGTCATCCACGGCGGTAACAGGTCACCCAGCCCTGTCAATCAATGTGGGTTTCAGCAGTGGGTTGCCAGTGGGTATGATGATTGTTGGGAAGGAATTTCATGAGGCCACTCTGCTAAATGTCGCCTTCGCCTATGAAAATATCCGGGATTCGGTTAATTAATGATGGCATCACTTTATATTTTGCTTAAAGGAGAAGTTCACTCCAGAATGGCCATTTATTTTCTTTATGCAAATAAAAAGGTTATACAAAAATATGTTATTCACCAAAATTTCAGCTTCCAACGAGCGCTAAATCCCTACGAAATCTTTCTCTAAAGTAGCCCAAAATTCGACAACTGAACGCCGCCATCTTGGAGCTAGTAATGTATGCGTGACGTCAAAGAGTTCAGCCTGAAGTTTAGCGGGAAAATTTAAACACTTCAAACTCCTTGTTTCTTTGAAGTGGCTTTTGTTTGTCAAAATGCCTGTCTGAAAGGAAAGAAAAGCGAAAGGTTTTTTTGTATCTCTTGAAGCTCTGTTTGAGAAACATGGAGCTGCACAAACAGGCATTTCGACAAACAAAAGCCACTACAAAGAAACAAGGAGTTTCGAGTATTTAAATTTTCCCGCTAAACTTCAGGCTGAACTCTTTGACGTCATGCATACATTACTAGCTCCAAGATGGCGGCGTTCAGTTGTCGAATTTTGGGCTACTTTAGAGAAAGATTTCGTAGGGATTTAGCGCTCGTTGGGAGCTGAAATTTTGGTGAATAACATATTTTTGTAGAAACTTTTTATTGGCGTAAAGAAAATAAATGGCCATTCTGGAGTGAACTTCTCCTTTAATCAAATTGAAGGACGAAAGTAGCAAATGTTTTCTTAACTGGAAAAGACCGCAGCAATTAAATCACCACAGTACAACAATCTGGAGTGCAGAATTCCTTCAATACGCCTTTAAATAATCCCTGAAGTTCGAAACCGAACTAACGCTTGCTCATTGGCGACGGCCAATGAGCCTTGGACAACAACAACAACAACAAGAACAAATTAATAAAAATCTTCCAGTCACAACCATCGAACCCCGGGGTTTACTCCCTTTTATTATCCCACTACTGCGCCATTTTACCATATTAGGGCAAAAGAACGCGCAAAATATGCCACGTTATTACACTGTAGAACATGGCAAAAATACGGACTGAAACCGAAGCAACAAAATTGCTGAACCAAACTTTAATTTAAGTGGAATAATAAATACCTTATTCGATGGTTTAACGTATAATACGAGCGGACATTTTGCTTATTTCTCGTATTTTTCCTCGCCCCTTCGGGGCAAAATATCCGCGCGTATTATATGTTAAACCATCGAATAAGGTGTATTTATACAATACCATAGAAAAGACAGCCAATCAGAATACTGGAAAGCCGTTGTATATTCGACGATATTAAACCCAAACTTCCCATCGTGCGCGTTTTTAATCCATACAAAATTTGGGAAGCGTATTTTCTATGGCATGGTATAAAATAGCTATGCAGCACTTTCTCGTGGCACAGTGGAACCTCGATTTAACGAACCTCTATATAACGAAGTCCTCGGTATAACGAACGATTTTCTTCAGCCCGGCCAAAATTACAGTAAAATGTATGGAACAGAATCTCGATATAACGAACCTCGATGTAAGGAAAAACTCGTTATAACGAATAACGAACACAATCCAGAAGCCCAAATGTGAAATATACCTCGATATAACGAATAACGAGGCTGTGAGAGCGCTACGCAATTTCATTTTGTCATTGACAAGACCGGTTCAAAGGAAAAAATTTCTGCGCTCGCTTTCTTCGATGGAGGATACATTCTTACAGATGACAGAGACAATCCTCTCTGAAAGAATTTGTTCGATTAAGAGTGCTGATTAGAAGATTTAATACTGTTGTACAGTGTTAAAAGTTGTTAAAGGTTTGTTAACGTGTTCCTTTTGAGGAATCAGTTTCTAAACGAAGGATGTAATATTACTGATGACAATCTTCATTGGAAGTAATCTTTTTAGCGTCTCAATTTATGTGTAGCCGGCTTTAAGCAGTTTTGTTCGCCTGCTCATTTTCTAGTGTCGCAGCTATGCGTTGATTTGTACTGCGTAATGGCTTCGTATACAGCTATTTCAATTAACGTTGTCGGATTAAATCTTCAAACCTGCGAGTCAAGACCGAATGGTGCCATGGGTATTTACTGCAATTTGCATATCACCATTGAGGAAATCTACAAGTTTGTATTTTTGCACGTGGAATATTTGTTTTTCTTTCCGTGAAACCTTTCTTGTATATTTTCTTTCGCCGTTATGTGGTTTGGATTATTCTTTTTAAATGAAATGAGGCGAAAAGTGATCTTTTCTACACATGTCTGAAGAGAAAGGAAACGAAAAACGTCTCGTTTGCGATATCGCTGTATCTCATTAGTATTCAGCACGCGTGGAACACTCCTTCTTCGCCCATACTACTTTTCGGTCTTGTCTTTAAGCTTTGAGCTTCAATCCGACAACGTTAATTGAAATAGCTGTAGACATTAAAGAACGAATGTTTCAGTAGTAATTGTTCAGATCCGGAAATGCTGGGTAGTAACACCATTGAAAATTGATTATTAACTTACCTCGATATAACGAATATTTTTGGTAGTTTTCCCGAGAATTCGTTAAATGGAGGTTTTCGATATAACAAACCCTCGATATAACGAACAAATTTCCCCAGTCCCTTGGCACTTTGTTAAATCGAGTTTCCACTGTATACATACACTTTATTCCATTGTTTAACATATAATACGCACAGGGTTGTGCGAGTTGCGTAGTAAATGTCCGCTCGTATTAAATGTTAAACAATCAAATAAGGAATATATTATTCCTCTTCGGCCACCTGTCAAAGCTTGGCCGCTTTTGAATTCTTGTGAAAGGGATCCCCGTTGCCAGATATTTATTTATTTTTTTTTTAATTAGTGTACCTCCCCAGGCTAAAGGAAAACAAAAGTCACCAATCATCAGAGTGGCTTTGTCATCGACAGCCAATAAAATGACGACTACATTGTTAGCTTATCTCCCACGTTGTTGAATCGTTGTTTGCCAGAGAAAGACAGATAGGATAAATTTTAGAATAAGTAGTTTACATTTAAAAGGTGACCGCAACTAAAACGTATCCCGAGATAGGACGCCATCAAAAGGTAGGTAAGATCTCAGTAGTCTTCATCGATAATGCACAGCCGCTCATAGTTAAAGTTTTGTACTTCGCAAACGTGGCATGTTGCTTGGACTATAAGCTGCTCAGAAACGTTCAGTAAAAGTAAATGCTTTTCAAAAGGATGCGCTAATTTTATAATACCTACAGTTGATAGTATGACGCAGAAAACTTGCGAGTGGGCGCTTTTGAAAAAAAAAAACACAATAAATAGCGCTAAGAAAGGAATAGACTCACTGTATAGCCATTGAATCGCCCGCGAACAAAACATGAGTGAGGAGTCACTGATACCAATTGTTAACGCCTCTTGGGTGCGTAATATGTTGTTTGTCAAATTATTATTATTATTATTTTTTTTTTTATTTTTTTATTTTTTTGCATTTTGGGCTGCATGCCTATTTACAGTGAAACGATGTTTCATCAGTATTCCATACATCTTGTCTTAAATTTTTCTAGAAATAACTACCGCAAAACAATAGGAAATAGAATTATTTCACCATGTTATTACGTATGCAAGCATTAATGGTATTGTAGGTGCAGGATTAATTCTTTATGACCCAAAACTTTACTAAACAGAACACAATATGCCGATTAACAATTTTTGGAGAGCCTCGCTAGGTTATTTCGATCTTCCAGTAAATTTCTTAAAAAAAAAATGTTATTTCTGTCGGAACTCGGTATTTTTCTTTTTTCCACGCTCGTGTCAAACTGAGCGTTTATCAGCTATTCACCAAGCATAAAATTTAAAATACAAATAAAATAATCTTCATAAAGAATCACACGTATACCTTCGACATCCTAAATGACCTAGCTTACTGAGAGTCTCTCGTTGCTCACTGGTTAGAGCGACCAATTCAATCGGTATCTGGGAGGCTATACGTTCTCACCGGAATGCCATTAGAGATAGTTGTGATGCAAGCTAGCGTAGCTTTTATAAATGTATATTTAAACTAAAAGCATTGGGATTGATTATCCTGTCCGAGAAACGAATTTTCTTGGAGAAAAAAGCTATCGGCTGATGAAATTCAATTCGATAATTTGCTTATATTTACAGGTCATAGTTACCTTTTAGCAACAGAGATCCATCGTGGACACACATTCTTGACTCTTGTTTAAAAGAGGTGGGTGGAAGGTTTCTTTTGAGGTGCAATTTCGACGTTTCAAAGCTCCCTGTCAAAATTCCGGCTTTTTATAAGGACTGTCTCGTTTCATGGTCATCCTTAGTCAAATGGACAAATGAAACAATGGATGGAGTGCTGGAGCAAACGATATGGAATAACAAATTCATCCTTATTGAAAACAAATATGTTTATTACTCCAGTTTTATAACCATTGGCCTGGTAACTATCGGGGATATGTTGTCCCGGACGGGCTCCTTTCTAGGCTTCGACGAATTGAGACAGAAAGGTGTCACACCATCTGAATACCTCCAAGGGTTGGGTTTAGTACACTCTCTCCCTCCTGAATGGCACCTTTTGATGAAAAATGTAAATTCGCTTCCCTCCTGCTTCACAGCTATTGAAAATAAGAACCTTGAAAATGTTCGTGCTTTTCTAGATGGGCACTCTGAAGACGTCAAACAGCTGACGAGTAAGAAGGTTTATGGGTCTTTTATTGCTTCGAGGGAAAAAGAACCCTCCAGTAAAGTTAGGTTCATAGAGCATTTCTCCGATGAGAACTTGGATTGGAAAACTATATACAAAATCCCTTTCGTTTCCACAATTGACACAAGAACAAGAATTTTTCAGTTCAGAATATTGCATAGAATTCTGTACACTAATTCAACTATTTTTAAGATGAAGCTAACCCCATCACCGCTATGTACTTTCTGTTGTTTGGAGAGCGAATTCCCTGAGCATATTTTCTACGAGTGTGCAAAAGTAAAAGATTTTTGGAACGATTTTGTGAAATGGACTAAAAATACCGGACTATCACTTACTAATTTGGATAAATTACAAATCATGTTAGGTAGTTTTGAAAAAAAGTGATGATTTCAAGTTAGTCAATCACCTACTGATCATAGCAAAGCAAACTATCTTTTACTGAAAACAAAAAAAAATTAGCACCGAATTTTATGTTGTTTAAGACTCGTGTAAGCATGTCATTGATGTCGAAAAGGATATTGCTGCAAACAAAAATAAATTGCTTGTGCACCTTGCAAAATGGAACAAAATTATAAGATACGTATAGTTCACCTTTCTGTGTCTGTCCCTCGAAACTCTCTGTTTTTAAATCTAATATATCTTCACAGCCTTGTTACTAGATTCGTGACTTATGTTTTTTTTAGTTCGCTTATTTGACTGTTACTTAATTTGTATTTAAATATATATATTTTTTTGTAACTAGTTTCGTGACTTATGTTACTAGATTTCGTGACTTATCTTCTTTTTTTTAGTTCGGTTACTGACTGTTATTTATTTTGTGTTCGTTTACTCGTATTCACATTTCGCTTAATGTTATAAGCTTGTAAGTTATGGCCTTTGTTCTTTGTAAAAATATCATCTTTTGTATACTTTTTTTTTCTTTTCTACTCATGTAACTATGTCTTGTGTTTAATAAAGTCTTAAAATACAAAAAAAAACTCATTAATAATTCATCCGGTTATCACATCAGAAATCAGAACCCCGACGGTTCTAGGAGTTCGTCAAAAATACTCCACTACGCGTCGCATTTTCAACTGTCTTCACGGTGTTTGGACATGTGATGAAACATTCTCCCTCATGTTTGATATAATACATCTCAACCAATCTGCCAACGGAAAAAAATATATATATATTTCGATTCTGCCGAGCAGAAAGCAAAGATTGAAGCCGGCTAAACTTAAATTTGAGCTCTCTATTTTTGTCGCTATTACATTTCCACACGCAGAGCTTCATCAGTGATTGAATGACATTTTTGGCTTAGAAGCCATTGTTAACATGCCTTTGCCTTTGCCTTTGTTTAGTTCCAGAGAAATGGCTACCCTATTGAAGTATTTTCTTGTGACTTGTCTGTTGATGTTTTTTGTGGAACCGAAACCTTCCCTTGGAAGGCAAGTGAAACGAAACTATCTGGAAGAGCAAGGTAAATGAATGATATTAAATAAGTTTTAGAAACAAGAAAAAAAATCCAGAAAACAAGAAATACCTACCATCCAAAGTCCCAACTCCAACACACAGTGCTTTTTTCAGACCAGACCCAAAGGAATTGAACAATTTACATGAGTTTAACCCTCTAACGTACAAGAGCGGGGAAGGAGTTGCCAGGAAGGGAAATATTGACATGTCAAGAGTGCGTGTTGGGATTTTCATGTTGACTATACATTGTGGTTTAACTAAATACTGTGATTTTTACATCATTTCTTGAGGCTGCTCGAAGGGGTTTAGATAATCACGTCTTTGGTATTCTATTGCAGCTACACCAACAACGTTGAGGCTGAACGTTTAGTACGACTTTGTAAAGGTTTTACCAATGAAGAGATTGTAGTTGCAATGACGTCGAAATTCGTCATATGAGGTCAAAGATACCTTATTTTTACCGTTTACAACTTAAAAACTAGACGGTCAAAGTTTTAGTTGTTTTTTTTTTTTTTAATATTTTGTCTACTGGGCAAAACAAACATTATAAAAATATTTGAAAAAAAAAATTCTGTAGGTAGGGTTTATAGCTACCTTAAATTAGTAAAAATGACGTAGCTTCAAATCTTATCTTCAGATTTTCTTTAAATATTTGCAAAATTTTTCTTTTCTCAGTAAGATAAACACATATCAAAAACAAGAAGAGAAGAGTTATTAGTCTCAAAAGTTCCGAAATGGGTATTTTTGACCTCATATGACGATTCCATGACAACAGATTTTGATGTTACAATGATCTCATTTAGGCCATTGGTAAGCCTTGAACACGTTTGTACTAAAATATGTTTTTCTAAAAATCATTGCGATATAACACGTGTACCCAAAACTGGCACGTCTAATTCTGACTAAACTGTTATGAGCCAACTTACTGGTTCTACTTTTCTTAAAGTTACCGTATAGCTTTGAAGGTGCCTTACGTGCAAGCGACGTAGGGGGGAGGGGGGGGGGGGGGAGTTTGAGGGAGTGAGAATTCCCCCACCTCGTCACGTGGGACGATGACGTCAAATCACGTGACGTTCAAAGTCGGCGCGGGCACTTCCCACTACTCAAGGTCTGGATGGGGTTAAACAGAAGATAACTAAACCCATATATCAAACTGAAGCTTATAGAGTTAATAGAGTAAATTACTAGTCTAATAATCCTAACAAGCTCGTATCTTTATTTCGCGGCACTTTTAGAGATCGAGATTGACCCTTCAGTAACCGACCTTGTTAAGGACATTAAATGGCAACATACACATAAATATGCAGCATTCAAGGTGATTAACAAAAGGAAAATTGTGATTGATGAGACCATCCTTGGGGAGCCCATCCACACCAAAACTGTAGCAGAAGACGAAAAACAATTTAACAAAATGAAGAGTCTTCTGACAAATAAAGAGCCACGTTTAATCATTTATGATTTTGGCTTCACCAGCAAAGAAGGAAAGCTGATAAAGAAAGCGACTTTGATTTTGTGGTAAGTGATTGCATGCCAAATTTATATCACATTAAGGTATGTTATGGTCAAGGTTTCAAGGGCTGAAATGGTGTTTAATTCATCATCTTTCATGTCGTTTTTTCGCGTACTGAATATTTTGGCAAAATCAGGTGTTTCTTGTTGTCATGTTGGAGGGGGTGGTGATGGTAGTAGTAGGATGAGGGATGGGACGGGGTGAATTCCTTCATTCGTTGCCCAAAGGTATTAATAAGTATGGGATATTATTCCTAATTTTTAAGGTTTTTTGACACTTAAATAAAGTTCTCACTCATTCACTCGTATTAACAAAACTATGCACCTTCTAAAAAGCGTCCCGCCCCGCTAGAAACACTATGTGTGGTGTGTGGCTACAAGAATCAGTGTCGCTCCCCATACATAAACACAAGGACACTGACACCATCAACAATATGGGGTGGGAGGGGGGTTACTCCCTAATATAAACTCAAAAGGAATGTTTTTGAACCGATATGGTCTGCAATAAGGTATGGATCTTGTCCATTTGGTCTGTAAATAGAAGACCTTATCAACCGAATTTTGTCTATGGAAGACGAACATGGCAGTGCGATAGAGTGACAAACTAGCCCAGAGCACCAAGGTAAAGCTGTAAATCTTTGAAAATTGGTATCGTTTGTCAGAGACGAACCGAAAAATATCGAGCAATCTGTTCTCGTTTTTTTTTTGGTCACTTACACCGTTAGGGTCGCCTATCTTTTGCGTTTGAGATCTGACAGCTGTGGTCTTGCAGATCATCACCCTAGCTGCGGACTACCTTATTCCATTTTCACAGTTCCGGCAACAGTGTAACGTTGTGCTCGCTATGCGTTTTGCTTTGGTTAGATTATTAGCTTTGTTTTTAGTAGGTAATGTAACCTATACAAATTCTTCTCTAAACATATTTAATTTACGAGTTTCACACCCACTGATATGTCATGGATAATTGATAATATGTCTTGGTGTGTAGTTACTTTACATCTCTGCCGTTCGTATATGTTTTTGCATAGTTCTGGACAGTCGCGAGCAAGCCCCTCTTTGGAGTGATAACTTGTACATTAGTCGGGCGCCGGACCAACAGAATGCCAGTATCAGAACCAGCTGGTTTACAACAAACGCGTTATCGACCCTTCCTCGCTCTTCACTTTCCCTTCGGGATGGACTCCCGAAGTCGAAGTGATGGCGGACGAACTTGCAAATTTGTTGTAAATATTTCCCTACAAAAAACTGTTTCAAAAACATACCTTGCTTCGTCGTGATCTCCCCTTCTTTAGACACACCCATGTTCATATTTCTGTTAGTCGGGCGCCGGTCACCCAGACCCAAGGCAAACGTCCAACCATGAACGTTTTGCGCCTTTTGGCATTAAACTACTTCTTGATTTAAAAAAAAAGTTGTCGTTGCGTAATTTTCACCACTGCGTGCACATTGCGTGACCTGTCAACCATTCTAGGTTACATGAAAGCGAGGTTTGCTTGTTCTGTATCCAACTTGAAAGCGAGGTAAAGCTGTCTAAGATTCGCTTATAATGTATACCTAGATTCTTTTATTATGTCTACAACAAGAAAGCGAGGTAAAAATGTCAAGATGGGCCCAAAAGACTAATATCAGCTGTGATGTACTTTGGGAAGGGGTAAGTCATTAATCACCACAGGGAATATATCTTCCAAATCTCATCTGCCAAACAAAAATGGACGTTTTGCTCCAGTTCTCCGTTTGCAGAGGACAATGGTTTTCTGTCACTTTTATTACTTTTTTGTTCATTTTCAGGAGTTCTGACACGGCCTCGATTAAAGCGAGCATCTTGTACCATTCCATCTTTCAAACAATGAAGGAAGCTTTCGATGGTCTTGCAGGGAGGTTTCAAGCCTACTCACCGGACGACCTGGACTACACAAAATACAAGGAAAGAGTTGAAAAAGAGGCATGAACTAATGTTACCAGTTGTCGTGTTTATTGTTTATTCCTTGTTATTTGTAAACAAGAGTAACGTTTTATCTGCATTAAACCGGACTTGTCTTGAAAAATTGTATTAGTGATTCGTTTTCTTTTTTTTTTGGTTGACTGGCAGCATATAGCTGATGTAAGATCAGTTTGTTTGTAGTTTACCAGTAATGTCGTGGGGAATGTTCATTTCCTAATGTGTGAATGGAAACTCACACAGCCCTATTTGCAGTAATTTCGAATGGTCAAACCAAAAAGTGAAACGCACACAGCTATTTCGAGAAAGGTTGTCGGAAAAAAGTGCACGCGACAAGACCGGAAGGTGGTTTACTTATTCACTGGAATTTTGTATATTGGCCTAGAGGAAATGTACACTTTTGTATTTTTACACGTGAAGAACTTGTTTTCTCTCTGTAGGCCCTTATCGGAAGCTTTACTTTTACTGTCGCATGTCATTAAATGAGGAATTCAGCATTGCTAAACATACCTTGTTTCCACAGGTCTGAAGTGAAAGAAAACGTGCAAATTTGTGTTTATGATGTCGTTATATCTCATTAGTATTCAACACGTGCAGCAGCTCAATTCCTCTACCTATGCTATCTTTAAGTCTGCTCGCATGCACTTGTGTGCTTTTTTTTTTTTTCATTCGGACAACGTTTCCCGGAATAGCTGTATGTCTTGTTGAACGTGCACCCTACAATGAAAGGAAGGGGTGTGTGTGTGTGTGTGCTTGGGGGGGGGGGGGGGGGGGGGGGGAGGTGCTACAATAAGTAAAACAAAAACATGACTTCCGTGGGATTCGAGCCCATTATACTACGTTTTACGACGGCTCTGCAATTTGGTTATACATAAAGAAGAATCTAATAAACTGTAAACGGGCATGAAGTGGCTCCGCACATATAGCAATATCATACACATATTAAGCGAGCTGGGAAAGCAAAGCGAGGTAGCCTGTCTTTGCTGACCCAAATAACGTTGTTTTAATATCCTTCCCTTTCATTGGCAGCACAGAAGGAAATTCATAAAACGAAAAGCAATTAGCCCTTCATTCTTCAGCTTTTGGTATTCGTTATCTTAACGCAACTTCAAATCGCTCTGTCTTTAATGGCTCCACATCTTTAATGGCCTTTGACACAAAGAGAAACATCGATTGGGATGAAAGGGAAGAAAGCGTACAGGAAGATACCACAACCTCTGATGTGGAGAGCAATAGTGAAGAGCCTCGTATTAAAGATGTTTTTAATAACCTTTCCAAAGCAGTTTCTGAACTGTTGCATAACATGGCCACCGGAATAAAGAAGAAGAGGAAGAGTCCGACAATGGGGCCGATGAAGGAAACTTGACCGAGAGTAATGAGGAGGAGGCTTCTGAGGAGGGGAGTGGGGCTGAGGAATCTCACGAGAGCGCAAATGATACTGACAGCAACCGCGATGAATCAAGAAATAGCGATTCTGAAAACACGACCATTATTCAGTCTAAGATTCCCTGCGAACATTGTGAGAGATCTAATGTCCACGAAACAACGATTCTGCGATGCCACAAATGCTCTTGGCACGATACTACTTGCAATTTTAATATTCCTTTGAAAAATAAAAAGAACGGGAAATAGGGCTTCCGTCGATGTTATGATTGGGAGCGATCAAGCACAAAAAACGGAAAGACATTAAAAGTAACATATTATCCCCTTAGCAGTGACAAGGCGGAAGACGATATATTAAACTTTATTAAATTCTCAACCTCGGATATTGCATTTCTAGCTTTGTGATTGGTTTACTGAATCTCGGTTATCAGCCAATATACCTATGTTTGACCGTATACGGGAAGCGAGTGCGGCAAGTGCCGCTCAGCTTATAGTAGTATATAGTATAGTATGTATATAATGTCCTTTTGTTTGCATCAATAAAAAAAAAAAAAAAAAAAAAAAAAAATATAATAATAATCTTCACATATCGAGGGAGCGTAAGTTTTACGTTTGGTGATCAGAGTGCTGTTGTAGTTCCGGGTATTGCATGGCGACGCCATTTGTTGGCAAAGAATGCGTTAGACTCAGGAAAATTTTGTACACAATTCAGGTTAACTTAATAAAAGCTGTCATGTTTGAACTGTTATTAAGTCTATTTCCTAATCGACGGCTGGTTTAAAATGTATTTAAATGCAATTTAAAGCAAGGAAAACAGCCTACAAAATTACAATTAGCTATTTTTGTGTACTTGTGTAATTTGCAAGATTTGTTACTATTATATCTCTAGCGCTTCATACAGTACACAACATCAACTACTGAAATAGCTAAATTAAAAAGGGAAAACTGTTTGCTGAACTTGTCACGTAGCCCTTTCAAAAAAGGAAATGTCCCCCCCCCCCCCCCCCCCCCCCCCCCCCCCCCCTCCATTTTCTCTTCTTTCGCTTTCATTTCTTTTGGCATCCTTTGACTTCCTTCGCCGACTGTCGTTTTGTTAAAGTGACAAGTATTCCATCTTTGGGTCTAAGAATCAATTCCGAGCATGGAC
Source organism: Meandrina meandrites (assembly GCA_963693305.1). NCBI lineage: Eukaryota > Metazoa > Cnidaria > Anthozoa > Scleractinia > Meandrinidae > Meandrina > Meandrina meandrites. Next base: position 12,424,502 of record OY855907.1, on the reverse strand, counting down.
GAAGGACTGGACCGACTTGATATTAAAATGGTGCAACACGTAGGCAACAACAAGCTTCTCTTCTATCAGTGCTAACCGCTGACCTGCAAGGGATATATGAAAAAAAAAATGTAACAAAATCTTTTGTTGGATTTCATTTTCGTCCACAGAGGCCGCGATCCTTCTGGTCTGCGTCCAGAAATCGAGATTTCTGGCCTCTCCCAATTTCTGAGCATGCCAAGAGTACTCGTGTGTTTCTCAGCCAATCAGATTGGCCATATTTGATAATGAGTCCGTGAATCGGTTTTGGAGGCGGCCTGAGGTCTCGATTCCTGGCGCAGACCAGAAGGATTGCGGCCTCTGGGACAAGAATGGTTGGATTTGGAAACGAAATCGAAAGAAAAAAAAGGTAAAGGTTCGATTTCCCTCGACAATCGAACAAGTTGAATTCAAACGTTTGTTTCAGCTGGATTAATTCCAGTTTTCTTCGAATCTGTTCAATTCGCAACCCTTAGCTATGAAAATACATTTTGTTTGCTAAATCGAAAATCTAGAAACTTATATTCCGTTTTGACAAGCTCATTCAACGTACTAAATGGGGCATGATCGAATTCGAAGAAGTAGATGAAAAAAACTCAATTTAAGTCAAACATTACTGCAACGTGCTACGGGCAGGGCATCGTCCCACTTTTTTGCAATATGTTGCGTTCTTTTGGCCACAAAATGTTTAAATACAGCTTGAAGATGTTTGTATTGGTATTGTATTTTGCTGCGTTGTACAATGTTGTTATGTTGCGCCTTTTGGTGCGGTGCGGTGCGGTGTGGTGTGGTGTGGTGTGTTCATGCGGTGCGGTACGGTGCGGTGCGGTGCGGTGCGGTGCGGTGCGGTGCGGTGCGGTGCGGTGCGGTGCGGTGCGGTGCGGTGCGGTGCGGTGCGGTGCGGTGCGGTGCGGTGCGGTGCGGTGCGGTGCGGTGCGGTGCGGTGCGGTGCGGTGCGGTGCGGTGCGGTGCGGTGCGGTGCGGTGCGGTGCGGTGCGGTGCGGTGCGATGCGAATTGTTAGACCAGCAAATTGTTACGTGTAAGTAATCAAAAACTGGAACTAAATGTATATTAAAATTACTTACCAATGCAGTTCCTTGGCCCTGCTGAGAAAGGAACAAACGCATATGGATGGCGTCCTCTACTGTTCTCTGGATGAAACCGATCAGGTTGAAACTTAAGCGGAGCTGGCCACACTTCTGGGTTTCTGTGAAGTGCCAAACTTGAAATGACAACTGCAGTTCCTTCTGGAATCAAGTAATCCCCTGGTGCACGAAGAACAAAAGGAAGTTACATCAAGCTCATCCGATGGATCAATGGATAAATGGATGAGTGAATCAGTGGAATCACTGAATCAGTAAATTAGTGAATAAGTGCGTCAACGAAAAAATGAATCAGTGAATCAATGGATCAGTTAGTCAGTGAATCAATGGATCGATGGATCAATTAACCAATCAATTGATCAGTTTAATAATTACATCGAGACAAAAAATATTCAACCAAGAAGAAAGAAAGAAAAAATATTTAACAATAGCAACTTACCCAGCTACTGACACCACCCCTTACCCCCACCCCGATAAATCCTACCCAAGACGACTATGAGAGAACGTTCACGACATCTCACAAACAGGCAAAAGATTTAGCAAAAGAAGATCAAACATTACCCAATTGACAGTCGTCAGTCGTCGTTCTTGAATAAAATGGAACAGAAGGGAGAATCCTTTGGGCTTCCTGATAAATTAAAAGCAATTGATATAGAACAGTAATCCGTTAAACAACCGCTTCAAAGAATTCATTGGAGGAGAAAACGTTAACATATCTGAATTAAGCCTTGAACCTCTACATTTCTTCAGCCGTATTTCTATCCACTAACGATTAATAAGTCATTACTATAGGCTGTTGTATGCGTGTTTAAGACGATTTGTCTGAATTGCTGACGGAGAGCCTCCTATTGCCAGCTTACGTAGATGTTATACAGCTTAGATACCAAACAGAAAATCCCTTCAGCCATAGAAAATTGAAGTCAATATCTTCGTGTAAATAATAAAACCTACACGAAATGCACGTTCAATCACGCTCAACACATGAAATACGAAACATTTAAAATTAGAAGCGATTTGTTTGCTGTTACTGGCACAGGCCACTTCGCGCTGGGTATTTCGTCGCCCATGATGCGAACAAGAGTATGGCCTGCTCACAGGCTTTATCTCCCTTTGCTGACGACTAAAATGTGTTGGTTGGTGGTGATCAATATGTCGAACATAGATGTCACTAAGAAAAATTAATAATAAAAAAGCGCGCAGTAAAGTAAAAGGAAAAGTGGGGTAAGTTTGAAATTAAATCAGCTTTACGCTACCTTTACATTTTTTAGAGCTGACCTTTAAACGAGGTTTACACTATCAGTCATGTTTAAAGATTGGTAAAGGAGACTAAAATTTTTACAGAAATTATTTGCAAATTGATGAATGAAAATCTTGGATGTTAACGATAAATTTTTGACAAAAAAAGCGATCAAAGCAATTTGTACACCACCAAATCAATACATTTGCAACAATTTTTATCGTTTCAACATGCGAATGCTATTGGTCAATTTCCAAAGAATTTGCTTGGGTGGCCTTGGTTTGAATAGCGGTACTGTAAGCGAACTTAAAGTTCGCTTAACGTTCCTTATAAATGCCAAATGTGTGCCAAATTTACGTCAAGCTTACGAGTAGTAGCGGAAATGTCAGTTCAACGACCTTTCACAACACATAATTGATAGTTTAAAGTTGGGTGATCAACTTAAAAGAGATCTAAGTCACCTTCAAAATAGTACTTCGTATTTTGTACACAAAAATATATACCTTCAGGACACATTCCAGGAAGTTAAGCTCCTTTAGGTCATCTACAGTTAACGTTTCTGGACGCCGTTCTAGAAATAAAATCAATATTTAGCAATCATTCGCCCATGGCGAAGTGAATCTCGGCAAATATTCCCAGAGATGAAGTCGAGATTCCCTGAGTCAGAGATGGATATCAAGAACTGGAAAATAACAAAAGAAAACAAGGAAAAAGCATGCGTGATTGTTGGCTTGCATACATGTAAACCTGCACATTGCATTGATTGCGAATCAATTCACACACGAGTTAGGGAATTGAACGGAACAAACGATACACTACGAAAAAAAATCATCTGGTACGTTGAACATAGTTAATAGATGGAAATGGTTATGAAGCCTGGCAAAGTTCTTTGTTATAGGTTTTTGTTCCCTATTTTGGGGGTTGACCGTGTACAAAACCTGACAAAATACAAAAAGGTGGCTACGTGTGTTTATACAACTAACCAATAGAAACACTGCGATTACGTAACTCATACATAGTGTATAAGCGCAAAACAAAAGATGTGCACGGTCATGGACTTTCCAGCCTCAATCTTGGCCTCTTTGTTTGATCCTTTGATGTTTGCCGGGCTTCCTAACCATTTCCCTCTATTAACTATGCTTTGAACAAGTAAACATTAACCCAGCAAAAACGTGTAGATAATTGAGTATGTAGTCACACACAGGATCAAACAAAAGGGTTACCAAAGAAACTTTCCACTTCCTCGTAAACTCTCTGTTGTATCTCAGGGTGTCGACCAAGAAGATATAGAGTCCATGTGATGCCAGCGGCTGTGGTGTCGTGACCCTGACGAATGACGGATAAAAGATCAAAAAGTGTTTGTACTTGTTTCATTGTCACGAGAGAATCTTCCGTATTTAAGTAACTTCCGTGTTCAGCATTTTAAAACCATTTCAAGAGCCAACAATCGTTTTAAAAAAACGCTTGTGAAATTCAAACTTATTTTATTAAGTAACTTCTTGTATTTTTGTACAGCCGCCTTTAGTTAATTCCTTTGTCAGATAGTCGTTTGTACTGGACTGTGTACTTTTGTACATCTGCTCTTCTATAATTTCTTTGTTAAAAATTCGTGTTACAGATGTTCCACGTTCGTTCTTTTCAAGGGGAGTTTCTCTCTGCTATCAATCATTTAGTGTAACGAAGGAAATCTAGGAAGTAAGGACAGATTGTAAACTGATATTTTCCGTTCCTGTTGTGTTCTACACGTGGCTGCATTGTTCATAGGTTTTCCACGTTGCAAAATGTAAAAATAGAAACATACTCAAGATGATATATAAGCAAGCAATATTGGAAAAGTTCTTCGATTACATCGGAGATGCATTGTTGATTACATCGAAGATTATATCAGTGATTACACTGACGTTTACGATTACGAGTGTGTAAGAATAAACTACTGTTGGACCCAAGTTCTGTCTGATCCTTGACGGCCGTAGCAAGATCCTCGAAGTAGATCGCCGAGTACCAGGAATTTGTGACGAAATTCCGTTCCCGCAAAGCGAAGGTTGTTCTACCGAGCTAAGTTTCCCCCATATTTCAGTGAATTCCAGAGCGTTGCCCGCTACAGTTCAGAAGTTGTCCATTTAGTCCGAAAACTTTTTTTTTTTTTTTGCCAGGACCTTATTTTCGATTTCCTTTGATCATAATTGTTTTGTTGTGCTGTAGCTATTGTTGTCCTTGATGGCGTTTTTCATCGAGGAAGGGTCGTATAAAGGGAAACAGTAATTGTGTAATAGGATACTAGTATATCAAAAGTTGTCAGTTATACAACATACGGAGACACGTTTTTTTTTTTCAGTCTCGCCAACTACAATAGCTTCGAGTTCGGATCGCCCACTACCTCTCGGAACGAGGTACTTCATTGGTTCTTAAAACAATAGATAACAGGTCATAACAATGCCCCTATCCCTGAATAACAATAGAGGTAGTGTTTACAGCGGGCGAATGAAAATAGAGGTTCCAGAGAGGTAGTGTCTTACTGTCGAGTTCGCTCTCGTGGATTCTCCATTCGGGCCAGTGATCTGCACATGGGCCTTTACGGGAGCTTAATTGTGAGTGGTTGAGATAAACGCAAAAATCATCATCATCGCAATCTTGATTATCACCATCATCATAATAATCATCATCAACATTATCGTCGTTGTTATCATCATCGTTATCATTGCCATTATGATCATCATGTTTATTTTACTTCTCTTGCTAACCTCAAATGTAAATGTATCAACTTCTTCCCTAACTCCTTCACGTGAAATTTCTTGTTTTTCATAAGCCTCAAGCAACAGATCAAGAAATGCCAGGCGCTTCTTTCTTCTACGTACATCATCGTCTTCATATGCGTTTATGTCCTGAACTTTCCTTACTGCCCTTTCTTTTATCCGGCCATCGATCACCTGACGTAAATTAGGATTATCACTCATTCGAATAAGAAAAAAAAAATAAGCTATAGAGCTAGGAAAAAACAAAATAAAGTTCTTGACGTTTCTGAATGCAATATTTTGTTCTCTGGTGCGTGGTCTCAGTTTGCAGCCAATACAAGAAATAAAAGATTGAATAAGTGGCTATGGTTATGGGAGAGACAGAAAGGTGTTGGAATTTCTGTTCTTGCATCCTCGCCTCTATATTTTTCTTTAGTTCTACAAGCAAAATAGAAAGAAGCCGTCCTTGATATTTTGATCCTCTTGTTGCTCAAACTCATTAACGATTCATCAAGTTAAAACAAGGAAATCATAACCGTGAAGGAAGTTTTGATACCCGGTCTTAATTAGCAAAGACATTTACCATTGTATTTCTCCGTTTACTGCGTAGTTTTTGTTTCGATTGGGAAGATATATCAAACACACGAGATAGTGTTTCATCAGCTATCCAAACACCTCGAATTAGTCTGTGCGCCGTAATGTAATTTTTATTTTATTCTCATAGCCCCTTAGGTTGTATGCGGTGTCTCGTACTTCAAATCTGTCTGTTACAGTAGCTATGTAGCTGAAATGGCCAATTATGCTGATTACATGATATGTCATTGTAGCATTTACCTTGTTCGTAAAGCCATGCAGGATTTTCAAACAATTGCTAAACTCTCTGCTGTAAGAGCTCATATTGTAAATAATATCAGGCCATAGCCAGGGGGATCGCCCACGAATTTCAATTAACTCACTCATCCTGTAAAAGCAAAGCAAACTGTTACTGCTGGGATTTCGGTGACCCAACATGGGTTCCCTGCGGAATAGTTTTTAAACTCGCGCATGCGTGTCGGTTGCTGCTCTTCGAACGGTGACCACGAGGGCCACCGAGTTTTAACCTCAGCGTTTTAGTTTACTCGTTTATATGTCAATTTATGTTCAGATGTCAGTATTTTTCGGGAGCTTTTTCCCCCTGTCGTGATGTCATTACAGTTCTGTGAGTTTTAATCATGGCTTCTCGGACTTCTCGTGTTTTGTGGATTAAACGTACAAAGGATCGGTGTATGGTTTGTCGCCGTTCGAAGATGTCCTTGTTGCACGGCATTATAATCACTAGCTCTCACAGTACATGAAGGAAGCAAAAACCGTTTTATAACTCATAGTAAAATAAAAATACCTGATGACTGCCTTGACATATGGAGAGCTACTCTTGTCTTGGGCATTTGGGCATGATCCCATGGAAGTAACTGTTGCAAAAAAACAAAAAAAAAAACAAGGGCAATGTGCATTGTGTATTATGTAAGTTTACGTAATATATAAACCATTTACCTCAGTTTTTAAGATGCAATAGAAACCGACCGGTCAATTTTCGGCGGAAAATGATTTTTTTTTTTCTTTTATGTTCTCTAGAGAAGTTCAACATCTCATCGACTCTCGTGAAAAATTTGAGGACGTTCAAAGTCGACGGGAGTGCATGAGACTTTGAGGCCAAAAGAGAGCGAGAGTTTGAACTTTCATAACTTCCATGCCCTCGGTTGGCCCGGGCTTTAGATAGCATGTATACAATTTTACGAGTATCTGGACGTTGTATTTTTATTAAAGCACGCAGAAGAAGCATTACTTACCAGGCCTTTACTAACATTTACCTAAGGTACAATAACTTAAATTTCTTACAAAACAGTTACTTGCATTACTTACAGTAGAAAATTAATTGCACAACTTACCACATATTGTATCCAAGGTACACAACCCAATGTGAGGCATGATGTTGAAGACACCTTTGTTTACTTTATCCTGGTGTCAAAATGAAATCATAAATTAAACAACAAATAATGAAAGTAATTAAAATTATTGACAAGGTTTGTTTTACTCTAGAACTAATGTATTCCTTACCTCTAAGTGTGTAACTAATATCCCCGCTTGTTCTTCTATCACTTGGATAAAGTCATTCAATATGCTAAAGTGAAATGTTGGTGTTATTAACCTCCGTCGCGCCTTCCATTTGGCACCATCGCTAAAAAAGCGAAATGAACAATTCGCTAAGTCAAAGTTTGTTGATAGATTATTACATATCGGAAGTTATATATAGTTTTTATAATTTATTTATTATTTTTCATTTGTATGTTGGTTACTTTGTGTTTCCAAATTAGTATGGAATTTTCGCTATGAGATGCGCCTGCAGGGAATCATGAGAGTTTTATTCAACAAAACAAATCGAAGACTTGGCAATACTGAATACAACTACCGTAATTCCCTGCGGGCGCATCTCATAGGGGGAATCGGGCATTCTCCCAGGCTATAAGGTTTTGACACTTTGATACTAGCTTTGTTGCTAGCTACCTGTCTGTCTGTCTGTCTGTCTGTCTGTCTGTCTGCCTGCCCGTCTTTCTTTGTAACATGTATTTTTCTGTTTGTTTTGTTTTTGCACGTCATATCGAACAACAAGTAGTATTGTCCCAATATATTCCAGATTTTCATTGAAATACAGAGACGTTATCGTTTGAGGTAAAGGTAAGGTAGGTAAAGTCTGCTTACGAGGCAAGGGGCCCATCAGGCCGGAGCTTATCCCGGCCTGATGGCCTTATATAAAATGGTAAAGCTTAAATTAAAGGGACTGTGTCACGACAGAGTCCCAGGCTGAGTTCTGTGTATTTTATTAACTTTTGCCAAATGCTCGCCATGAACATTAATGCCAGCATAGGAATTACGGTAATGAGTCGATCTAAATGACAAAGCCATGATAGCTTCATACAAACAACCCAATACAAATTTATTTTTTTCAATGTTTGTCCATCTGAACCTCCCTTTGTATATTCTTCGTTACTGAAGTATTTTTTAACTGCTTTAAGTGTTTTTATAGTTCGCTTAATTTAGTGGCCATTTTCTAATGTCTTATCACTCCTTTTGAAGGAGAAAAAAGTCACACAGAGCATCATGTCCGGCCTACCTTGTAAGAAGTCCTTGGTAACAGATTTGCCATGTAGTGATGTGATCCCGATGACAATCACGTGATGAGGCAGGATTGAAAGAATGAATGTGAGCAAAAAGTAGGAAAATAAGTTAAAAAAGAAAATACGATATATAGTTGAACTTATAGTGAGAGAAATCTCTCTAAAACAGCCATGACCTCTAACCCCTAGTATCTTTGGCCTCGATTGATCACCGATCCATATACATTAATCTCATCACATCGCAAACCGAAACAACGATGCACAACAAAGTTCCTGATACTCCATGTTACTAACCAAAAATATAACTTACAAATAGATCAATTTTGATCATTAAACCTATCCAGACAAGGGGGAGGTGGGGAGGGAGGTGGGTGTGGGAGGCTGGCGCTGACTTTAAACGCTTATATTTTTTTCAATATCCAACCAAGCAGAGACGGGGGGGGGGGGGGGGGGGGGGGTCTGAGAGTTGCAAAAAGAAAAAAACGGTCTGAATAGGGTTTAGGAAAATGTCCAGTAACGATGAGTTTTAGGTTTTCTCACTCATAATACAATGTTTATAGTTACAACATGACATTTCAGTTTTACGGGAGAATTAGTTTTCTATGTCCACATCGGATTCCTTTAAAAGTAGAGCGTTTAGGATAGCAGGGCATATAAGACAATGGACCTGCCTGTTTCGAATGTGATTCTAAGGGGACAGACCACGGACACAATAGTAAAAAAATGTTACAGGTAAAGTCTCCATACGAGCCAAGTGGCTCATCAGGCCGGAGTTTATATACCCCGGTTTCCGTAGCATGAAGCGACTAGGAGTATTTCTACTCCCCCCTGGATGGGATGCTAGTTCATTGCAGGGTTTATACCACCATTAGTAAATTCACCGGTACCCATTTATACACCTTGGTGGAGAGAGGCACGATGAGAACACATTAGCAGCTCCTGTAAAAGCTTGTAAATATCTAATTGTCGTGACCGTTTATGTTCCAAAGTGACCAGCACTAGCCTATCTTACCTGTTCCAAGCCATGGATGTAGGAAATCATAGTCTGGAGCTTTACGCATGTGTTTCGAGCTGTTAAGGATAACCTAAAGCGAGACAATTAACATAATGAGACCATCATAATATGAAAGAAATCGACAAAGCGGTGTTTTCGTTTCGTTTGTTTTTAAAGCATTGCAAAGTTGCAAAGTCATTATCTTTATGGCCATTAATAACGTCACAAGTAGACACAAAGGGTGAAATTAAAGATGAAGCTTCAACGAGATTCAGAACACCTATGCCACTACTACGGTGCTCTACCCAACAGCCATAAAAATAATGATAAAAATAGATATATAATAAATTAGTGGGCCCAGGTAAATAGAGAAGCTACTTACCTCTACAAGCTCTGGCCTATAAATCAGCACTAACGGATACGTTGGCCCAAGCCACAGACACATGATTCCCTCATGGTACAGTTCTTCCATCCATCCCAAAATCCGCTTAAGGACAGCTGTAACCAATTGATATAAATAACACCATTGATAACATGTTGCATGTTTAAACTGTTTTGTTTAAAATTATACAAGAGACAGACCGAGAGACGGACATGAAGACAGAAAGTAAGACATACATACAGACAGACAGACAGACAGACAGACAGACAATCTATTTCAACTGAAAACAATGCAATTACAAATTAATTACTGTTGGTGAGACTGTGAAAAGACAAAAGGACACGAAGGAAGAGAGACAGAAAAACAGAAAGACAGACAGAAAGATAGACAAGGACAGACAAGCAGGCAGCTAGACAGAGAGACAGACAGACAGACAGAAATTAAGTATACCGAAACGCAGACAGGAACCCTGACACACAGACATCTCAGCCAATAATAGCGAATTTTTTTACCCAGTTTGGAAGTCCATGAACGTTCCCTCGAATGAGCCTACCTTAATTAATAGTGTTAAAAACTGATAACAAAATGTACTGTCTTCCGAAAGTAGCAAAAAAGGATGGACCATAAATAAGCAATTTGGCAAATATATTAGCTAATAAGGACTGGGAGGAAGTGACGTCAAAGGCTCAAGCATACCTCACGGGTTGAAATTATAAGAACAATCAGCATTTTTTTGCAGTAAATGGGATTTAGGTTGTTGGGTACTTCCTGGTGGAAGGAACACATCGTGCAAGCAATCATGAGTACCAGATGAGCCAACATGTGTGGCGAATGCCATACCTGGTGAATGGCTGCAGAAAGAGCCGAGCAAACGAGAGTAGCGCTTGCCACGTGACTAAGGCTAATGTGGGGTCAGGCCTGCTAAAGTGGCAGGGATACACCCATACCTGTAGTCCATTGAAAATGGAAACGGGTGAAAGATGATAAGCAGAAAACAGTTGACTAGGATACTAATTAGTGAACTTAAGGCAGCACATGGTGCTGTACACAACGAGAACACGCGAACAAAATATAAAATGTGTACGAAGGGGTAGCTTTATATCGATTAAACTATTTAATGACGCATTATCGCTTCGCGGGGTTTGATTATTGATTAGGGTATGATAAGGAATTTCAACTTGCAGTCAGCCGACAGTGTAAGCTGTTATTGATTGTATTCACTGTCACGCAATAAAAATATAAGTCAAAAAAGTATTCAGTGAATGAAGTTAAGAAAATGGGATATTATAGGATATCAATAAAGAAGTAATTTCTCCAACGTTTGTAGAGGTCTGTGCGTTATCCCAAACTTCAGATATTAGCCGAAACATTTCGCACAAATTTTCAGAGCCGCCATATTGGTGTAAAACAGTGCAAACATCTGGAACTTACTTTCGTTATCTAGCCCAGTGATTATCTGTTATACTTGACAAACAAACATTTACAGGAACATTTTTCCTGCTACTTTAACTTCTTACATGTCTAAAAATCACAAGGTAAATATATATTTTGACAAACATGATCATGACACCGCCACAACGAAGGACGCTATTGTATCACTCAAATTTGTTACCTCTAATTCGCAAGTAAAATTGCATAGATAACAGTTATACGAACGAACTTCCAGTGAACAGTAATTGACAACTTTTGTATCCTATCAATGTGTCTCAGATAGACGCAATGCAGGCTGCGTCTCAATGGGAATCTTTCAAATGTTAAAACTTTGTAAACATCAGACCTCCAGCTGATCGAAGCTAATCACCTGGGGTCACTAATAATAGTTGTCGGTAATTAAAGATTATGAAAATTTTAACTCGGCTATGCTGAGCTTTTTAATCAAACGATGATTTGCGTTATATTTCTTTCAATAGTTTTCCTGTGGTATGGCACCTTAATTTTTTTTTCTCTTTTTGAAAAGACTTTTACTTTCGTCTGATCAACTTACTTCCCTTTCTACGGGCATTCAATCGATTTTTATTTTAACAATATACCAAAATTAAATCACACAATTGTAGTTAGTTCGTCACTGTGCTAAATGCTGTATAGATCTCAAGGGTGGGTGCACAATTAGTTTTCGTACTGAGATTATTTATACCTAGCGATGGTGTAAGAAGACCAAAGAGAGCAATCAGTGGCACGTTTAAGATTTTAAGGTTGCAAAAAAAATATTGAAGTCGGTTTTATCTCTCAACTTAAAATAGGATTGGAAGAGAGAGATCATAATTATTATCTGGGTTATGGGTATATTTGTTGTCAGACAAAGATGTCATTGTTATTTTAATTTCATAATTCACGGTAGCCTGCAGCCGTTTCTTATTTACGCAGGCTAAAGTCACACTGGTCTAGTTTCGTTTTTGAGTTAGAAAAAAAATACACTTTTTTTAGTGTCAGAGTATCTAGCACTGTCGTACTAATTGTGGACACTGCAAATAAGCAAACAAATATTAGAAATAGAACAGAAATTTGTTAAAATTAAAATTGGTAGGAGGCAATAGTTTTACGCTTTTGTGATTCCAGTAATTAGCGAGAAGCAGTTGTTGCTTTTACGTTACATGGCTGAGCAGGCCAAAAGATGGTAACAGAATTAAATAATTTATTTGCCTTCGTGACTGATTATATGAGTGATGTAACCAAATAGGTGTAATAAGGGTAAATAGTTTAAACTATGAAAAATATCATTAAAATTCCGAATTTATACATTCGCATCTAAAGAAAACCAAAAGTTTTGTGTTAACCTGAATAGCGCTTCGGTTAACCTGAATAGCGCTCTGATTAGCCTGTTGACGATTAGCTCTCGATAAAATATTGCTAATGGTAACGCGATATATGTTTGTCGCAAACCGTGTTACAGACGGTATTTTCTTGTTTTGTCCCAATCCCTCCTCAGCCTACCCTGGGTGCCAGAGGGTGTTTTTTTGTTTTGTTTTGTTTTGTTTTGCGGCGACAGTCGCCACAAAACAAAACAAAAACAACAAAAAAACCCTCTGGCACGCAGGGTATCCTCAGCCTATATCCTTCAAGAACTATAGTCGATGGTTTGAACAACAACTACAACAACAAGAAGACGATTTATCGACGGATCATATTCCTGAATACTAAATAGCCAGAATACGCTAAGGTCGAGGTTAAACTTGGCGGCGTGACTTCATGTTTCGAGCTCGTAATGCTACAAACTCATCATGCAAACATGTTCACTAGATTTCCTAGAGGCGTGCGCGATTCTCAAGAATACTTTTCCACTAGTTGTATGAAGTCCTTACTCGATAAACGGCCATACTGTTACTATTCTCATTCGGCCCCATTGATTATTTCAGCTTGCAAGACGAGACAAGGCGCGATGGATAAATTAACATAAATGATGTATATTTGTTTTAACTGTTGGCCGGCACAAATTTTCTGAACTTACCATCGGCTTCGCTATCCAACTGTAAAGCGTTTCCGAACACAATGCTCGGTTTTGGACCCGGTAGCTTCCTCAGGTCTGCCGAAGCGTGACGTTTGGCAATGAGCGCTGAAACAGCCAACACGAGAACTGAGACGAACAAGGTAACTGTGGCCTCTATGAAGAACAGCATTATAATTCGACGGTTTAGAATCGGCTTATTTTCGTCCGTAAAAAATAAAGGTTCGTCATTGTAAGAAAATAAACTATGAATGAGTGATGTCCTCCTTGGAACTGTAAAATGGAAGAGGAAGAAAAACACCTCTTTCGGTGCAATAGCTTATATTGCACTGGGTAAGGCCTGACTGCCTCCAAAGCTGAATTAGTTATTATTTGTTGATGTGGGAGTATAGTGTATTGCGTGACTTAGCAAGCAAAAATGGATCACGTGATTTAACATTACTCTGTTTCCACACGCATTCATAATAACGGTTTGAACAAGATTATGATCGACAGCTGTAATAAAAACTTACGTATACAACAGATATAACCAGAACTTCAATTTATCACAAAATTAATATACCTGACTGTGGGGTTTTCCAAATGCCGGAAAGCGTGACAATAAAAAAAGGCAGCTCAAAAAGCACATGAATATACATGATTGTCAATTATTTTGCCACCGTTGGAAGCCATTCCATTTAATATTGCGTATTTTGCTTCACATTATCATTGTATACGGATATTCGGCAAGGAAGTCGAACTAAAAAGGCTGCAACAACAAGATCGAAGATCTCCTCGAAATGTTCTTTGTCTTGGTATATGTAGCTGTGGTATCGTTGTTTCTGTCAGCTGCTGTATTCACTTTGTTTTCGTTCATCGCTAAATCTAGCGCTTTAGCAGAGTTGAAGAAATTGCCTGGTCCAAAGCCAAGTGCTTTGTTTGGAAACGTATTACAGATGCAAGGCGAAGTTCACGGTGAGTTTGGAACTCATTCTAATATATAAAATTGGTGTGATATAGATTTTGATATTAATAATGATTATCTCGTGATCTCCGTATGCATGAGTTGCCTTCGGTTCGGCCAAAATGACAACAAGAAAACCTGTAGATACCTGTGGGTTCATAATTGAGATCAGTACTCTCGTTCTGATTAAGGACAAAAGCTTGTGGACTATCGCACTGGAGGACTCAGTGGACATTCCGTAGACAGTAGACATTACATTTCACTGCTAAATTTTTCTTCATTATTTCTTGTATTTTTCTATAGTGTGACAGTCGATCCCTACACGATATATGTTACATGTGACTTCGGGTTTCCGATCTACCTTACAAGCCACAAAAATTGCGTTTATTTCAAACAACCTTTGGAAATTTACAGCAAGCAGGCGTAGTTGAGAGAGTTAAGCTCGCATAGGTGTCTTTAAAATGGAAAGTCTGTTTTGCTTGATCTGTTTGCAAATTCGCGACCTCGCGCTACTCTCTCGCAAACAAAAGGATGCTTACCAAACTAGATCCCTGTAAATTCGGTTGAAAAGCAAACAGAAACCCGTTCGGAAATCGTAGACTATGCTTTGAGGTAGTCCTTTCATTCCGGCTAATGCGAACCAGTTTGATTTGTGCCTATTTACACGTTATTTACGTTGTGACTGTTTGCGTGATGCGTATTTGCGTTATGCCTGTTTGCGTGATGCCTTTTGTTTTGCTTTATTATTAGCATATTGACATTTCTTTTTAAACAAGCCCGAAGAAGACCGCATGGGGCCAATAAAATCCGCGTGTTTGTTTGATGTACAGGAATATCGAGAGGGTCCTATTATCGTGAGGGAGGCGCGCTGGCCTAATGGTTAGTGCGCTGGACTCCGGATCGGGCGGTCCGGGTTCGAGCCCTGACCGGGGCACTGCGTTGTGTTCTTGGGCAAGACACTTTACTCTCATAGTGCCTCTCTCCACCCAGGTGTATAAATGGGTACCGGCGAATTTACTGCTGGGGGTAACCCTGCGATGGACTAGCATCCCATCCAGGGGAGAGTAGAAATACTCCTAGTCGCTTCATGCTACGGAAACCGGGGATAAGCACCGGCCTGATGGGCCACTTGGCTCGTATGCAGACTTTACCCTATTATCGTGAACTTATTTCTGAATAATGTCTATGTTAAAGCTCATGATAAACGTAAACGTAAATTGTTGTTCTTTGTCGGTTCTGAGGCTCAAAAAATGGCGAATGTGAGCGATTTTGAGGGTTTTCCATTGCCTGTAACTTTTTACTCTTTTTGTAGGTTTACGTTTGTTTTGAACTTTAACATAGACATTATTCCAAATAAGATCAAGAAAATAGGAATCTTTCGATATTCCATAAATTTCTTTATATTTCGAACATTCAAACAGGCACGCCACTTGTATAGGCCCCTGTGAGAAGACCAGTGAACTGGTCGAAACATCGATTCAAAACTAATTTTAAGCTCAGGAAAATACCGGGAAACAGACAAACTTTATTTCATTTTTTCGAGTATTGAATTTTGTAAAACCTATACAGCCATGAGTACCCACTCGGTATTGTTCTGAAAGCCAATTAAAAACAAATAATAATAATTATACCGTTACTGTTGTTATTAATTATTGTGCCATTGCGCATTGGTATGAACAGATGTATTTGCACGAGTCAGTGGGTGGATGGACGACCTGAATCAAAAGGGAATTATTTGCATCTGGCTTGGTCCAACATCCCCTTTAGTGATGGTTTTCAAGGCAGACATAGTAGAGGTGAGTGGTGTTCTATTTATTAAATCATCATGGGCTTATCCGTCGATCGTCACAGTCATAGAGCCAAGAACACTTAAAGCGACAACGGCATACCGGCTGGGTCTCGTCATCACGGTGTAGTAGCTGAAGAGCAGAATATCCCCCAAGAAGGCCGTTGTTTGCTGAATAATAGCATATGGCGATGACCCCAAATAAGCCCTTGCTTTCACTGCATCCCTCGAAAGACAATGAATTACGGTCCGATTGCTTGACCTTCACCTAACCTCAATTCTTAGTGGTAGAAGCAGTAACTGTCTTGCTGGCTGCCCACCTGCCTGACTGAATGACTAACTGACAGACAGACAGACAGACAGACAGACAGACAGACAGACATACACACACACAGACGGACGGACGGACGGACGGACGGACGGACGGACGGACGGACGGACCGACGGAATGATGACTGACTGACTGACTAATCCACCTCACTGACTGAGCTAAAACTTTTACCCGTGTGAGTTTATGGGTTACTCATGTCAGAAATGTAAAAAAAAAATGGGTCTGTGGGGAGGGGGTCACCGAATTCGTTTCGACTTAAAAATCGGCCTTCGTTTCTGACAATGGCAACAGTGTCTGTTTGTCCAAAAATATCGGCAATAAACTCATGAAATGCAATGTTTTCGTCCAAGCGTATTGATTCAACTGGTAAGCTTCAAGACAATCATTAAGCGCTTTTATTTGTACTCGCCTGGCCGTTGAAAGATGGACCGTTTGAGAGAGTAAACTGTTAATGTCACTGTCGCTGACTTACTGACTGACAGACGGACGGACGGACGGACGGACGGGCGGGCGGACGGACGGACGGACGGATGGACGGACGGACGGACTGTCTGCCTGCCTACCGAATAAACCAACCCCGTATAATTGTGTAAGCGTCATGACACTATGCGATTCTTTTTATTGAGGTTTTGCTGAACGGCTCAAAACATATGACAAAGTCATCAGATTACAAATTGCTTCATCCATGGCTTGGAACAGGTAGGATATTGTCATTCAAGTAAAGTGTAACTTACCTATCCAACTAGTTCAAAAGAGTATCCCGTTATTCTCAGAATGGACACAGACACCTGTTTTAAATGGTCCACGTTCTCAATAAAAGGCGAAAACCTAAACGCGCGAAGAAAAGTTCCTCGAGCCATATTTTACACAGCGTTTAATTTATGTGAGAAAACTTGTTCCCGCAACCTCCCCCCCCCCCCTCCCCTCCCAAAAAAAATACCCCGCGCCAAAAGTGCGATTTCCCGTGTAAACGGCTCGCAGCTAGTTGTAAAGTCATGTAAGCAAAGCTCTGTCTCGCCAACGGTTGATACCTATTGGAGGTTATTGCACTTCTACCAATGGCATTTTGTTTCATGAACTTTATTTCATGATGCCTTGAATCATTTTTTTTTGGTGGTTTAGTTTACTAATTTTTCATTTATCTGTGTCCTTTCTTCTTGTCTCTGCATTTTATTTCATTACATTGTTTTGCATTGTTTTTTTCGTTTTGTTTTGTTTTCATTTTCCCGTAATTAAACCAATAATCACACAATTGTGGCCTGAATCAAATCGCCGACATTTCCTCGAAGGCTTACTTACAAGGTACGTGACATGATGTTGTAGATGCATATACTCTCCAAAAGTATTTTACTGCCTTTATTTATCAACCGTTAGGGCCACCTTTTTTGGAGGTGTTTACTTCCCTGTCGCGAGAAAAGGGTTCCCCTGCCGGCAAACTAGCCGAGCAGGCGCAGGCAATCAGGCAGAAAGACACACAGGGGGTGCTTTCCATTTTCAAAATCCGACTGGTCGGACCAACATGTACAGGGACCGACTGTTGTAAAACGGAACGACATTTTTCAGTTAAACGGACCAACCGAATGGAACGGACCTTTACAATTTGTATTCCTTTCCCAGTACCCCGCATCAGTGAGAAGGTATACTAAACTGGAATTAGGCAGCTAACCAGTTTGTCAAAATGGAAGGTGAAATTTTGGTTCGACCGGTCAAAGTAGATGAGGCCCTGTTAGGGGGGGGGGGGGGGGGGGGGGGGGGTCCGGTTATCCCTTATCCCTCTAATTCGGAGCACAGTTATCCCTTATCCCTGAAAGTATCAACAGCGTTATCCCCAAAAGTATCTCGGGTAGAGTTTTCAATTATCCCTTAAACTAATCTTCTTATCCCTTATCCCTTAAATATTTTCCCGTTATCCCTTATCCCCATAATTATTTTTCCTGTTATCCCTTATCCCCAAAACCCCTAAAAGGGCCTCGTAGATCACCTCCAGAGGTGGTCCCAAAATATCCCGATCTGACCGAACCGAGACGGAACTTTGCATTTGACTTCTGACCGAAAATTCCGAAACTTTTGGTTAAATGGCATAGCATCCAGGGAGACAGTCAGACCGGGAGAACGGCAGGCAGGCACACCGGAGAAGAAGTCTCACAGCTAAAATAAGTAATTTTGTTTTTAGCAATGGAGACAAGTGGAAGACGAGAAGGAGGCTTATAACACCAACATTTCACTTTAGAACACTGAATAACTTTATTCAAGTTATCGAGGAGCAAGCCGCCATTTTAGTGACAAAGTTAGAGGTAAGTTAAATATGTAACTTATGCAATAACGTTGAAGGAAGAAAACGTAATTTTCCCTGTTGACGAGATGTGGTGGCCTGATTTTCAGCGCACCGGATTCGTATGCAATATTGCGGGCTCGAGCGGTGGCGGGGTCATCCAGCGTGTTGTGTTTTTGGACAAGACACTTTACACAGGCCAGTGCCTTCACAAAGGAGTACAAATGCGTGGTTACCAGGGAAATGATGGGGGAAAACTCTGTGACAAGATAACGATGGGTAGCCTGCGATGGATTTGGAGAAGTAACGAATCTCCTAGTTTTCACATCCTTAGAAAATCGGAATAAATATCGGGCGTTGCAGGCTACTTGTGTCTCGTGAAGACTTAACATTTCATAGCTAGAGAAAGAAACCCTTTTGAGCGAGCATAGAATGGGATGGAAGTTGGTAAACCGAATTTAATGATTGTGATATTTTCCTTTGCAAGGAGAAAGCAAACGGAAGTGTCTTTAACATCACGCCTTACATTGCGCGATGTACTTTGGACGTCATATGTGGTAAGTTAAGTATTGTTAAACAAATTAACACCAAGACTTAGCTAGGTGTCATGTGTGGGTTGAGTTTGTTGTCGGTTGCCATGCTTGCTCCAAGAATTTTTTGGGGAAAACAAGGTGCATTATGGCAGATGTGAAAATGGTGAATTGCAAAAATATTAGAGACCTTCAATTCGAAGTACTAATGCAAGAGTGTGAACGACGAATTGGTTATTTTAGGCTCGTTTTTCAGACCGCTCCTCAGTCCAAGTGGCTAAATAGGAGTGTTAGTTCTGGTGGGCAGGTCAGTAACCCGCTTAAAATCTCAAAGGAATATAAAACAAGCTTATGACAGTAGCCACACTTCTGGTTCTAGGAATGGAATTAGCCTACATGTGGCAATGTTCACCATGCGCAGTGAGTAAAAAGAAAGGATTGTAACTCAAAGGAAAGTTTCCGCTTAACGAGCACAAAGCAGCAGCCAAATGCTGCATTTCAGTTTCAAAAAAGTAATGGCCTATAATCTATATATATATTTTTCCTTTTTATAAAACAGTCACTTCCATGGGGTCATCCCCAAATGCACAAGGGAAAAGTAGCTCTCCATATGTGAAGGCAGTAGTCAGGTATGCATTTAGAAACGAAACTAAAAACTGTTAAGTTTTCCGACCTGCCTGTGATATTCTACGACTTTTTTGTCTAGTAACTAGTTATCGATGGCACTACACCAAGTTATGTCTTGCTCAAAAACACAATATAAACCGAGTCTGGTCAGGACTCAAACCTGGACATACTCGATCCGGTGCCAGTGGCTTGGCCATTTTTTCATATTAGCGCGTGCTCCGCTAGTTTAGCGAAGAACTATTATAGAGGGAGTGAGAAGCGAAATAGGTAGATAGGTAGGTAGGCACCTAGGTAGGTAGGTAGGTAGGTAGGTAGGTAGGTAGGTAGGTAGATAGGTAGATAGGTATTCACGTAGCCAGGTACGTAGGTAGGCAGGTAGATAGATAGGTGGGTAGTTAAGGTAGGTAGGTAGGTAGGTAGGTAGGTAGGTAGGTAGGTAGGTAGGTAGGTAGGTAGGCAGACAGGCAGGTAGGTGGGTAGGTAGGTAGGTAGGTAGGATAGGTAGGTAGGTAGGTAGGTAGGTAGGTAGGTAGGGGGGTAGGTAGGTAGGTAGGTAGGATAGGTAGGTAGGTAGGTAGGTAGGTAGGGGGGTAGGTAGGTAGGTAGGTAGGTAGGTAGGTAGGTAGGTAGGTAGGTAGGTAGGTAGGCAGAAACACAGGTAGGTAGGTAGAGAGATAGGTGGGTGGATAGTGAAGGTAGGTAAGTAGGTAGGTAGGTAGGTAGGTAGGTAGGTAGGTAGGTAGGTAGGTAGGTAGGCAGGCAGGCAGATAGATAGGTAGGTAGGTAGGTAGGTAGGTAGGTGGGTAGGTAGGTAGGTAGGTAGGTAGGTAGGGGGGTAGGTAGGTAGGTAGGTAGGTAGGTAGGTAGGTAGGTAGGTAGGTAGGTAGGTAGGTAGGTAGGTAGGCAGAAACACAGGTAGGTAGGTAGAGAGATAGGTGGGTGGATAGTGAAGGTAGGTAAGTAGGTAGGTAGGTAGGTAGGTAGGTAGGTAGGTAGGTAGGTAGGTAGGTAGGTAGGTAGGTAGGTAGGTAGGTAGGTAGGTAGGTAGGCAGGCAGGCAGATAGATAGGTAGGTAGGTAGGTAGGTAGGTAGGTAGGTGGGTAGGTAGGTAGGTAGGTAGGTAGGTAGGCAGGCAGGCAGGCAGATAGATAGGTAGGTAGGTAGGTAGTTAGGTAGGTAGGTAGGTAGGTAGGTAGGTAGGTAGGTAGGTAGGTAGGTAGGTAGGTAGGTAGGTAGGTAGGTAGGTAGGATTAGGTAGGTATGGGGATTGAATTGCCCCTTGTGCATCCAGCGTTGAAGTGCTGGAAACTCTTATTTAATCTTATAGCGGTAAGGTTTGAGTTCCTCAGACATCATAATTATTTCCATTTTTCCTAACTTTTGTTGCTGTTGTTGTTTTAAAGGATGAGCGAGTTACTTGAAATACGCTACAGATCTCCTTGGATGTGGCCTGACACTCTTTTCAGTTTGACGTCTTCTGGAAGAGAGATGAACAAATGTTTGGAGATTGTCCATGGCTTCACGAACAAGGTAAATGCTTCTGTTGCAAAAAAACAAACAAACAAACAAACAAACAAAAACAAACAAACAAAAACAAAAACAAAATCTACCAGCAACTTATCGGAATTCATCCAGCCATTAAAGCTCTAGGCGAGACCAGTGGGAACTCGGAAATAGCCTGTTGAAATATGTATGATTTACATGAATGAGAATTACCATTCGATTAGATGTCACTCTCATATGGAATCTGTTTTGCGCTGGCTACGAACTGGAGAAAACTAACTCGAAAATGGAGTATCACATCATCAACAACAAGGAATAAAACTGACGGAAAAGCACAAACAAAGAAAAAGAGCAAAGGAAAGGCAAATAAAGAAAGACTGACATCATCAAAAGAACTATTACGTCGCAGTTCCAAGACTTCTTTTACCAACCCACTCCATACCCCCCCCCCTCCCCCCCCCCCCCCCCCCCCTTCCCGCTCTCACCCTTTCTAAGGTCGTGCTTCTCTGGTAAATTCACTTTGTTTTCGTTTCCATCGTTTTTCACAATTTGCAATTAGCAGACATGATGTTTCCTACATCTTCAAAACTGCCTTAACTACCATTGTTAGGTGATCGATAACCGGATTGATGAAAGAGCAGCCAGGGCAACGTCTAACGAAGAGCAGATAAACGGAGAAGACGAAGGTGAATTTAAAAGAAAGAAGCGCCTGGCCTTTCTTGATCTGTTGCTAGAGGCTTTTGACAACGGACAGATCTCACGAGAGGGAGTCAGAGAAGAAGTGGACACATTTGCATTCGAGGTTAGCAGAACATACTATTTTCTAACAGGCATTAGCAAGATTAAATAAATGATCTTATATGTATATATTCATTTGCTTCCTATAATTAGACGTTTAGTATCTTTCGACTGCTCTAATCTTCTAACGACTTGAGCTTTTTAGTCTACCATGCTCATTTTCTATCCGGTTCATGGCCAATCAATGTCAACCCAAAAATAACCGTGCTTCCTCTTCTTTATTTCTGTTATGATAAATATGTTGCACCGAGGTTGACGCCCTTCGATCCTGTTTAATAAAGTGACGCAATAGGTATCAGGGAGATTATACAAGCTCTCGCCTTGCGCACTTTTTGAAAGAATAAAAATAGCAATCGACTCTCGCTACCCTTAATAAAAAGGTCCTTAAAACAGAGTGCCCGTTAACTAGGACTTGGACAAGATTGAAAACCATGTACAGAAGAGGGAACTGAGCAAGCCCATCACACCCCAAGCACGTAAGAAGACCGCTAGCCACCGAGCTTCCTAGGCGACCATGGTGGCATGATTGGATTAGACATATGTTTTCCCTTTGTTTTGTTTTGTTTTGTTTTTTTTTCTTTTTCAATGATGTCATTTTTAGGGCCACGACACCACAGCCGCTGGCATCTATTGGACTCTGTATCTTCTTGGTCGACACCCTGAGATACAACAGAGGGTTTACGAGGAAGTGGAAACTTTCTTTGGTAGTGTACGTGTTCTTTATCTACTATAGTGCTTTTTTTTTATAATTCCTAAATATCCCTGTGCTGGATGGAAAAGAAATACAAAGACACATCCCTTCAGTTCAGTCAATTTGACCTTCAGCAGGAAACTCGAGCTTATGTTGTACGGATCATTACGTTTATCTAGTAGCAGATAGGTATATAACAAAAAAAAAAAAACGGTTAGTGGTTTCTAAGTAGTCGATAAAATAAGAGCGGGGGATCTGTATGGACGTTTACAGTGGCGAACCGATAGGCGAGCCATTGTAAATGGCCATACAGGTCGGACGCGAATATTTTATTCTACTTGTGAAATGAAAACAATAAATTGAGTGCAAAGTATTGTTTTGCGATTCGGTAGACATCTGTATCAGGAGTTAATGAATACTAATTAGCTGAGCAGGAGTTTGTATCAAAAGTTAATTCTATTGTTTGATTTGTATTGGGGTTTATAGTTGTGTACATGTGATCTCAATACCGTGCTGGGATTGGTTTGCCGTCAAAAGTGCACAAAAAAACTAGGAATATGGAAAGCACATTACTTTTGTGTGGTGTAACTGAGCTGAAAAGAGGACTTTGTTGCTTAAACGTTCAAAACGAAACTTTAATGACATCTTTTACTAGCTACGATTGCCGTAAGTTACTCAGGTAGGATTAGATATTTGCCTTGTATTATATACAAATAATAGCACGAGTTGTACGTAGTATTTAGAAATAATACCGGCTTGTAATATTTAAAAACTGTCCAAAATATTACTCGCGGTATTATTTTCAAATACTACGACAACTCGTGCTATTACCTATAAAAATTAATTTCTAACTAATTTTGTAAGCGTACATATATATTTTCTAGAAAGGCGTTCAGACACATTGACTGTGGAAGACATGAAGGAATTTCGTTACCTGGAATGTGTCCTAAAGGTATCTGCAGCTGTAGACAGTAGCAAGACAATGCACGTGAAATATAAAATACTTCAAAATTATTACTAACAGTCCTTTTTGAGTTGCAATGATTATTGTTCTTAGTCACTGGCCTATCGCGTTCGTTTTTAGGAAGCTCAAAGAATATTTCCGCCCGTGCCATTTTACTCAAGAACGACAACTGAGGACTGCAAGTTGGGTATGTTCAGGGTTTTTTCGTCATTTCAACTTGTTTATATTTTCTTTGTTTTGTACTTGTCTTAATGTTTTAAGTTTTCTGTCTCGTTGTCAGTCCGTCTATATCTGCAGTCTGTCTATCTTTTCTTTTTTTTGTCCCTCTGTCGATCTGCCTGTTAGACTGCGAGCAGTCGGTTTTTGTTCCTGAAATCCTAGGTTCGTATTTGGTTCGTTCCTTCGCTCGTTCGTTCGTTCGTTCGTTCGTTCGTTCGTTCGTTCGTTCGTTCGTTCGTTCGTTCGTTCGTTCGTTCGTTCGTTCGTTCGTTCGTTCGTTCGTTCGTTCGTTCGTTCGTTCGTTCGTTCGTTCGTTCGTTCGACCGTTGGTTCGTTGGTTCGTTGGCTTGTTTGTTGCTTGGTTGGTTGGTTGGTTCGTCCCTCCGTCCGTCCGTTCATCCGTCCTTCTGTCCGTCCGTCCGTCCGTCCGTCCGTCCGTCCGTCCGTCCGTCCGTCCGTCCGTCCGTCCGTCCGTTTGTCCGTCCGTCCGTCCGTCCGTCCATCCTTTCGTTCCTTCGTCCGTCCGTCATCCGTTCGTTCGTTCGTTCGTTCGTTCGTTCGTTCGTTCGTTCGTTCGTTCGCTCGATCGTTCGTTCGTTCGTTTATTCGTTCATTCGTAATACGTTCACTTTTTCCGTCCGTCTATTCTTGCGAGCGTTTGTCCGTCCGTCCGCCTGTCTGACTTTCTGTGTTAGTGTCTGTCTGTCTAATTTTCTGTCTGTCTGTCTATCTTATAGTAAGTTAAATTTTGAAATAAAGATGGGGATCCCTCTACTCGTTTAGAAGTAACTTGACCTTTTCGCGACTGTTTTGTAAATTCATGTTTCCGATGATTGTTCTTTATTTTGCACTGGGATTAATTGGCCTATATTTATTCTATGTTTTATATTGTACCCTCTAATTACGCGTAAAATTATACGCACAAGGGATACGCTATGCATTGCCAAGGAATTACCTTGTATTGACTGACAAGCAACCGGACGGACGGACGGACTGATTCAGTTTAAAATCTCTTTGTCTCACACATGCTAGGGGGTTACCTTACTCCAAAAGGAACCACAGTTGGCATTTCAAGTTTCCAGCTTCACAGGAACCCAGAAGTTTGGCCGGCTCCGCTTGAGTTCAACCCTGATCGGTTTCTTCCAGAGAACAGTCAAGGACGCCATCCATATGCGTCTGTTCCTTTCTCAGCAGGACCAAGGAACTGCATCGGTGGGTTTACGAATTTCCGAGCCTTTTAATTCAATATACGATCTTCCAATGAGACATGTACTGCGTGAATTTATGAATGCAGAATATAATTTACAGTAACTATAGTTACTTTGGTGTCATTGTGACATAATGTGACGCCCTAGCCCTTAATGGCGTTATTTGCTGAATTTTATTGGCTGAAATATCATTATATTAATATTTCCACCACAACGGAATGTCTGACCACAAACTTTTAACAGGCAACGTGTCTGATAAGATTGCTGTTTCTGATAAAACTTTGGTTCCCATAAGCAAAAACAATGACGCTATTTAAAGACGATGGGTTAAGTGAGTTTTAGATTTTCTCGTTTACCGATAGTTAACAATTATTCACCGAAGTGGAGGTGAATAGTTATGGATATATTTACCGAGCGACGAGGCGGCGAGGTAAATGTCCACAACTTCACCGACACTTAGGTGAATAATTGTTTCATTATATACCACACAAGTTGAATAACTAGCGGAACAAAGCATTACTTTCGGTATCCAAAGGGACACGCGACGCCATTTTGTTTCTCTTCGGCTGCTCGGAGGTGAATGGTACTTTGCTAATCACCTCCGAGTTGACCAATCAGCGCCCGGAAAGCACTATTCACTTGTGTGGTGTAAATACTAATATTCAATATTCTCTTTTTAGGTCAGCGGTTGGCTATTCTGGAAGAAAAGCTTGTTGTGGCGCACGTGTTGCAGCATTTTCGTATCAAGTCGACTCAGTCCTTTGCGGACTTATGCTTGAGCTCGCAATTGATTCTCAGACCCAAGGAAGGGATTTTTGTCACTTTAACGAAACGACAGTAATAAAACACAAACACACACACATAAAAAAAAAAAAAATACTGGAAAAGCAGACACACGAATAACCAAACGTTTGCGTGAATGAGTCAAGGACAGCCGCCGTGTTGAGAATTGAATTGCTGTTCGCACTGTGGGCAGAATTCGATAATAATAACTTACCATAAACGCTTGAACGAAAACGAAGCAATTTAAGGACATTCGCGCCCAAGACTTTCTCATGTATAGATTCCTTTTACACTATTATTGTAATTAGACAATGATCAGCTTATGTCAAAAAGGCAAAACTAATTGGGAGGTCACCGATGTCGTTTTGGAGATAAAGCGTATCACAGATCAGACCAAAGTATTTTTTAGGAACTTTGGTCCTTTAGGGCGAGCTTGGATTCATTACTATCAGCAAGAATTTAAGTCGAATGAAGTCTTCTCTCCAAGATATGTGTGTTTACTTTAGCGTAAATAGCACTTTTAATAGATTTTTGTAACTAATATCATTCCTTCAGGTAGAGTAAGTCTTAAATAGGGCTACTTCTAAGTCACGCACACCTGTATTTATGTAAGACTTCTACCCCATGTAAATACTAAACGCGAAATAATTAACTTCCCACATACATATTTTTTTTTGTTTCTATTATAATGGAAAGAATCAGGAACAGAATAGATCTAAAAATAACGAAAAATAAGTGGGGGTCACCGTGCCTCCAATAAAAATAGCCTTACATCAAGTTAACGCAGTGACCATCATCGCGGGGGAACGAGGGAACTTTTCTGGAGGCCGCGTGTGTGTTTTGTATTCTCTTATTAGAACAATTTCGCATAACTCGACTTGTATACGCTAATAAGTGCCGTTAAATGCTAATGAGGAAGAACAATAGAGCCTTAAAAAATGTTATTTTTTTGCGTTTTTCTTTTTAGCCCTTGTTATACGATTTTTTGATATTTTTTCGCACCTATCTATTGCTTTTAAGTTCTACACGCATATTTTCTTTTTTGTCAGATAGACTGTTATAAAAGATAGATTGTGTTGAAAAAAATAGTTCAAGGACGGCATTCTTTGTTTGGTGTTTTTTGGCAAATCTAGGAAATAGGTGCGCACGCTGGTATGAACGCAAATCGAAATTCTCTTTTGTTCTTCCTCATTCGCATTTAATGATACTCATTAGCATATAAAAAACGACTTAAGGCTGGTTCACACTACCGACGGAATCGGAAGCGGAGTCGGAATCGGAAGCGCAAGGAGCGTTCCGATCCAGTGTAAATCAAAAAAAGGAATCGGAAGCGGAGTCGGAAACTCGACGGAATCGGAGTCAGAAGGATCAGAAGAGTTTCTTTTACTTCCGATTCCGTCGCTTCCGATCCAGTGAGAACAAGGTGAACGGAATCGGAAGCGGAAGCGGAATTATCAGCCAATCAAAAAACTATGTAGAGGTGCGTGTTATATTTTATTTCATGCATCTGGGACGTCGAACAAGTTTGTAAAACATTCGCAATCACTTTGAAAATTAAAATACAAAAGTGACAACATATCAAAAGTACGAAGATTGTATTTTTTCGAAGCAATAAGCGCTGACGACTTTAAATAAAAGGCGGAGAAAAATCAAATTCTCACTCATTTGATCAGTCAACCACTTAAGAAATTTCTCCATTGATACAGTGAACTTACCGAATACAGCACTATTTTCCATTCAGAAGTCCGGAGAAAAGTCATGTCAACGTCTATGATTTATGTATTCAAACCAAATGGAAGCGAACTTATCCGTTAAAGGCGACTAAATGTTATTCGACAGCTAGTTGTCGCCCAAAACATTACCCGGCTATAACCATCCGTTTTGAAACTACTTGAAACCTACCCACCGTGATTCAACCCCTTTTCATTTTAAGCAGCAAAGAAGGAATTCTCTTCGTTAGAAAAAAAAAATGAAAGAAAGACCTTTGTACTGTGTATTTTGATTCACCCCGTCCGCATTTGGTTGTTGCATTCTTCGCCCTTTGATTCGCGTGCGATCAAGAACAAAAATTTTCGAATTCTTTCTAAAACTTCTATCTATTTTAAAAGTGTACCCACAACGACTTCGAATAACTTCGCGAAATGGCTTCGGAATGGCTTCAAATTCGGCACAAGACACAAGTAAGCGACACATTTGAGGTAGGTAAACTTTATTTCAAAATAGATAGTTATTTACCCGATTTTAGAGAAACTGTGATTTTCCCGTACATTTCACTATATACACAAGCTGTCGCATACACCACGTATGTAGAGTCGGCCGCCCGAAGGGCTCTCAAAAACAGATCAAAAAGACGACTTTTGAGCTTGGGAAGCCTGTGGGAGGGCGAGAGTTCAACACACGGGCGTGCACGCGTAGGATATTTTTTCTTTTCTCTTTTCTCCTCCGAAGTTTCTTTACTTTATTTTCCCCCCAGAAGCTAATAAGTGCTTTCCATGTATTATTTTTCTTAACATCCATGCATCGCATGCGGTATGTTATTCATACCCACGCTTATCTCGGAGCCCGCGTTCATTTCGTAACAACGACACCAAATGCTTTCTAGGAAGAAAAAGCTCGCACCCCATGCTCTCGGCATAGCTGATAACTATCTCATCATTGTTTCTCTAAGGTTTCACATTTGAAGACATTTATTTTCATCTTCGTCAAGTTAAGTTACGCATTGGTCAGCGGAATCACAAACACAAATCTAGGACAAAAGGAAGGATTGACCGACCGAGCGAGTGAGTGAATTCGCTCCTCTACAAGTAGTATAAGGCAGCGGTTTGGGTAGTAGCCAATCAGAAGCCAGGATTTTTGGAATGGTCCAATCAGAAAATCGGATTTGGGTCACCTGACCTTGAGCATATGCAATGAGATACCGGAAATACGTCACAATAGGAAAAACAATAGTAATTGAGCAGGCTAGACCGCGAACTACTTTTGACGTCATGAGTTGCTACTACCTTTGTCACGCATTATAAAAACAGTCACACAAATAAATTTTCAACAACTCTAGAATCTCAAAAAATCCTAATTGTACAGTTGACACGTATGCTGTACGCTATTTACAAGCAAGGTGTGTGTGTGTGTGTGCATTGAGGGAATGTGCGTATGCACAGAAGTGGGAGGGACTTATTTACAGTTCGCATAAGAGTTCGACGTTCATGTCGTCCTGTTCGTCCCAGGCCACATTCAGCTCTCGTAACATTTCCTCCTCTTCCTCATCGTAGCGTAGGTACCCGTAAGGATACGAAAAGTAATTATTCGGGTCCACAACTCGTTTGTCAAAGACCAACTTGTAGCGTTTGATTTCGGTTACTGTTTCTAATTGTTTGGTGTTGACATCACGTGTGATCTTGTGCGGGTTGAAGACCGAAATCTCTCGTGGTTCTTTTAGTGGGTCAGAAACTTCACGGATGACGTTTTCTTTGAGGCGTTCAAAGTTAAGTTGTTCTCGTCCTCGCGTATTTAGGGAGAAACCGCGGACCTTACATTCCACTTTACCGCGAGCTGTGCGATACCCATAGTTCTTGGGGCCAGCGGATGCGAACTCGTCCGTGGTAATCTCCCAAAGGTAGACTCTTCTGACCTTCTTGACAGGAATAAATGATCGAATCTGTGTCGAAATAAAGCACTTTGTCGGGTTCCAATTGACTGAGACCCTCTTGGTACAGTTTGAGCCGTGCCCAACAGGTGGTGAAACAGGCCACGAAGATATTGATATTGACCTGTTCTGGTCGTACAGGATTTCTAACATCTCTTCATCTCGATAGTAGCCGTAGGGGTAGGTTCAATTATCCATGACATTTATTTATCAATGCGTATGAAACTCATTAACATTTTTCTTGAGTAAAGCGCACATTACCAACTAGAAACAATTATTAAACCAAAGCAAAACGCGAGCAACACAGGGAGCCAGCCATGCGACGCAACCTATTGACAGAATAACAATTACGTTGACAGTTTAATAGAATGATCCCTGGGAACTGGGTTTGTGTTCCCTTGCACTTTCTCGGACTCTTCGTCCCAGGTCCCATCTGCTGATAACCCACAGAGTGTGGTGACATTCTGTCCTGTTTCTGCTTCTTTCTTTTTAATGCAAAGTCTTTGATTAATCCGTTCCTTGTTCATTGCGTAATAGCGTCTCCAATATGCATTGATCCGTTCCCTGTTGTTTTTATAATATTTTCGTCGGTAACTGTTGACGCGCTCCTTGTTCTTTTGACGATATGCTCTCTGGGTCCTTTTGATTTGTTCGTGATTTGCTTTAAGACGGGCTTTGATGATTTCGGCATTTTCTGTACGCCATCGTTTTTGCCGGGCCAGGATTCGCTCTCTGTTCTCTGTGTAATATCTCTTATGATAGGCGCTCTTGCTCACAGACTTCTGGTCACCCTTTGGTGATTGATTGGAGTAATTCATCTTGTGTGGCGTCATAGAAATAATGAGTAAAACCCCTACAATCGCACTGTTTTAAAAGAGTCAGTGTTATTGTCTAATTGACGGCATCATACTGAGGCTGCTTCCATTTCTTCTTCTTCGTCGTCGTCGTCATCATCCGACTCGTCGGGGAGTAATTGCTTTCTCATTACTCGGTTTAACAGGAATTTCCGTTTTGCCACTGCCAACTCGGTCGCTTCGTCAAAGTCCATCTCCTCTTCGTCAATAAAGCGCTGAAGAGTTTTCGTGACTTTACGATGAAGTGCATCGCGTTTGATACGGTGGGTCCATTTTAACCGCTGTAAATAGGTCCTCCGTAGCCTTCTTCTACTAAGAGGTAATAGGGCATTAAAATCGGCCTTCTCGGCATAGTCTTGGGTTTTACCCTTATCGAGGAACCGTTTGACTTCCTCCATGTACGATTCTTTGAGATCTTCCCCCACTTGTTTACGTAACGGATCCCACGGATCAAAGTCTGGTTCATCATCGTCAGTTTCTCCTTCCTCTTCGGAGCTGCTACTATTCTCCTCCTCCTCTTCAGACTCCTCTTCGAGCTCCTCCTCTACGTTTTCTTCATTGCTTCCACCTTCCTCCTCGGTGTCAAAGATATCTGGTGAGCGGTCACTCGTGGTCTTTTTCTTCACGTCAACGTTTCACCCAAGACAGCGTGCTTCAAATGAGCTGCAGTCGTTAGAGGTGATTTTTAATATACAATTAGTTCAAACATCCTCTCTCTTTCTTCGATACCAGCGTAGGTATCCTTCGTACGTCAAGAGGTGACTAAACACCCTTCTCCTGTCATCACTGGCGGGATGCAGATCCAAAGCCAAGTATCCGAATGGTCGTTCCGCCACTTTTTGGTACACCGTCATTATGTCTGGTCAGTAGATGGGAAAAGCTTGGAGGAGTAAATTCTTCATGGCTAGTTGGTCGCGAGGATTCTTGAAGGCTATGATGTAGTGAGCGTTCCTGGAAATAGTCTTGGCGTATTTACCGGGTGGGAACATGTCTCGACACAAAAACATGACGGTGATATTTTGACGATGAGAGTGTTTGGTGAACAAATCCAGCAACTCCTTGTCTTCACTTCCCTCTATCATGAGATCGTCCACCACAAGAAGGCCGCCGTACGGAAACCACTTTTGCAATTGGGAGGTCGTAGGAACCCCTTCGTGAAAGTGTATTCCATGCCTTTTCATGTCCACGAAACCATCTTGCCAGGCCCCGTAGCAATAATGAATGGTCTCGGGGGGTTCACGGAACAACTCGTCTGAGTGATCCAATAGTAACGACTCTGTAAAACAAGACTTGCCGCAGCCTGAGGGACCGACGAGCAGAATACTAGAGGGTGTCTTGAACCGAAACGCTTCACCTGTTTCTATTCCTGTTGGGTTTCCATTTGACGTTTCAGTGGGAAATATTTTCTTCGGGGGAACCTCAAATCGCATTTGACATCTATATTTCTCGTGACGGCTTCTACTGTCTGCACGAGTAAATAGTCTTTGACAATAACGACACCAAAGGGACATGATTCTATTACTGACTCCTTCCTCCTCCTAATGAAAGTGCATTAAATCAAATAGCGCATTATTTTTAATACTTGACTGGTGAAATTTGGTGGTTATTAGTGGTATTTGGTGGTTCTTGGTGGGTATTGGTGGGTTCGGTGGTTATTTGGTGTTCATTGGTGGTTATTTGGTGTTTATTGGTGGTTGTTGGTAGTTATCGGTGTTTGTTTGGTGGGTATCGGTGGTATTTGGTGGTTATCTGGTGGTTATTTGGTGGTTATTTGGTGGGTATCGGTGTTTTTTGGTGTATATCCGTGGTTATTTGGTGGGTATTGGTGGTATTTGGTGGGTATCGGTGTTTGTTGGTGGTTGTTGGTGGGTATTGGCGACCATTGGTGGTTATTTGGTGGGTATTTGGTGGTTATCGGTGGTTATTTGGTGGTTATCGGTGGTTATTTGGTGGGTATCGGTGGTATTTGGTGGTTTTTTTGGTGGATATTATTTGGTGGATATCAGTGGCATTTGGTGATTATTGGTGGTTATCGGTGTTTATTGGTGGTTGTTGGTAGGTATTGGTGGGTATTGGTGGTTATCGGTAGTTATTTGGTGTTCATTGGTGGTTATTGCTGGTTATCGGTGGTTATTTGGTGGGTATCGGTGGGTATTGGTGGTTATTGCTGGTTGTTGGTGGTATTTGTGGTTATCTGGTGGTTATCGGTGGTTATTTGGTGGGTATTGGTGGTATTTGGTGGGTCGGTGTTTTTTGGTGTATATTGGTGTTTATTGGTGGTTATCGGTGGTTATTTGGTGGGTATTGGTGGTATTTGGTGGGTATCGGTGTTTATTGGTGGTATTGGTGGTTATTTGGTGGTTATTGGTGGTTATTTGGTGGGTATCGGTGGTATTCGGTGGGTATCGGTGGTTATCGGTGTTTATTGGTGGTTTTTTTGGTGGGTATTATTTGGTGGGTATCGGTGGTATTTGGTGTTTTTTTTGGCGAACTAAAGTATGGTTCGTTTGTCAATAAGGTGTGAAAAAATTATAAATTAGTTGTACGTCATGGTTTTCCGTCTGCACTGAGTAGCCACGTAAACGCCAATTTAATACAAATAGAAACCAAGGAGATAAAAGAAATTTCATCGCTTAGTGGAAACTGAGAACGCAAGTTATTCTCTACAGTTAAAAAAAAAACAACAACAACAGCAACTTTATTGTCTTTACAGTTGTCTTTACACAGGTCATGTTTTGTTTACATGTACAAAAACTTAATTATTATACAATCGGTTTGATTCACTGGAAAATTATAAATTAGTTTTGCCCCATGGTTTTCCTTGTACACAAGCAGTCACGTAAACGCCAATTCAATAAAAACCAAGGAGAGAAAGTCAATTTCATCGCTTAGTAGAAACTGAGAACGCAAGTTATTCGATTCTCTACAGTTGTCTTTACACAGAACATGTTTTGTTTACATGTACAAAAACTTAATAATTATACGATCGATTTGATTCACTCGCAAAATAACTACCACAAGAAAAAATATACTTTTGCAAAGAGATAAATTCAGTTATTCGATTGAATTAAAAATAACTTACCTTGCTTCAAGATACTTTTATTCCTCGTCTGACAAAAAGCCCGGTCTTCACTGTGTGAATCTTTGATGCAAGCATAAAAAATGCAATCAAGGGCGCGAAATGGATTCAAAGAAATCAAAGTTAGAAGTAGTTGCAACCATTTTTTTGTAATTCGAGTTCGTTGTTCGATTTAATTAGGAATAACTTACCTTGCTATAAAATGTTTTCGTTCCTTCTCTGTCGCAAAGCCCAGTCTTTCTGTTAGAATTCGTCTTCCTTTGATGCAAGTATAAAAAATACAATCAAGGGCGCGAAATGAATTCAAAGAAATCAAAGTTAGAATTAGTTGAGTACGGAACTTATAATTCGAGTTCGTACGTCGATTCCACTGGACGTATAAAGCTAAGTTCGAAAGCGCGCGAAAAAGCGAGACTGATCGACTTCGCCCTCGCTTTAAAATTTCATCGTAAAACAATCTCTTAGCCGCGGCAATTTTGTTTGTCTTTCAAATTGATACCAGTTCTCTTTGAAGGCTGCCCAGATTTCTGTCTCTGATTGCTTTTTTGCCGCTATCTTTCTCGAAGCGAAGCGAAATACGCGGGAAAAAAATACGTACCTTTCAAACGCTGGATCGCTTTGATCAATTCTCTTTGAAGCTTGTGAATCCAATTGTACCCGGGTTCTGCCTTTTATACCCGCGCCTGTGTCACCGAAGATAATAGTTTCTCCTGTACTAATTGCGTACTAATTAAAACCAGTGCATTAGTTGAAACTTTCTGAAATGCTTTGACGCGTGAAGCCAGCAAACCTATTGAACTTAAAGGCAAACGATGGCTTAAATCAGATACCTATTGAAATGTACGGTTGGTTAGTAAGCAGAATATTTCAAAAGCTAATTACTGCTGTCAAATAATCCGGTGATTGAATGACATTTAAAAAAACAGCCCCCACCGAAGACGCCTTTGTTTATATAAGCTGCTGATGGCTTTTCAACATGTAATTATCACTTCGAGGCGGCAGCGAATAGGGGAGCTGTTAATGAAATGAAAACGCGTGCCTATTTGTTAATGCGATTTGAAAGTCGATAAGTAAACAGAAACTAATTACTTTTACCAACATATAATCCGATGATTGAATTACGCGATATTTATTGTTTACTGGCGCGTGCCATTTTTTATAAGGCCACCTCGTTAACATGCATGGAAACACCAGAGAAAAATATTGAGCAATTGTTTGGTCGCTTACGGCACTATCTTTAGCGTTTGAAATCTGACAGATGCAGATTGTCACATTTCCGGCAACGTTTAGTTTACTTTACACTCTGCAATTACACGATATAATGTAAGTCAATTCTTTTTAAGACAACTGTTCGTGTGCTCAACGCTTTGTTTATTGAAAGTTTGTAAGTAACGTGGTCCACGTTATAAAGTCGTAGTGAAGCGTTCTGCTTTGGTTAAATAATTGTATTCCCCTTGTTCTACTCAAGAAAAATGTTTATGAGCTTCATACGCATTTATAAATAAATGTTTGAACAAATGTTTTGGTGTGTAGTTACTTTACCTTTCTATCGACCCTGCCTCATTCTTCACCTACCCCTACGGCTACTATCGTTTGGATCCTGAAGATGAAGAGATTTTGGAAATCCTGTGCGACTTGTAATACCCAAGGTTTCTCCCTAAATACGCGAGGACGAGAACAACTTAGCTTTGAACTCCTCAAAGAAAACGTCATCCGTGAAGTTTCTGACCCACTGAAAGAACCACGCGAGATTTCGGTCTTCAACCCACACAAGATTACACGTGATGTCAACACCAAACAATTAGAAACAGTAACCGAAATCAAACGCTACAAGTTTGTCTTTGACAAACGAGTTGTGGACCCGAATAATTACTTTTCGTATCCTTACGGATACCTACGCTACGATGAGGAAGAGGAGGAAATGTTACGAGAGCTGAATGTGGCCTGGGACAAACAGGACGACATGAACGTCGAACTCTTGTGCGAACTGTAAATAAGTCCCTCCCACTTCTGTGCATACGCACATTCCCTCGATGCACACACACACCTTGCTTGTAAATAGTGTACAACATACGTGTCAACTTGTACAATTAGGATTTTTTTGAGATTATAGAGTTGTTGAAAATTTATTTGTGTGACTGTTTTTGTAATGCGTGACAAAGGTTGTAGCAACTCATGACGTCAAAAGTAGTTCGCGGTCTAGCCTGCTCAATTACTATTGTTTTTCCTATTGTGACGTATTTCCGGTATCTCATTGCATATGCTCAAGGTCAGGTGACCCAAATCCGATTTTCTGATTGGACCATTCCAAAAATCCTGGCTTCTGATTGGCTACTACCCAAACCGCTGCCTTATACTACTTCTACAGTACTCCTATTTTGCATTCTCTAGCTCGTTCATGTGATAAAGTCTCGTTTTTATGTTATCTCAGTTTCATTTCTGAGCGCTTACTTACAAAGAAAAAGCGGACTAATAAAAACACCTGTTAAAGATTAGCCGCTTTTGAATTCTTGTGAAAGCAATTCTTGTTGCCAGGAATGTGAAATTGTTTTGAACTAGTGCATCACCCCAGGCTAAACAATAACATAAGTCATCAATCATCAGAGTCGAAGTGTCATCGACAACCAAAAGAATAACGACTACATTGTTAGCTTATCTCCCACGTTGTCGGATCGGACTGTATCTTTGCCAGGGAAAGACAGGTAGGATAAGTTTGAGAAAAAGTAGTTTGCACTTAGAAGGCGACAGCAACTTAAACGCGCCCGAGCCTTAATTCCTCAGTTTTTTTTTTTTTTTTTTTTTTTTTTTTCTCGTGACAGGACGCCATCAAAAGGTGCGTAGGATCTCAGTAGTCTTGATAAGTAATGCACAGATCGCTCCTGATGTTAAATTTTTGAACTTCGCAAACGTAGCATGTTGCTTGATCTATGTGCTGCTCACAAAAGTTCAGAAAAAGTACATGCTTTTCAAAAGAAAGCAATTATTTATAATACGTACAGTTGACAGTGTGCCTCAGAAAACTTGCGAGTTGGCGCTTTTGAAAAAAAAAACATATTAAGTTAACAAATCTAGTCGATCGTCTTCGCATTTAAAACGCCGAACAGCGCTAAGAAAGGAATAGACTCACTGTATTGCCATTGAAGCGCGCGAACAAAAAATGAATGAGGAGGCGCTAATTCCACTTGTTAACTCCTCTTCGGTGCGTACTATGTTATTTTTCGATGTATTTTTCATTTAAATTTTGGGTTGTATGCCTTTTTACTGAGTGAACCAATTTTTCATCAGTGTTACATAGATATTCTCTTACAACTTTCTCTAATAGAAAGAACCACCGCAAAAAATAGGAAATATAATTATTTTACCATGTATAATTGAGTATGAAATCTAGCATAAATGGTATTGTGGGTGCAGGATTAATTCTGTATGACCTAGGACTTTACTAAATACAAACATGATATGCCGATTAACAAATTTTGGAGAGCCTCCGAAGTGTCTTAACTTTATTTTCCCCCAAGAAGCTACTAAGTGCTTCCCACGTGTTATTTTTCTTAACATCCTTGCATTGCATGCGTTATGTTATTCATACTCACGCTTACCTGGAGCCCGCGTTCATTTCGTAACAACGACACCAAATGCTTTCTAAGGAGAAAATGCTCGCAAACCATGCTCTAGGCATAGCTGATAACTATCCCATCATTGTTTCACTAAGTTTCACATTTGTAGACGTTTATTTTCATCTTCGTCAAGTTAAGTGAGGCATTGGTCAGCGGAATCACAAACAAATATCTAGGACCAAAGGAACGATTGAACGATTGACATTACTCCTATTTTGCATTCTTTCGCTCGTTCATGTGATAAAGTCTCTTTTTTTATTATCTCAGTTTAATTTCTGAGCGCTTACTTACAAAGAAAAAGAGGACTAATAGAAACACCTGTTCAAGCTTAGCCGCTTTTGAATTCTTGTGAAAGCAATCCTTGTTGCCAGGGATGTGAAATTGTTTTGACTTAGTGCACCACCCCAGGCTAAACAATAACATAAGTCGTCAATCATCAGAGTCGAAGTGTCATCGACAACCAATAGAATAACGACTACATTGTTAGCTTATCTCCCACGTTGTCGGATCGGACTGTATCTTTGCCAGAGAAAGACAGGTAGGATAAGTTTGAGAAAAAAGTAGTTTGCACTTAGAAGGCGACTCCAACTTAAACGCGCCCGAGCCTTAATTCTTCAGTTTTTCTTTTTCTCGTGACAGGACGCCATCAAAAGGTAGGTGAGATCTCAGTAGTCTTGATAAATAATGCACAGATCGCCCGTTATGCTAAATTTTTGAACTTCGCAAACGTAGCATGTTGCTTGATCTATGTGCTGCTCAGAAACGTTCAGAAAAAGTACATGCTTTTCAAAAGAAAGCGCTTATTTTATAATACGTACAGTTGACAGTGTGCCTCAGAAAACTTGCGAGTGGGAGCTTTTGAAAAAAAAAAATAAAAAAAAAAAACATAATAAGTTAACAAATGTGGTCTTCGCATTTAAAACGCCGAACAGCGCTAAGAAAGGAATAGACTCACTGTATTGCAATTGAAGCGCGCGAACAAAAAATGAATGAGGAGGCGCTAATACCACTTGTTAACTCCTCTTCGGTGCTTACTATGTTATTTTTCGATGTATTTTTCATTTTAATTTTGGGTTGTATGCCTTTTACTGAGTGAACCAATTTTTCATCATTATTACATACATATTCTCTTACAACTTTCTCTAATAGAAAGAACCATCGCAAAACAATAGGAAATATAATTATTTTACCATATATAATTGAGTATGAAAGCTAGCATAGATGGTATTGTAGGTGCAGGATTAATTCTGTATGACCCAGGACTTTACTAAATACAAACATGATATGCCGATTAACAAATTTTGGAGAGCCTCCGAAGTGTCTTAACTTTATTTTCCCCCAAGAAGCTAATCAGTGCTTCCCATGTATTATTTTTCTTAACACCCATGCATTGCATGCGTTATGTTATTCATACTCGCGCTTACCTGGAGCCCGCGTTCATTTCGTAACAGCCACACCAAATGCTTTCTAGGAAGAAAATGCTCCCACCCCATGCTCTAGGCATAGCCGATAACTATCTCATCATTGTTTCACTAAGTTTCACGTTTGTAGACATTTAGTTTTATCTTCGTCAAGTTAAGTTACGCGTTGGTCAGCGGAATCACAAACAAAAATCTAGGACAAAAGGAAGGATTGACCGACCGAGCGGGTGAACTCGCTCATCTACAGTACTCCTATTTTGCATTCTTTCGCTCGTTCATGTGATAAAGTCTCTTTTTTTATTATCTCAGTTTCATTTCTGAACGCTTACTTACAAAGAAAAAGCGGACTAATAGAAACACTTGTTAAAGCTTAGCCGCTTTTGAATTCTTGTGAAAGCAATCCTTGTTGCCAGTAATGTGAAATCTTTTTGACTTAGTGCATCACCCCAGGCTAAACAATAACATAAGTCATCAATCATCAGAGTCGAAGTGTCATCGACAACCAATAGAATAACGACTACATTGTTAGCTTATCTCCCACGTTGTCGGATCGGACTGTATCTTTGCCAGAGAAAGACAGGTAGGATAAGTTTGAGAATAAGTAGTTTGCACTTAGAAGGCGACTGGAACTTAAACGCGCCCGAGCCTTAATTCTTCGGTGTTTTTTTTTTTTTTTTTTTTTTTCTCGAGATAGGACGCCATCAAAAGGTGCGTAGGATCTCAGTAGTCTTGATAAATAATGCACAGATCGCCCCTGATGTTAAATTTTTGAACTTCGCAAACCTGGCATGTTGCTTGATCTATGTGCTGCTCAGAAACGTTCAGAAAAAGTACATGCTTTTCAAAAGAAAGCGCTTATTTTATAATACGTACAGTTGACAGTGTGCCTCAGAAAACTTGCGAGTGGGCGCTTTTGAAGAAAAAAAAACATATTAAGTTAACAAATGTCGTCTTCGCATTTAAAACGCCGAACAGCGCTAAGAAAGGAATAGACTCACTGTATTGCCTTTGGCGCGCGCGAAAAGTACTATTCACTGGTTTGGTAAAGACTAATTAACAATCATTCACTGAAGTGGAGGTGAATAGCAAATATTATTCACCTCCGAGCAAAGCAAGATGACTTCTACGAGTAACTTCGGTTAAAAAAGCGGGTTTTGATCCATAAAAGAAGCTGCTGTACTTTAATGTGTTGTCAAGTGTACCAGGTCAGAACAATACTAGGTTTAGCGATACGTAGCGATGTTTATTTAAAATGTTTTAAGCGTTTCCTTCAACAAAACGATTGATAAAATGTGGTACAAAATATTTTGTTTACCTTCGCCGCGTACACGTACGCAAAATTAAAACGTTTAAGTCTGATTTTTTTCCAGATATATACCGTCCAAATAAGAAAATTAAGTATATTTCTTACCTGTATCTATGTCGTGCTATAAACGATTTTGGCAAGTTGTTTTCGGCTCGGTCATATAAAGTCACGCTGGAGACTAAATATTTAGGTTTGCACCGAAGATCAACTTCAATTGTGAATTGCTGTGGTTTTTCACTCCTCTTCCCCTGACTCTCCTCCAGTCAACTAGCTTAGCAGCCGTATTAAACTTCGGTCAAATCCAGTCCACGTATTCTTGACATTTGCGGTCGTTCGCAGCATCTTGTCAACATAATTCAACGAACAGTTTTTGCAGCACGTTTCACGACTTCACGGACGTTTCCCAGGCTATAGTGACCGGCACAGGTTGTATTCACGAGTACATTAAAGACTTGTGTTCTTCAGTAGTGAAAATAAAGTAAAGAATTCTGCTTGAAATCGTCCAAATCCATTCAACAAACGAAACACAGTTGCAAATTTATTTCGGTCGATCGCCTGTGTAGTGTTGTCATGTGACTTAACCTTTTCCCACGCTGTCGTCTTTTCATGTGCGCAGTGTTCAGTCCTTTGAATTGCTTTCTTTCACGGTAAAACTTTTAATTTTAGGCCGGCTATTCAACTGGTTTGGTATATACTAAAACAATTATTCACCTCAGTGTCGGTGAATAGCGGCGGATATTTACCTCGCCGCTTCACGGCTCTGTAAATATCCACCGCTATTCACCTCCGAGCAAGCCAATCAGCGCGCGCGAAAAGCACTATTCACTGGTTTGGTATATACTAACACTTGTTAACTCCTCTTCATTGCGTACTATGTTATTTTTCGATGTATTTTTCATTTTAATTTTAGGTTGTTTGCCCTTTTACAGTGAACCAATTTTTCATCAGTATTACATAGATATTCTCTTACAACTTTCTCTAATAGAAAGAAATATCGCAAAACATTAGGAGATAGAATTATATACACCTTATTCGAAGGTTTAGCAAATAATGCGCGCGGATATTTTGCGAGTTGCGTAGTCCACTCGTATGTCCACTCGTATTATATGCTAAACCATTGAATAAGGGATTTAATAGTCCACTAAAAAATAACGTTTAGATCGGCCATTTTGTCGCTCCGCTTTCAGTCCGAAGTTGTCATCACGCCGCCATCTACATCAACTTGTCGAGGAACACAAACATTCTGTAATTGGAAAACACCCAAAGGACGAACACAGTGTTAAACCCTCCAACCTCAGTGACAACTTCACTATTCTCACGAAATGCCGAAGAAAGCTTGAGTGCTTAATTTTCGAAATGCTATTCATTCGAAAGAAAAGACCGAAACTGAACACTCAAGCGGACTCTATTCGCGCGAAACGTTTTGTTTAATACGCGCTTATCATGCTTTATGTAATTATTTCTATTTTTGTATATATATCTTATGTTAATTTTTTCACATTTCACTTTCGATAATGACGGCATGAAGTAGTCGAAACGTCAAGTAACTTTTATTTCGTTAATCTTCTTGTTAAAATTTCTTACCACGGCTGTAAATATCGATTTTATTGTTTCGAACATGCGCGTGATCCATTTCCATCCTAACCATCCGCAGCCAAAGAAGTTTGTTAACAGTTCCAGTGCTCCATAGCAATTGCTTATAAAAATGGCCTAATATTTTTAGGTTTCCTTCGACATAAACATATATTTTGGCTGTTCAAAAATGTGTTCAAATCCGTGACAAAGCCTCTTTAAATATAGGCTGACCGCTAGTCAAAAGAATATGCTACACGCCGCTGACGATAGCGGAAAGTCCTATTTAACATAATATGTTAAGGCAAGCCTGAAGCAACCTTTTGTAATTCATGATCCATGATGCCCAAACTTTAAACATGCAGATTCGTATCAGTTTTATAGCTATGAATGATTCATTATTCCACTTCCACCGAGAATCTGTCAGCGCGGAGTTTGAAAGCTGATAACATTTTGTAAGGAAATGCCACATAAAACGTTACCTGGGAACAATGTGGAATGTCATTTCACTGTTTACATGACTGGGAACTGCAATGGCTTGGTGTTGGGAGCTGTCGGTCCTTTTTAGGTCCGACATGGCGGACTTTGCAAAAGTCCGTACCCTCTGTATAGCAAAGGCTGATGATAGGTAGCTATGGCTAACATGTGTGAATTTCGCTTTTGTTTAATTCCAGAGAAATGGCTACTCTATTGAAATATTTCTTTGTGACTTGTCTGTTGATGTTTTTTGTGGAGTCGAAACCTGCCCTTGGAAGGAAAGGTAAAGAATACTACAACGATCTGGCAGCGCAAGGTAAGTGAATGATATTAAATGAGTTTCAGAAACAAAACAAAACAAAAAAATCGACGGAAACGATGGATACCTACTATACAAAGCTCCAACTCCAATACAGACCTGACATACTAAAAAAAAAATAGTTTGCTTTTTCAGACCAGATCCAAGTAAACTGAAAAATAACACGAGTTTAACCCTCTAACGAACAAGTGCGGGGAAAGGGGAACAGATGGAAGGGGAGGGGAAACATTGACATGTCAAGAATATGCATGACATGCCAAGAATATGCTTGTTGGATTTTTGACGTAATATATCGAACACGAGACAGCGTTTTTCATCACATTTCCAAACACCGAGAAGAGAGTTGAAAATACGACGCGCAGTGGAGTATTTTTGACGAACTTCGAGGTACTTGGAAATGTGATGAAAAACGCTGTCGAGTGTTTGATATATCTTCTCAATCGAAGCTAATAAAATCGCAAAAATCTATGCTAATTAAGATCAGATTTCCATACTCTGTCACGGTTCTTTTAACTAGATGAATTATTAATGAGTTTGAAAAGTTCAATTTAAGGTTTAGCCTGCAAATACTGTGCCTTCCACATAACTCTTTAATTGTTTTAGTTTTCTTCGATATGGCTTGATTTTGTATTACTTTCCGTTACTTGTTTTACTTTCAAAGAAAGCAGTGCAATCCGATCCAAGATGGTAGATCCGATGATAACTTTTATTTGCTTATTAATCCAATATTGTGCCTAACAAGCTTCTACATATATTTCGCAGCACTTTTAGATAGAAGGTCTGGGATCGAGCTTGACCCTTCAGTCATGGACCTTTTTGAAGACATCAAAAGAAGACATGCACATAGATATGCAGCGTTCAAGATCGCTAACGGAAGGAGAATTGTGATTGATGACAACATCCTTGCTGACCCGTCCGACACCGTAACTGCAGAAGAAGACGAAGAACAATTTAACAAAATGAAGAGTCTTCTGACAAATCAAGAGCCACGTTATATTCTTTTTGATTTTGCGCGTCACAAATTGGCTCTCATTTGTTGGTGAGTAAATGGCCGATGTATACCACATTAGGGTATGTTTTCAACGGGTTTTAATGGATGATGTGGTGTTTAGTTAATCTTCTTTCACGTCGACGTCTTTCACGTAATGTATATTTTTTTGCAAAATCGACCGGATGGTCGTTGCTGTTATAACAGAGGGGTGGTGATTATAGTACAGTCGAACACCTATTAAGCGGCCACCAATTAAGCGGTCACCTTTTATTAAACGGCCAGTTGTCAAAGTACCGAAACTATGATTTGTCAGTATAATACTGTAAATAGAACCCCTTTTAAGCCGCCACCTATATTAAGCAGCCGCGGCCACCTTTCTGCCGTCCCGATGAGCATTCTTCTATTGCATGTCTTTGCCCCTATTTAGCGGCCAGCACGAATATATTTAACGAAGTTTGGCTTTGTCTTCAACACGCTCTGACAGACAAGAGTCTAAAAATAGCAAGTGACGACTTCGGTATTCCTCTCCACGCTATTTTGTATTGAAATAACGTAACCTTTCTAAAAGGCCTTGTGCTAATTTCTGACCAACCCCTATTAAGCCGCCAACCTCTATTAAGCGGCCACTTGTCATTTCCCAGAAGGGTGGTCGCTTAATATGGGTTCTACTGTAGTAGGGTGAATGGTGGAACGGTGTGAATTGCTTCATCCATAAGTAGTATAAGAAGGGTGATTCTGCGCCAGGGCGCATGGGTAGGGGTGTACAAAGGGTGCTCATGACGTCATAATCCCCAGGGGGATTAGGTCATTTCCCCTTTTGAAGGATGACATCATCGGGGTGGAGAAGTGTATGCGCAGGGGAGGATGGCATCATAGTTTAAAAATAGACGGATGGTGTAATAGAGCACTTTTAGAGGATAACATCATACCTTTTCCTACGTCTATGATTTAATGTCGCAAAATAGAGAAAAATCAGAACATGTAAACATATTTTATTTTTTTCAGAGGCAAAATTATCGGTATATTTATGTTTTGCGGAGCAGCCGACCGAAGAGAAAGGGGAGCGATTATTTCTCTTTCCCATTTTCACTCGGGCCATAATTTGTGTATATAGTATTCGGGTTGGCGAAATGTTTTGCTGTGAGACCAAAGTCGCAAATCACCTTAGAACTAGAAAGAACTTCATGATCCTTCATCAAGTAGTAAGTTAAACTAACGCCAAGATTTATTGTACACGAATGCGCATCGATTTTCTTCCTCCTCCTCCTCCTCCTCCTCCTCCTCCTCCTCCTCCTCCTCCTCCTCCTCCTCCTCCTCCTCCTCCTCCTCCTCTTCCTCCTCCATCCCTTGTCCTTCCCCCCTCGTTCTCCACAGTACTATTGTTAACCTCCGTCTCCTCCTCTTCAAATCTAATGTCAAACTCCTCCTCCTACTCCTTCTCCACGGGGTACAACCACCACAAACAACACCACATTTATGTTGTTGTATTGCATATTATTATGCAACGTCATGAAATAAAAAAAATAATAATAGGTCCCGAGGTCACTTTTATTTGATCAGTTTTCGCGTCTTTCCATAGGTACAGGAATCACATATCTAAAGCAAATCTTAAAACAATATAATAGATATATCGTTAACAAGGAACAATTTAATATATATTTTATGGCAAATACTCCTTGCATGAGACAAAATTGGCTCAAAAACTTCCTCGCCTGCGCGTTCTGGAGTTCATGATATTATCTCC
Organism: Meandrina meandrites; assembly: GCA_963693305.1. Lineage (NCBI taxonomy): Eukaryota > Metazoa > Cnidaria > Anthozoa > Scleractinia > Meandrinidae > Meandrina > Meandrina meandrites. The sequence continues at coordinate 12,379,766 of OY855907.1, read as the reverse complement.
GTGAGTTACGCATTTCTAGCAATAAGATAGTTTTCTAACATGTGATTTCTTTCTAACTCTTTGAACAAAAAGAGGATGAATGCTAGGTAAAAATTTCTTGAATAAAAAGGTCACCATGCTTGTTTAAGAGTAAATAACCAATCATTATCCTAGTGAGCTTAGCCTCAAGGCAAACTAATAAGGCTTTGGACGTGAACGCGCTGTGAGCGCGCGCTAATGACGCAATAAATCGTGCGCAGTAAGGATGCCCAATGCAATACAGGGGAATGACCTTAATAATGTTTTCGAAGAAAGCTTAAGTTTTGTGTTATTTTCTCTAAAGCAAATTCTTACTACACCAAATGTACAATTTATGTTGCAAAAAACACTCGATGAAACTAGTTATCAGTTTAATTGTTTTCTTAAACACAAATCAGTTTGCCAATTAACAGCAAGAGTTTAATTTGCGTTTAGCGACTGAAATAAAAGTTTTGCTTGACTCACTATCTGTGTGTTTAGTATTAATATTACTTACGCGGCAACTCGTTTTCGTGCTTAAAACTGGTTAAAACCATGGCATGGTCACTGAAGCGCATAGACATTATTGTTTTATTTTTCGTTTGTGAGAGGACTAGTTCGATTGGTCATGCTTTGTTTATAATTAATTGAGTTCATTGAACACAAGGGGTGTATGTTATTGTAAAAAAAAAAAAAAACAATTATGTCTGCAGTAGAAAATGTATGCGACAAGGAGCTTGCATAATTACAGAACTAAATGGTTCAGTGGCTTTGACCGAAAGGAAAAATGAATGAAGACCGTCGCTAATGAGTTTAACAGCTTCTTCGCAAGTGTCGGTGATAATACTATTAAGAAGATCGAAGTATTGGCAAGACAAGCTAATTACAACTTGGGCAAACGCCCCTTTGTTCCAAAAAACTATTCCTTGCCAGACCAGTTCACCTTTAGCGCAGTACCACACAACCAAGTAGAGTCAATTGTGAAGTCTATGGCTTCAAACAAAGCACCTGGCATAGAACAACCTCAAAAAAGATATTTGCGGCGCCAAAAGGTGTGTTATTGATCCGAAACTGTCCAAAATAGGATAAGGATATTGTCTATTTTGGTTTATAAATAGGGAATTGACGTGCGTGGGAATGTATGGGCCATTATACACTACAGGAGATAGAGCTTTCAGCTTTCATCTGCAAACAAATTTAAAATGGACGATTTCGTGCTCCAGTTTCTTCGTTTGCAGGGGCGGGAGGAGAATGAATCGTTTTCTGTTCCTTATAATCCTTTTTTGCTCATTGTAAGGTGTTCTGATGCAGCCAACTTTAGGGCGAAGGTGAGCTACCCTAAAGGAAAGGAAATAATCTTTAAAGCTTTCAATGGAGTTAGACGGGTGTTTAACGCGGAGAAACTAGACGACCTGGACTACACGAGATACAAGGAAGAAATGGGATGAATTGATCTTAAGAGTTCTCGGTGATTGTTTATTCCTGCTTGTCATTTGTAAACAGGAGTGATGTTTTGTCTTCATTAAACCGGACTTGTCTTGAAAAATTGTATCTGTTTTAATTTTGTTTGTGGTTTACCAGTGATATGGTGGTTAATGTATCATTGCCTACTGTGCAAATGGAAAATCACATGCAGAGCTCTTTTTGCAGTATACCGGTGCGATGCTCTACCAACTGAGCTATGAAGCCACACATTGGGAGCGAGGTCAATTGTGAGTTCATATTTTCCCGTGAAAGGAGTGAAATGGTTTAATGTATATGAAATGATTCATGTATGAACTGCGGATATATATGAAGGTGACTTTTATTGGCCCCTTATTGCCTGACGTGGCAGGTTCTAAAATTGAAATTGACGAGTGCACTTTATTTGGTTCCTCACGTACGCACGTAGGCGCACACAACAAATCTTAGTAAAACTTTTTAAAACGTTTAATGCACACTGATTGATACCTCTATGAGTTATTCAATATATGAAAGACCTTGACCCTGTTTTGATTTACTACAAAACAGTGAGGGCAAAAAAAATCAACTCAAGGCAAACAAAATACAGAAAAACGAAGTGAATTCGGTGCTCAACACAGTAAACAAAATGAACTCACGCCACGGCAAACTGAGAAAATCACAGCGGCAAAATAAACTCAAATTGATGGTGCCCGTTATGTAAAGTCATGTTAAAGCAGATTTTGTGTAAGAATTGTGGCAGCTTGTGATTTGGGAAGTGTTACACGCTAACTAAGAATAAGCTTACAATGTTGTCTTAACCGTCTTCTTTTCGTTGCGGTTTGGTTGCATGATTAACAAATTCTGTTTTATCGTACGCGTTGCTAAATACCTTGGAGAACTTCATTTTATGCAGAAGAAATGATTCAATTTTCTTCATTTCTGGTAAGCAAATATGCGGTAAGTAAAGTCTGAAGGCACTCAGCCAAGCACAGGTAATTCGTAACGAAATCGGCGAAATATTGTTGTTGTTTTTTTACGCGTACAAGATTTCAACACACTCGCTGATAAGATAAACAAAACAAATGCAAGCGAGTATAAAACAAGAACGGTTAGATAATAGATCGCTTAAATATATTTTGGTGTGCAGTATCGCTAAATAGTTTTACTCGTTTCTGTTCGCAAGATTTTTCTGTACGTGTAGTTTGTAATTGACAAAACGAATCGCGATTTTGTGCCGTGAAGCTTAAAATTTTAATATAGTTCTCAAAATCCAATTATGAATTGTGAGAGGACTAGTTCGATTGGTCATGCTTTGTTTATAATTAATTGAGTTCATTGAACACAAGGGGTGAAAAACAAAACAAATCACAAAACAATTAGTCCAAACGCAATATTTAATAAACAATGTCTGCATAAAATGTACAAACATCAACAGGTTTGAAAGCAACATTAATTGAATTATAAATATTTACGGGAAGATCTGAAAACCGACACAACTTCAAATTCGCTCATAAATGAAGTATGAACTGATTCTCATGATAAAATTAGACTTATGCTTAGTGCATACATTAACGTATGTTACCTCATGTTTGAAAACAGTGTTGAAATAGGCTTGTAATACTGCAGGGAAAAAAATTCAAACCAGCACAATAACTTCGGAAGCGAACACGCCACTCGTTGTAAGCTTACTGAATACTCCAACACCACCAACATGTACACGTTTTGAATTATCAGCAAAGATCGATCTCTCCTTTCCTTTCGGCGTAGCTGTTAACAGTCTTTTATCCATCACTTAGTGAACATCACCGGCTCTGAGCTCACTTTTATGTCAGCTCAATGTCAGTTCAATTAATTTTTCAGCCTTGGTCAGCCGCAGTGCTTCAACTCTCGATGTTGTCCGATGTATATCATGTTCAAGTCGGCAATTATTTCGGATCTTCCCGTTAAGAGGTTGTCCTTAATCATTTGGCATGAGTTTCCATGATGTAGATGGTTAAATAGAGTGAGAAATATTCACGAAGAATGCTTTCTTCGCGTCAGCATGCTTTCTTCGCTTCTTCATTCAGCTTTGAAGGTGAACAACGTACCAAGTATTTTACCGCCTTTTCATACAATAGCTTCGTTTAAGTTGAAATGAAATGTCCAGATCATGAGAAAACATGAGGAAAAAAACTCTGAAATAACACAGTTTTCTTAAAAATTTCTACGACAAGTAAGTTAACTCTCAACAAACCAAAAAATGTTTTTGCGTTACTTTTTGCGTAAGAAGGACTCCAAATCAAAGATAAAGACAAACTCGTCCCCAAGCCTAATCCGTGCGTACGTACGTACGTAGACGACAACCAAAGTTTCTCGCCTTGATGGGTTTATTAATTTCTATGCCTATGGATGCTCCGCCCGCAGGCGCTTAGAATCTCGGTCTCGAGTGAAGAGAAGTTCACTTTTCAGTCCAAAAAATAACGATGTAAAAGCTATTTGTGCAATGAAATCTGGCGGAATTGGGGCGCATGAAAACTTCACTTTTCAAACATGAAAAGCGTCCAGGTGAAACTTTCGAAACTGCTGAGCAGAGTTTGAAATGAAGAACAGACGTATTTACGTAAGAGGATTGCCCGAACTGGCGATAACGTTGGAAAGATTGAACTGCTTCCACTTAAAGCTTCGGAGAGGATTTAAGAGCAGCTTTTAACTGATCACTCGATGGGTGAGCGTTGTAATTCAGTAATTGTTGATGTTCATGTCGCTGAGATGACCGGAGATTGCCATATGGAACGAGCGCACTGTCCAAGTTAGTTTTCAATACTTTTATTTGGACATTTTTACAAAAATAAAGCTCGTCCGGTCTGCAAAAACACAGACAGCTCATTTGTTGATTTCTTTCGCTGTTTTATAAAGGCCGGGCCAAACGAGGATGAGAGTTGATGAGAGTTTAAGCTCTTGCTCTCGTTTGGCATGGAACTCTCATGCACTCTCATCGACTCTCATGCGCTCTCATCGACTTTGAACGTGCTCAAATTTGTCGTGAGAGTCGATGAGAGTTTTCTTTCGTTTGGCCCACACTTGCGAGTTGCATGAGAGTTTTTCGGTCAGTGGGTGGTCGTAAACGTCCAGCGAGCTCAAAAATACGACCTGTCACCGTTAAAATGTCCTGAAATGTCTCATAATCCTTCCTCGTCATTTCCCGGTAACTTGCGGTGTCCTCGACACGCAACTCTTCGACAATGTTGTTGAAATAGCCTTTCTCTTCTCGACGCTTTATCCATTTTCTTGTTTTCCCACGCTTGACACGAACACTCTCTTCCTCCTCGTTAAACGTTAACATTAACAACACACTCACGCAACTCACACAGCTTTTCTCTTGCGTACCAAACTCATGGTTTCAATTTTTTAATTATCAGCTTGCCGTTGCAATGTTTGTTTCCACCCAAGTTGCAATGTGCAGCTTGTTACGCAATGAATGTACGCGTCACTCTTGCCATACTCTCGTTCTCGTTTGGCCCGAGTTGATGAGAGCGCATGAGAGTCGAGGAAAACTCTCATGAGAGTCAAGTCTCATCAACTCTCACTATCGTTTGGCCCGGGCTTAATGTACAGTGGAATGACTGCCTCCGTGATATATAGCGCCGTTTATGTTAGCGCTGGACAGGTCGAGAAACCTTTTTTTTTTTTTTATTTCGCTACTTGATTGCTTCATTTTTACCAGCAGTTTGTCGGAACTAAGAATTACTTGTAATTTACGTACAGTTTTAATACTACTGTTGTTCATTGCAGAAAAAATAACTCGTTTTTCTTTGCAGCTAAAATTCTGTTTTCTTTTACCAGTCCAGGATCATGTCCACTTTTGAAAATGTTTTGATCCCCTGATCAAAACAAGCAATTATCCAATCACTGCGCGAATTTGGAGTCACATGGTGCGAGGTCTGTTTTTATGAAATTCTCTAGTTTCTCGATCAGTCTCGATTGAAAATTGCTACTAGCCTGCGTCGCATACGGACCTCGAATTTAGAACAATCAGGCAACCTACAATTTTGCTGTATTTACTGGCTGGACATTGCTTGCAGAAGGAGAAATATGCCTTTGATATTTCTTGGCCAGGAATAAGTGGAGTTAATCGGCCGTCATTTTCCACAATGTCACGCACAAAACTTCTTCAATGCTTCTTTGTTGTTGTGTTACTAACTGGAAGGTAACGCAACCCAAGAATACTTGAAAAATGGCAAATCCAAATTTCAAGTAGAGTCCACTCGGGAAGAACTGACAGCCGCCATGTTGTTACGTCACCCTCTGGTTTCGCGCGTTTTCAAAATTGGGCATGATCCTAGACTGCTTACGATGTCTAAGTGAAACAGAAAATGCTGCTTTAATTCCCCGGAAATACCAAGGGGAAAAATTCGGAAAATCGTCTGACATTTTGCAGATGATGACGTGAACTTCGTGCTTTGTAGCAGAGCTCCCTCTTCGTATTAAGAGACCTGTCATTTTTTTTTAAAGCTCTATAATCATTTCTAACTCCTGGGTCTATACTCAGCTTCCAGTGTCTTCAATTAAAAAGAAACTAAAGTAGCGTGGATTAAAACTGGACACGCGAAAGCAGAGACTGAAGAGACTGAGAAATCGATGCGGCTTTCCGATAACATTTTCCCATCTTTTTGGGTTGACTTAGAAACCATACGACCATATCTGCGTTTGTAAAACCAGGAATTTCAATAGTAGTCATCAACAGTCAAGAATCACTTACTAACTGACGAGATATTTCAAGAATTACAAGAGATACTACTTGAATTTCCATACTCTGCTTTGTTTTTATTTGACTGGAAGCCCCTTTCACATCGCTTTCATGTACTCGACCCAAACTCTTCCGCGCGTTCCGCCATTTATGAATAAGGTGTAAAAGTCTTATTTTATTGTGAGAATCTATTTATGCTTCATTTATAAGCGAATTTGAAGTTGTGTCGGTTTTCACATTATTCTTTTTGTAAATATTTATAATTCAATTAATGCTGCTTTCAAACTTGTTCATGTTTGTACATTTTATACAGACATTGTTTATTAAATATTTCGTTAAGACTGATTTTTTTGTGTTTTAGTTAGTCAGGTTAACTGTGATGTTCATTTATGATTTTTGAGGACAGTATTAAATTATTAAGCTTCACCGATCAAAGTCACGATTTCGCTTTGTAAATTACAAATGTACAGAAAAATCCTGCAAACACAAACGAGTAAAACTACTCAGCGATACTGCACACCAAAGTGCGTTCAAATCTTGTACGCGTAAACCAAAAGATCGTCTTCACGCGACGTCATGTCGCCACAAAACAAAATAAAAATAAAAAAAAAACCCTCTGGCACCCAGGGTAGCACAAGAGGCACTAAAATTATATCTGTTTGCAACTTTTCTGCTCAGTAGCGTCCTTCGTTTGGAGACCATCGCACTTAGAACTTCAGAGTTATGGCGGTGCGTGTCATACTGTTAGGATCGTGTTTGTCAAAAAAAAATATCCATTTATCCTGCGATATTTTTGCCATTTGAGAAGTTAAAGTAATAGGGAATGTGTTTATGTAATGTTTGTTTGTCCAGTACAGATAATCAGTGGGCTAGAAGACCAAAGTAAGTTCCAGATGTTTACAGTATTTTCCGGCCGCCATATTGGTGCACCACAAATGTGCACCATATATGGCGGATCCATACTGGGCTTTGTAAATTTGTGCAAAACATTTCGACGAATATCTGAAGTTTGGGATAACGCACAGACCTAAAACTTGGAGAAATAACTTATTTACCAATTTCCTATAATATATAATAATGGTTCTTCAATTTGTATTTTTATTGCGTGACAGTGAAAACGATCTATATTTTTCGCCGATTTCGCTGTGAGTTACCTGTGCTTTGCTGAGTGAGTTCAGTCTTCACCACCAGGGCTTTACCTACCGCATATTTGCTTACCAGAAATAAAGAAAATTGAAATGAAGAAAATCAGTTCTCTGCATAAATTCTTTACTGTATTTAGCAACACGTACGATAAAACAGAATTAGTTAATCATGCAACCAAACCGCCACGAAAAGAAGACGTTTCAAACAAACATTGTATAAGCTAATCTGAGTTAGCGTAAACAACTTCCCAAATCACAAACTGCCACATTTCTTACACAAAATCTGCTTTACAGATAAAATGACTTACAAAACCGGCACCATCAATTTTCAGAGTCTGTCAGTTTGCCGTGGCGTGAATTTATTTTGTTTACTTGTTTAGCAGCGAGTTTACCTTGTTTTCTGTATTTTGTTTTTGCCTTGAGTTGATTTTTGCCTTAATTGTTTTGTAGTAAATCAAAACAAGATCAAGGTCCTTTTCACATTGAATAACTGATAAAGGTGTATTAATTAGTGTACAGTAAATGTTGTAAAAAGTTTACTAAGGTTTGTTTTGTGCGCCTACGTAAGGAAGCCAATAAAGTGCACTCGTCAATTTCAATTTTAGAACCTGTCACAGGCAATAAAAGTCAGAAGGTTTAACCTCGAAATATATTGACATCGCTTTCGTCAATTAAACCATGAGAGGTTTTAACACGTAAGATATTTTAAGCTTAAAAGTGTAATCATCAGCGATTAAAAATTAATTTGTTTTGTACCTATATAGGCCACTGTATAAGCTTGGAAATAGTGTGGCTACTTATTTGGTAACACTGTAATTAACCCTTTCAGTGCCAATGTCGACTTTTGTCGACATTTGATGGAGTGGTCATTGTACCACTTGTGACGTCATCAGTTTACAAATTTATGCGCATGCACCAAAATGAAAACTGTACATTTTTACACGGAATTTCTATCAAAATGTTGCCGCAATGTAAAAATGTGCTTTCATAGCAAGGTTTGGGCAAAATTAGCATCGTAACAAAAAAATTAGGTTAAACGGTTAAAAAAAAAACGCGTTTTGAGGGGAAAATTCAGTAGTGAAAGGGTTAACTCGAGCAAAAAATAATAAATGGGAGCTCCGCTTTTAGACCTGCCTAAATCTTTATATTACTCTCATAAAGCACGCTGTTTAAATCAATTTTAGCGCGAATTATTTCGAAACTATATTATAAATAGACAAATTGAGCGAGTTGGGAGAAACACAGCGCGAAGTAGCCTTTTGTTCACTTGCTTCCCCAAATTAAATCGTTGGAAAATATTTTCCTTTTTAATAATCAACAGCAAGAAGGAATTTATATAAGAAAAAAAAAACAGAGTTCTTAATTACTCTCTCTTTTGTCTCGTGTTACCATGGTAACACGAGAATTTGGTGTGGGTAGCTTTGGCGTAGGGTAGTACTTCGTGCAAGATCTCACGTGTGGTTACGAAGCGACAAGTGAACAAGGTTAAAATAATGGATATATATTTGTGGTAAATTTGTGGTACATTATTTGTGTTTTTGCTCGAAGTGCTAGAAAAGTTTTAAGGTATTTCTTTTATACGCAGGTGACAAGGTATAGAGTAAATTGTAAATGGTGGGACATTATGTTTGGTCTTAAACGGTTGTGGCAGCTTTGAACTGCAGCCAGCAGGTATCACGTAAAATACAGACAAGCTTTACGTTATAAAAATAACATTCTAACCTTTGCGACAAGATTGTACTACGAGATTATCATTGAAAATTAATTGTAACTCAACAGGAAAACGCGTAGAGGAAGAATATAATACACCAGGTTAGTTAGAAACGCATAATACAACGTATAACCGAAAGAGAGAAATTGTATTTAGTGAGTTCTCTTAGCTTTGAAAAGCAGAGAAGTCTATCAACAAGATGTCAGTAGATGGACCTGTATATAGTCTAAAGTGACAGCCATCTTCTCTTCCGTACCCCTCAGAGGACGGGCACGAAGGAAGAGAATACGGCTGACATTTCAGACTAGACCAGTTGAGTTTTCGTTGTCGTTGTTGTGCATGTCACGCTACAGTATACCGCAACTTAGTGAATGAATGAAGCTCTAAAATTTCTTTGGAATGTCTTGTCTTGTGGTCTCTTGACGTATAAATTTAATAAGTGCATTTATAGGATATCGATGTATCAGAATAACACCTTTATTTTGCCTATTTAAAGAATAGCGTGCTTTGATATCTACCATGTTATCTTCAGTGGAACTATTGAATGTTATGGATTTTGGGAAAGTAGTTGAAAATGAATTATCATTTCTGTTTACAACGCGTACAATTATGGTACAGGTTTTAACAGGATATTTACTGTTCAGCTCTATTTATAGTGATTACAGTAGTGGAATATAGCAGATATAGTTTTCACGATCTTCGTAAAATCAAGCAATGTTCTAGTGTCACGAAAATCTTGAAAAAAAGAGTGACATGAGACGGCTTAAAGTGCTTTTGATTTGTGTTCGTTATCATAACGTATCCTGCAGTCGGACTGTGTTTGGTATGGTCCTGAGTCTGTTTGGTCTTGAATATTACGTTTTCTATTGGTAAAAAAAAAAAAATACAAAAAATACAAAAAAAAAAAAAATGTCATTATCAATCAAGACCGCAAATGCTTATTATAGCAAGATAAATGTCATTCTAGATATGAATCGTTATACTTTTGATGGGGCTGAAAGATTGACAAACAGGTTGTAAGTTTTCAAACTCGATTTTAACTCTTTCATTTGAACTGTAAATCATTTATATTGAGTTTTGCTTTATTTCTAATAGTTTGAAAAACGGCTGAAGTGGCGAATCGAGACCTTCTAATAAGTTGGGGGAGGGGGGACATCATCCAGGCAAACACAACACTATTTTAAATCTGTTTTTAAACTACTTTTGAAAACTATTTTTTGAACTATTTTTGTGAAACAGATTAAAAATAGGTGTTTATATTATATTTTTAATATAGTTTTTGACTGTTTTGAATGGTGTTTTAAGCTATTTAAAACATTATTAAAACGTATTTTGAAATGGTGTTTTTAAGCTGTTTAAAACAGCATTAAAACATAATTTTGAAACTTTTTTAAAATTCCACAGAAACAGATTGGAATTTAAAATACAGTTATTACAAACAGTATACAAAAAGGTTAAAAATATATTTTTAATCCTCACACCTAAAAATAGCTTTTTAAATTATATTTTTAATATAGTTTTTGACTCTTTTTAATGGTGTTTTAAGCTGTTTAAAACAGTATTCAGACATATTTTGAAATGTTGTTTTAAAGCTGTTTAAAACAGTATTAAAACATATTTTGAAACTTCTTTAAAATTCCAGACTGAAGTAGGTTGGAAACATCATTAAAAATATAATTATTTTAAATTCTCACACTATTTGCAATATATTTTTTATGCTATTTTAATTCTGTTTTTGGAACCAACAGTCTTGAAATTGTGGTTAAATTATATATACATGTATCTTTTGCACTGTTTAATGGACATGCAGTGTTTTGCATGTAATGCGTTTAAAACAATGTTAAAACATAAAATATCACGTTAATATATATATAAAAAATAGTACCCAGTGGGTACATGAGTCTAATATGTCATGGATTGTTAGTGCGGTTGAAATATGTTGAAGTAGTATCGGTATTTACGGCATAGAGCAAGAGGTGTAATAGAGGTTTGGTAGTAAGAGTGGTTGAGAAGAAGTCGATAATATTTGTTCTCTTAAGTATATATATTTAGAAAGTTGACGAAATGTTACATTTGAAATAGGAAAAACATGTTACCTAGGGTTTGAGTTCATCGATTCCTGTTAACAGATTAGTGGGGGGGGGGGGGATCCTGAAAAATTTGTTTGCAAAAGCAAAAAAGCCCAACTAAATTTGTTGCAGGCATGAAAAAAATTATCTGCAGGAAGATGACACCGGAAAAAAAAAATGTTTTCACAGACAACGATACAGAAAAAAAATTGTCTGTCTTGGAAAAATGTTCATCCCCCATGTTCCAAAAGAATAATGGTCCGCCCCATAGATAGACAAGATACAGCCGCTTATTCGGTATTCTTAATATCCTAAATCCCATCAAAATAAGCCAAAATATATATTTTTTCAATTCCTTTGCAATTTATGCAATACTGCTCAACAAAGATTTCAATTTCCTTAAACGTTTCGACACAGGAGAGCAAAGAAAACATTGCGTGCAGAATGTAATTTAATTAAGAGAAATATTTTCACGTCTATTAAACACTGCAAGCAGTTGAATGAAAGAGTTTTGTTTTCATGACTGAGAACAGCTTTCAAATAGTCAATACATGGAATTAACAATCAGATTTGAATTCAATAACTAATAAAGCGAGTTTTCATTCTGTCTTAACTACTTTTTGGCAAGTTTCAATGTTTATGCAAATTTCGCGCGAAATGTAATTTGATTACACTGTCTTGTTTTCAAGCTCAAGATTGAATCTTGAATGGTGAAAACAAAACTCTTTTTTAATGAAAATTGCATTCTGTGAATGAAATCCTACTTCAGTTGAATTGAACAATCAATTGCTGACTACAATCTTATTTAATTTTCCATTTTTTTTTTTCAAAGTTATTTTTTGTTTATGAACACAAATTTCAGTTCCGGATTTTTTTCATGGAAAGATGTCGATTTCACGTTGCGTTTCCCAGGGAATATATAAAAAAAAAACATGCAGCTGGAAGGAGAACGTCTTCACACTTCACAAGTGGCTTCACACTTGAAGTAGTATAGTCGGGACTAAACGAATACCACTTTGGGTGAACCTAAATTTTAAACCTTTTTATGGGACTAGTAGTCAAGGACCAAAGCAAACCAACGCTCACATAGCTCGCATTGGTTCGGCTTTGGTCCTTGACTATAGTCCCATAAAAAGGTTGAAAATTTAGGCACACCCAAAGTTGTATTCGTTTAGTCCCGACTATACTACTCGGGGAAAGGAAAGGATGTGAAACCACACGATAAAGGGGTGTGGGGTTTACCTCACTGACAAGCAATTAGAGAATTGACACCGTGCAGTATAAAACACAGAGATGGGAAGAGGAAGAAGCGGTTTCATAGATCAAAGCATGAGAAAACCCAAAGTAAGTAAAGATAAACAAAAGGGGCGACCCAATTTTGAAATATTTCACTCACCCTACAAACAAGAAATTTATTCATTACTTGCAATAGATCACATTGTCGCCGAAATGAAAAAAATGAGCCCACAAGATGTAATAAATCTTCTTTTACCAAGCAATTAGAGAATTGCCGCCTTAAGATTATAATAATTTTTCTACATAATATACGATGGACAAAATAGACTTCGAATCTCTTGAAAATGTAGACCTCGAATCTTTGGAACAAGAACTTGCAAAAATAGACCCCACAGAGTTGCGCTATTTATCACAATTACTTTCAGAAAACGTCCCAGCGGTTAAAAAGATAATAAGGAATGTGCTGGAAGAGCCAATCCCAGAAGAAACAAAGAAGCGATTAAAACCACCTTTAAAACCAAAACCTTACCAACCAATAGCACCCCCAAGAAAAAGGAACAGAAGACAAAAATTAATTAGACAGTTTGAACTTCTGAGGCAGTTTGACCCCATCCACCCGGCGGCAGACTACCAGAATGAGGTTTTGGATAAGTACAAGGAAGAAACAACTGAGGGTGTAGAGAAGATAAAAGGTAGGCGTTATATATGGTGGCGCTTCAAAAAGGACCTGGAAAGAGACCTCACAGCAAAATTCATGGAAAAAATCAGAGAGAACGTGCGAACATCATTTTACATCAGGCACGTTTATGGGTTTAAGTTACGCAACATTGAAGACGGAACCTTTATAGACTACTATCAAAACCCAAAGTCAGGCTCCCCATGGATAAACAAACTAGAAGACGCGGAAAAATGGCTGGGGGAAAGGGAGTCTGAACGTCTGGAAGTAGATAGAATCGAAAGACCAGACACAAAATGGATCTTCGACCACTACTTTGCTGTTGATGTAAAAGTTGTGCTTGACCGTCAGCCGCTGATGGGAACAGGCCAATTACCAGACTGGCTGCGCAACCGCGCGCGTGGGAATCATGGAATGGTGGCACTGGATACCTATAGAGATAACTTGTGTTTATGGCGTTGTATCGCTGTGCACAGAGGAGCTAGACCAGATCGAAGTACAAAAGCAGCACAAGATCTAGCCAAGAGTTTCTTCAAGCTCAGGAATACGCCGACGGACTGTCCAAAAACCTCACTAGATGAATTGGAAAAGGTAGAAATGCATCTGAATAAGGGCACTTCTTTTTCAGGTTGGCTTGGCATCAGGGTTTATGTCCCTGAGCGTGTAGATGATAAAGAAGTGGTTTGGCATCTCACAAGAAATCCGGCGTCACAGTTTAAAAACGTTATGACAATCGGTATTTTTGGAAATCACGCATTCTTAATAAAAGACATTAAAAAGTTGGCAAATCTTTATGCATGCGTTCATTGCAATGCAAGATTCACACAAGCAAGCCATCTTCAACGTCACGCAGATAGATGCGCCCAAGGGAAAACTGTAATAGATTGTCCAGGTGAAAAGGTAGAAGCGCCACAGTCAGCTTACCAGAAAGCATTTTACCCAAAACATAACGCATCAAATGAATCAATTCAGTGGCTAGAGTACGCAGCAAAGCATTGGAATATAACCATACACCACGCAATGTCAGGCCACGGAGGAGAGCGTTGGATAGGGAAAAGACCAGTTGATGGTTACAACCATGAGCATAAGACTGTGTTTCAATACCATGGTTGCTACTGGCACGGTTGTCCTAAATGTTACCCTGATCGGGATAAAATAATTGAACGTGGCGACAGAACAAGAGAAGATCTCTTCCAAGCGACAATGAGGCGCACAGCTTACCTCAGAAAGGAAGGATATAAAGTAATAGAGTGTTGGGCGTGCGAAGTTGGAGACAAATATGTCGAACAACCGCCGAAACCTCAAACAAAAAACTACCCACACGCGATCTTCTACGATTTCGAGTCGTACGGAGACGAAAGTAAGCGGAAGGAGCTGACAGACAGACTAACAATCGTGAACGAACACGTACCAATCTCGGTGAGCATCGGTGACACGCTTGAAAGAGAGCCAACCCACATATGTGAAAGAGATCCGAAAAAAATGATCCGCAAGTTTGCGCAAGAGCTGGAGAGGCGCGGCAAAAACATCAGGAAACGAGTAAGAGAGGAGTTGTTGCCAGCAGATGTCACCCTACTGCCAAGAGACCAGAGGAAAAAGATCGAAGAATGGTGTGACCAGGTGATAGTCACCGGATTCAACTCAGGGCAATACGATCTGAATCTGATCAGAAAGTACTTCGCAGAAAAACTCGCCGGCACAACCAACAAAGTAAGAGTGGCAAAGCACGGGAGCAAAATCATGTTCATACTCACTTCTGGCTTCCGTTTCCTTGACATAATGAACTACCTTGGACCAGGGACCTCCTACGAGAAATGGGTAAAAGCCTACGATTGTAAAACAGTAAATTTCTGGCTCCCATACGAGTGGTTTGACAGCCTAGAAAAGCTGGATTACCCGGGATTGCCGGATTACCCGCATTGGTATTCAAAGATGAAAGGAGACTTTGTGCTAAAACTGTCGGAATGGAAAGCCTGCAAGAAGCTGTTCCGAGAAAAGGGAATGAAAACCTTCAAAGACTGGGTGCGTTACTATAATGATCTGGATGTGGCCCCAGGACTTGAGGCTCTACTAAAGATGAGAAACTTCTATGAAGAGAAGGGAATCGATATAATGAAAGACGCAGTCAGCATCCCAGGGGTGAGTTTAAATTACTTGGTAAGAGGAGCTATTGAGCGCGGCGCGGATCTTTACGCCCCAAGCAAAGAAGCGTACGAGATGCTGAAAGAAGCGGTTGTAGGTGGGCCAAGCATCGATTTCACAAGATACCACGAAGTTGGAAAAACAAGAATAAGATCACATCAAATAGCAGAACCACAACTTTGTCAAAACATCGTCGGATACGATGCCAACGCCCTGTATCTCTCAACCATGCTAAGAGAAATGCCTTGTGGAAAGGAAAGGGTTGAACACTACAATGACGACTTGGCAATGCCTTTTCAACTAACACAAACTCTCAAAGAAGGAAGCTGGTTCGGGTTCGCAGAAGTAGATATAGAGATTCCGAAGCCATTGCACCCAAAGTTCGAGGAAATGTGTCCATTCTTCTATAACAAAGCGGTGCCGGCAAAAGCTGTCCCAGAGCATATGCTAAAATACTTGCGGGATACAGGAAGAAAACGCGGAGAAGATAAGAAACTCATAGGAGCTTTGTCGGCAAAGAGAATACTACTATACGCCCCTCTACTGCTATGGTATGTGAATCACGGAGCGGAAATTACAAAGGTTTACCGGACAATTGACTACACACCAGCCAAAATCTTTCCCTGGTTCGTGGAACAAGTCACGGAGGCTCGCCGGACAGGAGACGTAGAAAAAAGCAAAGCACTGCTGGCCGATGTATTCAAACTGTTGGGAAACAGTGGGTTCGGGAAGCTAATAGAAGCCTTGGAGCGGCAAAAAAACGTCATTTACACCAAAGATGAGAAGGTAGTTGACAGAGCCCTTCGAAGTACATATTTCTCAGACCTTGACGAGATCGGGGAGGCATATGAGTTGGAAAGTCGGAAGCCACGGATCACAATCAGAAGACCGTTCCAGGTCGGAATAGCAGTATATCAGCTGGCAAAGCAGAGGATGTTGGAATTCTATTACGACTTCCTAGACGTGTACTTCGATAGAAAAGATTTCGAGCTGATACAAATGGATACGGACAGCAACTACTTAGCAATCTCAGGTAAGAAACTCGAGGACATTGTGCGACCAGAGATGAAAGCAGAATTCGAAAAGCAAAAAAAGAATTGGCTGGCATGGGACAAGTGGAGTGGTAGAACGCCAGGTCTATTTAAGCTGGAGTGTGAGGGGGAAAGGATGATTGCACTTTGCCCCAAATGCTACTATATTGACGACCGAGGGGAAAAAAAGAAGTTCAGCACAAAAGGTATGTCGGAGAAGCAAAACGATATAACCTGGCATCGTTTCAAGGCAGCGCTTCAAGGCAACAAGGATATGGCAACAAACAGAGGGTTTCGAATGCGGGATGGGAATATAGTAACTTACGAACAGGAGAAGCTGGGGTTGAGTGCATATTATGACAAACGATGGGTGCTGCCCGACGGGATACACACCGAACCAATTGACACACCCCACGTTAGCTGGAGGAAGAGTGGTATCTGGAGGTACAACCAACAGTTCTTCGCGTACAAAGCCACGTTTAGGTCCGTCAGCCAAATAGTAGAGAACGGGCTGATCAGGTTTGGTAAAAGAACGTTCAAGGTTGTAAACTTTCAAAGACCAGATTGGATCAGTGGCTCTTTTAACACCACCTTCAAGCTCGCCAGGTTGGTACAAATATCGAACCAAAACTATGGAGGGGAGCTTTTTTTCATTTTCTCCAACAGGTCGCAAATATTTGGTTGCTGGTTGGGATACCACAGCCTTTTCTTTGATAGCAGCAGCAGGTTTCATACCAATCAATCGAGTGACTTGGTTGTTCAGAGCAGAAACAACTTTGGGAAGCCTTTTTACCCACACCTTAGATCGCGGGCCCTCAGGCGAACGCATTTCAACTGCGTACTGGTGCCCGAACAAGCGCTCAGCCAAGGTACGATTGAAACGTTCAACGATCGCTTGGTCTCTGTGTATTTCAGGGTGGCCGCGCCTGATAGAAGTTTTGTGATTTTCCATTTCTTTCGTAACAGCACCCATGAATTTGCGCCCAGGATCAACCTGCAGCAGTTCAGGCCACTTCAGAGGTCCACGTGTATAAATTGTCTTAAAAGCTTTGGCAACCTCGTCAGAATTTTTAGAGGTTGAGGGCTCAGCCTCTTTAAATCTGCTGGCAATATCAACAACAGTAAGCGCGTATTTGTAAGTGCTACGGCCTACTTTGTCATGTGGCAGGAAAAGAAGGTCTGCCTGATGCACTTTGTTGGGTGTAGGCACATCGAATTTTGGGCGAGGAATGTAACGCGGTGCGGGGAGGTAGATCTGCCAGAGCGCTTGTTTGAACAACCATTCTTTGGCAACAACTTCAGGAACCTTTGCAGCGGTCGCTGATTTTTTAATGGCGGAGATACCTTTCCAGTAACCCTGCGGGCTGTAGTAACGCCGCTCTAATTTTCTGTCCATTTAAATAATTATGCGCGGGCATATATACATGGCTACAAAACCTTACCTAAGGGGTGTGGGTAGCAACTTAGTTGCTGATCCCCATAGTGAACAACTAAAAGAAATGTTGTTAGAAAAGCAGGAAGCGTTAATAAAAGAAATCGTGCCGAAAAGAGACCCACACGATTATTACGAGGGGGAATTCTACCCTGAGCCCGAAGAGATGAGCCACCCTCCCAAACCAAAATTATGGTATTTACTTGTGGTACTAAAAAAAGCCGGCATTTCTTTAGAACAGGTCAGCGACAATATGGGGCTAACCTTTTTGGGTAATGTCATTTACCAGTTTAAGCTGTCGAATACTGGCTCGTGTAACTACGTTTGTTTTTTATACAACTATTTTCAAAAGATCTCACATGACGATTGGCCGGCTAAAAACACAGTACTGGAAAAACTCACGAAAAGTTTGCCGAAGATGAAACAAACCAGAAATAAAGCAGAAAAACGTTTCAACAAATGGTGGTTGGTCGCAACTAGACAGAAGTTGACTTAGATGTTCTTTTACCTTGGGGTGCGAGGTTTACCCCGCTGTCAACGTGGTTTGAAAAACGCAGTTTAGTCTTTGCAGTAGTAAAGCTGTTGTACTTTTTGATAATACCTTTGTACTCACTGTCAGAGATTTCACCATCTTCAAGAGCGGTCGATATGAGAGAGTTGATTGAGCTGAGCGTTTCTTCAGCCAAAGTTTGTATTTTTTCGTGTTTTTTCGCTTTGCGCAGAAAGAATTTGACGGTGACGATGGAGGAGGTTGACACCAATGAAAACAAGGTGGCGGTTGCGATTAAATGGGCGCCAACAACAATACCAACCGTAGAAAGAGAAGCGGCCAGCCCAGAGCCTGTAAGAATGGTAGCGACTCCGCCTGTTAATCCACATACCGTTTGGCAACGTGTGTGCCACCGTTTGAATTTGGCTGAGGTTTTGTAGTAGTGCACCAACTGGTTTTCTAAATTTGTTTTGATTGATTCTATTTCAGCCCGCCTGAATTGTGTTGCAGAATCCATTTTCTATATATGTGTGTTAAAAATGTCTACCCTACGGGTGTGGGTAGCAACTCAGTTGCTAATACCCCACTTAGTCGCAATAGGTGTTGCGATATTTTCCGGTTTTCTTGTCGTAAATTATTTGGTTACATGGACCAGTTGTATTTTTAGGGTGTGTCCAAAACTTTTTGCTAAACAGTCCGGTTTTTGTGTTAAACGCCCCCTTGGCAATGTCACCCGACCAATACTTGTCAAGCAGCTTTTTATCAACTCCGGGCAATAATTTATATATATCTTGAGCCTGCGAAAATCCGGGGATCTTTTTCCCGATTTGTTCATTGATCGTTTCACCGACACCCAATCCTACTTTTTGCTTCGAGCTGATTGCGTTGCGCGCCATAGCGTGACCCCACTGCCGTTTGTTTTTGGGGATAGCGTCAAGCGCCTTTACCATTTTTTTGTCAGCAACATGTTTGCAGCTTTTCTCATTTTTCTTGCCCGTACAGACGGCGTAATCAACGTCATGCTGCATTGCAACTGCGTCCGTGGTGCCCGTGGGTTGCTGGTAAATCCTTAATATCTTTCCGGTTTGGGGGTCGTAAGAAAGCTGTTTTTCAAGAGGATTATACGGCCCCGTGTAGTTGTGACCAGGAAGCGTCCACCCTTTCTTTGGTTTAGGTAGCCTTCCAATAGCTTTATGCAAATCAAAAGCCCCACCGTAAAGAGGGTTTGTTGGGTCATCTACTCTATTACCCGCATAAATTCTCATATCATAGTCACCACCACTTTGAGCCCCACTGATAAATCGTGTCTTGGTAATGCCACAACTTGCGCATTTTACTTTAAGCAGCCTTCTACCATTTTTTGCGGTTGCAAATGTCTTACTTCCCGGTACGTTGGGTGTGAAACGCTTTTCCTTCACACAGTATACCTCCATCCTATATAATTAAAGAAAATTCTTGGGGTGTGGGGTTTACCCCACTGTATGACACCCACCTTTCACCATGGGGGTGTGGGGTTTACCCCGCCCCGGTATCATATCATTCGGTCTTAATCTGTTTGAGGCTTTAGTTAACAAATCCCCGGACAAAGCATCAATTGTGTAATTAACAGCTTTTCTCGCGATTGGTTTGGCTTTATTAGCTAACTTCTTCTGATACTCCGGTTCTCTTAAAAACTCGCTTGCAAAGTATCTTCCTTGTTTCACACCTTGCTTTGCTAAATAAGGAATTCCGTGCTCAATGAAAGCTTCAGCAGCTGTGTTTCCTATTGTATCAAAAATTCCGCCTCCGAATAATCTTTTTTCAGCGGCAGCAAATTCGTCTCTTTGCTTTTTAGGCAAACCACTTGAGGCCACCTTAAAAACTGTATCTAAAATATTACCTCCTTCGTGGGGTTTACCCCACACCCCACTACTGACAAATCTTGTCTTGGTAATGCCACAGCTGGCGCATTTTACTTTTAGTAGTCTTTTACCGTTTCTTGTGGTTGCAAATGTTTCACTTCCCGCCACATTAGGTGTGAAGCGCTTTTCTTTCACGCAGTAAACCTCCATCCTATATAATATACAAAAATTCATGGGGTGTGGGGTTTACCCCACTTATACTTTATGTGTAAAATAATCCTTCACCACACCCTCATTGGTGTGTGTATTTTCTGAAAACATGTCTAAGATACCTTGGAACGACCGCCCTTTGTTACGTTCGTTCAGGAAAAGCAAACAGTAGTAGCCGCAGCGCACACTGAATTCCCACTGAAGCTGGTT
Source organism: Meandrina meandrites (assembly GCA_963693305.1). Classification (NCBI taxonomy): domain Eukaryota; kingdom Metazoa; phylum Cnidaria; class Anthozoa; order Scleractinia; family Meandrinidae; genus Meandrina; species Meandrina meandrites. Next base: position 12,359,407 of record OY855907.1, on the reverse strand, counting down.
GTCATTTCGGAGAAAGGTCTTTTTGCCCTCGAGAATCAGCTCAATTTCCCATTCCGCGGGCGGAGGTAACCCGAAAGAGTCAAAGTATTCCGGTGGGGTTAACCCCACACCCCCAGGTAGCAACTCAGTTGCTGATCCCCAGCAGCAAACCCAGTGGGTGCCTGGCCCTCCAAGATCATCCATGTTGATTATACAAGGGGAGTGTTTTTTCGTGTGGATCTCATCTCTCGCAAATATGCCTTTGATGGGGATTTTCAAGTATTGGCACCACCGCTGCAAATCAAAATCGGTTAGGGGGACATCAACGAAGGTAGGCTTTTTTTTGGTCCCTCCAAGAACCTATAAATGGCGGAGGGCGTTGAAAATATGGTGGAGGGTTGATGCGCATACCCTTTCCTCCTGTGGGTGGACGTTTTACCTGCATGCCTGCCCCTCCGTGGGGTACGTGCTTGCGCATATGTCTGATTTGTGTCTTGCTCAAGTCAATGTCCACGCCCGTTTTGTTCTTTATAGCGCGCTGTATTTTTTTGATCTGCCTGGCGGTCAAGTGCAAAGTGTCGCTGCCGCGGGCAATGGCCTCGTTTTTAAATCTGAGCGTAACGGCTTCTCCTGGCCCAAAGGCGCGCGCGAGGCTAACCTTTTGCCCGTCCGAAAGTGAAATCTTATGCGGATAGTAAGTCGTCATATTTATACTTATTACAAAAATCATTTTCACTTTGGGGTTTTACCCAGGGGTGTGGGGTTTACCCCACTAAACCATCACCAGCTCATTACCCACCTGTCTGAGAACAAGTTCGGACTCATACAAAATTGCCGCATAAATGGTGTAGTCTTGCGCGTTGGCAGCCTCGTTGAGCCTGTAGTGGAAAACCATCTGCTTCGGGTCGTTGGTCATGTTATCCTTGTTTTCACGTAAGTCAAAATAGACTATTGGGTACAGCGTCTCGAAGTTGTTGGGCTGAAGCTGAACACCGGTGTTGTAGTCGTTTTTGCGGTACCGGTAGTTCATCAAATCATTAAGAATGCGCAGTTTAAAGTTTTCGTCCTAGTCCAGCTCCGGATAGTACTGTGAAGAGCCGTACTGCAGCCGGCAGGTCGCTAGCTTGGCTGAATTATCTCCGTCAATATCAAAGGTGTCAAAGAAGTAGGGGTTTTGAGTTAAGGAGTTCTCCTTCCTTGACTGTTGTATGAAAATGAAAACATGTTTGGCCTCCTTTATTCCCGAATTTATCTGCCACTGTCTGAAAGCGTCACGCCGACTGCTGCTGGGCTGGATCATTTCATTCAGGTATGTCCATTTTTGGGGTTTCAAAAAGTTTTCATTAACGTGCTTCTGTCCTTCGCTGGTGAAACGCAGCATTGGAACCCACAGCTCGAAGTTTCTCACCACTACCCTGCGATCGGTGCCATCGTTTTGCCAAATCAGCTCTGCATCCGATTGTAGCTCAATTTCGAACTCAATCTGCATTGGGGGAAGAAGCTTGTCACTCAGCTCTTCGAAGAATGAGTACCTGTTAAGCGGTATGAGGGTTTCAACCGTTTGGCCGGCGTGGGCAAGCAAGCCCCTTTGTCTGATTCCTTGGTTAGTGGCAGCGGCGGCTGTCACATTGCTATCCGTTGTGTCCAAATACCAAAACTGATTTTTCGCTGCGCTCCTCGCAAAGTCATCAGAAAAGTCCAGCAGGTTCTTTATGAATATGAGCTTGTGAATGTTGTCTACGTTGTAAATGTTTTTGCCTGATGATTTCACTACAAGTTTGTTTATCAATGAAAACGAACCGTTAATGGGCGCTGACCGGACGTCTGCATTAACTGCCGCACCATCCGCGGTTGCCTCGAAAGTGAAATCAGCCCGGAAGTAGGCGTTATACCAGTCAAACGAGTTGTCTCGGTCGGTGACTGTGAATTTATAGTTAGTTTTTGTCTGGTGCTGATTGTTTCCCGGGATACTAATCGGCTTGTCTAAACCGATACGAACGAACTCTGTTTTTTCCAAATGCCTGTGGCTTCGAAACATATCGGGCTATATATTTTTCAAAAAATTATTTTAATTTTCCGCCAAATATTGGTTTACTTTCAACTTTGCAGCCCGAATCTGGTTCAACTTTTTCCGCGAATCCGCGCTTAGTTTTGTGCGGGGTGTCCCACTCATCATCTTCTTCAGTTTTTGTTTCGACTCGGTACTAAGTGTCTTTTTACCCTGGGGTGTGGGTGTCCCCACTGTAGTACCCTACAAAACGGTTTGTATCTTTTCAGCCCCTTTTTCCGCCGCTTTTTCGGTGGCCTTTTCTGCGGCTTTTTTCAATATTTTTTTCGAGGCTTCATTTACAGCTTTCTTTAATGATTGGCGGCTGAACCGCTTTCCTATAGCCATCAGGGTGTCTCTAACAACCCCCGTACCTTTGTGTCTGTATCTATAGTAACCCCTTGGCACGTCGTAATATCTCGTCCACTCACTCGGATGATTCATATTATACTTAGGTGTAAATTATTTTTCTTTTTCTTCTTCGATGATGATGCTTAAAGCCACGTCTTGGTCATTCAGATCTATAATGTTGTTGCGTCCGTCTGTGATTTTGATATTTATGCTATTAATTCTATTTTTGTTCACCGGGTGCCACAGGAGACGGCGGGGCTCTTTTGAAAAGGGGTAGCTGACGGTGAGTTCAGCGGTTGAAAAAGAGAACATAACGTCACCCCCGATGTTGTCCACGGCTCTTGTAATCAGGTCACAATGGATATAGATCCAGTCGACGCCTCTTGTTATATTTGGCACGCGGTCGCTCCTGTTGTTCGCTCCGTCTATTGTTTTCTTGTCAAAACCCAGCAACGCAGCAAATTCACCTCCACTTAGATCAAGCTCGTAGTCGTCCTGCAACAAAATGACCGTCCGATACGTTGTGGTGTGAAAATATAGTTGGAAAATAAACTTGGAGTCGTCTTCCTTGGGATCCACTCTTCCGATTAGTGACTGAATGGTGGTGTTGAGGCCTGTGTAATCATACATTCCATCTGGGATTGTCACGGTTTTCCAGTTCTCAGTCTTTTTCCGCCATTTGAACTCGTTGTTGTTGTACCGTTTCGCGATGTTGTACCACGAATAAGACATGGATACCAGCTCATTTAACGCCGCCTTGTACCTTTTGTAGGGATCTAAAGCGATTGGTGGGTCAAATTTAATTGTGAAGTCATGTGACTTGCTGTTAGCCAGCTTTGAGTCGAGCAACAGGTTGAAATGGAAATGGGTTGTCATGCTTATATAATATTACTCAAAATTTTGTAGGCTTCTTTTTGTGTTATTTCCTTTTGCTTTACCAGCAGCCCTAACATCTGCTCAACCTGTTTTTTCAGCTTCAGTGAAGTGTTGCCCGCCTGTATAGACGCCATGCTTAAGTGTAGCCTTTCAACCAAAGCGTTTAGATCAACACTTCCGCTTCCTTCCATTTCCCAGTCGGGTTCCTTCTGGGGTGTGGGTAGCAACTTAGTGGGCTGTTTATTCCCTTTTCCCCTGTCAAGAATTTCTTCTCTTGCCTTTTTTATGTCTGCCAATGTGTAGCCGCGGAATTTTGATTTTGGGCTTTTTACAACATAGTTAGGATTGTCTTTATATTTTGTTAACAGGCTGCTCAGTGTCTGCAGGTCAACTGACTCTGATCCCTTGATACCCGGTTCTTGTGGTGGCCCCCATTTCCCATATTTACTCTGGGGTGTGGGTAGCAACTCAGTTGGTTGCTCTTCTTCCATTTCTTCCATTAATTCCGTTTCTTCCTCTTCAGCCAAAGGTGCTAACGGTGTTGATGTTGGAGATGGTGGTGGTGTTGATGTTGGTGATGGTGATGGTGTTGGTGATGGTGGAGTTTCCTCATCCGGGTTAAAATCTCCGTCAAAGGGGTTGTTTAAGTCAAACTCCTCCATACCATAATCAGGGACCTCTTCTTCCTCTTCTTTTGGTGCCGCCGCCCCTACTTGGAGTTTGTCAAGCCGTGATGTGATCGGTTTGAACAACTCCTCACCTGAGACCAGGTTAAACTCTTTATCTATTTTGTTATTTTTAATTGCCGTGAGGATTTTGTCGTTTTGCTGCTCAACTTCAGCCTTTTCGCCTACAAGTCACTTCTTCATGGACATATTTTTGCGGTATATATATCAAGAAAAAAAAAATGAAAATTCCAAATTACGATCCCAGTTTGACTGCGAAAAGTAAATACAAACAGGGGCACGCCTCTATGCCAGCAGATACCTTTCGGATGCTTATTTGCGGGCCGAGCAACTCTGGTTAAATGAATATTCTTTTGCATATGCTTTACAGGTTGTTGGTCTACGACAAAATCTATCTTTGCGCAAAGAACCTGCATCAAGACAAGTACCGACACATGATTGATGATTTCGATGAAAGAGTCAATTCTGTGACTGGCTATAATGTTATCGTGGGCGCTCACGATGTTATTTCTTTGGAAATGCTGCCCACTGACAACCAAAAAATTGTAATTTTCGATGACATGGTTTGTGAAAGCAACCAAAGGGATATTATTGAATATTTTATCAACGGTCGCCACCGCAATTGCAGCGTTATTTATCTTTCTCAAAGCTATTTTAAGGTCCCAAAAAACATCCGAGATAATTGTAGCCACTTTTGCGTTTTCGGCTTTCTTCCCAGAGAAAATAATCGTATTGCCGATGAATTGGGAATTGACAGAGAGCTGCTTGAAAAGGCCACCAACGCGAAATATTATTTTTTATACCACGACCGGCCAAAAAAAACCACACTCAAAAATTTTGATGAAAATATATAGAAGAAGAATGGGGTATCTTAACGGTGCTACGGGTTCTACTCAAACACATGAGGAGGCCAGTTCAATCCGAGGAGAAACCGGTCCTGCTGGCCCTGCTGGTCCAACTGGCGCAACTGGTCCTGCCGGCCCAACAGGTGAAAAAGGTGAAAAAGGTAATACTGGTCCGCAAGGTCCTAAAGGTGAAAAAGGTGATGCTGGAGAAAAAGGATTAAAAGGTGAAACGGGACCGCAAGGTGCAACCGGACCTGTTGGCCCTGCTGGGGTTGCCGGACCTACAGGGCCTACGGGACCTACGGGACCTGCGGGGCCTACTGGAGCAACTGGACCTGCGGGTTCAAAAGGCGCTATTGGTCCAAAAGGTGAAAAAGGGGAAAAGGGTGATAGGGCGGATTTGTCAATCGCCGATATTACTGGAGATATTCTCATGAAAGACCATGCGATCAGACAGCTTGCGAATCCTGTCGGCGACCAAGATGCTGTCAATCTTACTTCAGTGAAAAAATATGTTTCCACCACTTCAATTACAGCAGGACACTCACATAAAAAAAATGCCCTAGCCTATTTATCCAAAATTCCAGGTGTTTTAGGTGGAAACAATGTTACTTCTGTTACGTTTCAAGACTTCACATCCAACCTTCATTTTGTGAATAAAAAAGCTTATACTTTCAATCTCGTAAGAACTGGTGTCAATTCTTTCAACGCACGTTTGGCGTTAAATAAAATACCTCTAAAAGAAGGAGAGTACACTATATGTGTCGAGTTCTTCATCCCGGAAGTTGATACTAATTGGTTTTTAAATCCTTCAACCCCTAACCCGGTTGATACTCTTACTTACCATACCAAACACTTCTACAGTCACAGCCCGAAATATTCACGTACCATTATTCACACGCACAAATACAAAGACAACGATAACACTATCTATTTTGATATTTCAAATACGGGTTATGATGGCTCGTCGCCACTTGAAAAGGCTGCTTTGATTATTTATGGGGTAAAGGGTTATCAAACAGATGTAGACGGTGCTGTTTATGATCAGGCTTTCGTTATCGAGGATGGCGGCGATTTTACTCTTCAAACAAATTTGGATATGAACGATTTTGATATAAAAAATTATGATCGAGGCTACACAATAGACAGCGATACAATCAAGTTACAAAAAGATTTAGATCTAAACGGTTATGCGTTAAAAAACTTTCAATCTAGAATAATACTAACTGGAGAATGGCAAACAGATGAAAATAATTATGGTGGAAAAACTTTTGTTAAATTCGGTAATAACATTCGTGTAATGGCGCCATTTCCTTGCCTACTTGATAGTATCTCAGCTTTAATTGTAGCAAAAAAAGGAGCCGCTCGAAGTTATGAAAGAATAGGTTTTGCTTTTAGAATAACTGGCAGTTTATTAACTAACAATCCATTTAAAAGCATACGTAATGCTGATGGTTTAAAATATCAATTTGCGGCACCCCGTAATTCTAAAGGTAAAAGAGAAAGAATAGACGCGGGACAGTATTTTACAGTTAATTTATCTCATCCCGACGACTCAGATGTAAACCTATCTAATACAAAAACTGTATTAGTAAGTTTAATTTTAATAGACGATTATTCTTTTACGAGGTAGTAAGTTTTGCCGCGCCGTCATGCGGCTCCGCACCAACTCGAGTAAAAAGATTTCTTGAAGCACTAGTCGTAATCATCTTCGTCATAAACAGGATAGCCGAGATAGTGTCTAACTCTATTTCTTTGACACAGATTACAGAGATTATTCCGCGGGCATCTGCCTCTGCTAAATGGGGCTTCGTGGATTTCTTCTCGAACCTCGTCCCAACCAAGCATTTTTCGCTGCCAGAGTTTTATTTTAATATACTCCTTTAGGATTTTTTCTCGAAGTTCTGGTGGAAGTGCTTGTATTAATTCCAATGTGTCTGCCATGTTTATACACTTGTTGGTGTGTTTCTCTAATTGCTTGGTATAAGAAGATTTATTACATCTTGTGGACTCATTTTTCGCATTTGCGCCACAATGTGATCTATTGCAAGTGGTGGAGGTTTTTCTTGGTTTTTGTTGGCTGCGCAATATATTTCAAAATCAGTTCTCGTTCTGTTTTTTTGGAATTTTGTTTTTCTCATGCTTTGATCTATGAAACCGCTTCTTCCTCTTCCCATCTCTGTGTTTTATACTGCACGGTGTCAATTCTCTAATTGCTTGTCAGTGGGGTAAACCCCACACCCCTTTATCGTGTGGTTTCACATCCTTTCCTTTCCCCGAGTAGTATAGTCGGGACTAAACGAATACAACTTTGGGTGTGCCTAAATTTTCAACCTTTTTATGGGACTATAGTCAAGGACCAAAGCCGAACCAATGCGAGCTAGGTGAGCGTTGGTTTGCTTTGGTCCTTGACTACTAGTCCCATAAAAAGGTTTAAAATTTAGGTTCACCCAAAGTGGTATTCGTTTAGTCCCGACTATACTACTCTTGAAAACGTGGATTCATATTGTTTTGCAGTGTAAAACATTTATTCCAATTACATACATGACAATTTCTTTTACAAGTGCGTGTCGTCCTCGAGCTCCGTTCGACCGTTGCGTCGTTAACAACATCCTTGCTTCCTGATTGGATTACGATCACCGTTCCAAGCCCGCAATGAGGCGGGCTATTGTTTAAGCACAATTACACCGAACGATTATCGATCCCGAATCATTCCCAGGGGATTGCTAACAGCTTTTTTCCACTACATAGAGTCTAAAGCGCATATGAGACTCAAAACGCATAACATATAGTGTGAAACCAGTATAAAAATAGCCAGCATCAAAATAGTTTCCACTTTTCTGAGAAATGAAGAAAAACTAAAGTTTGACAAAAATGCTGGGAGATGAATACCAGACATATCCACAATTTGAGTAGCAGCAGAGCAGGCAAACAAAAAAATAGCATCCACTGGTTTGGCTTTGGTAATCATTAACCAATAGGGCTGTACAGATACATACAGTACCCGAGAGTTCCAACAGGTAAAATTTTGTTGATCACGGCCAGAAAAAATCAAGAAAATTCAAGTCCTCAGGCGGTTATTTTTGCAACTAGACTCTCACCAAGTCAAGTTGTCAGTGCTAATTGACGAATTGAGTCAATGTGGGTGTATTGGATATGGATGGTTATTTTTACGTGAAAATTCCTTTTTTTGTGAAATGCAACGCACTGGATGCTTAAACTAAAACAGTGGCAACTTAACCATAAAATTACATGTAAATGTGCATATCTTCGCTTTCCCGATCGCAAAAGTTGATTACATGTACTCAAAGCCTTAAAATTATTTGTTTTTAGATTATATTTTTTCGAAGCGATAAGCGCTGACGACTTTGAATAAAAGGCGGAGAAAAATCAAATTCTCACTAATTTGATCAGTCAACCACTTCAGAAATTTCTCCATTGATACAGTGAACTTACCGAATACAGCACTATTTTCCATTCAGAAGTCCGGAGAAAAGTCACTTCAGCGTGTGTGATTTATTTATTCAAACCAAATAGCGAACTTATCCGTTAAAGGCGACTAAATGTTGTCGCGTAAAACATTATCCGGCTATAACCATCCGTTTTGAAACTACTTGAAACCTACCCACCGTGATTCAACCCCTTTTCATTTTAAGCAGCAAAGAAGGAATTCTCTTCGTTAGAAAAAAAAAAAATGAAAGAAAGACCTTCGTATGTTGTATTTTGATTCACCCCGTCCGCATTTGGTTGTTGCATCCTTCGCCCTTTGATTCGCGTGCGATCAAGAACAAAAATTTTCGAATTCTTTCTAAAACTTCTATATATTTTAAAAGTGTGCCCAGATCGTATCCCACATCAACGAAAGAATTTCATTTCTCATTTACAATTGACAGTTTTTTTTATTCCCTATTTTCAATTTTTAATTTTCGTCTATTCGATTTCAATTCCCCATTCCCAATTCCTCGTTTTAGTAACGTCTTTTTGTGATTCTTCTGGGTCGGTATGTCGGTATTAAAATAAGAACAATCCCCGACCCACCCCTCCCCCCTCCCCTCCAACCCAACGCCAGTTGCTGATGCTGAGCAATCTTCTTGATCGGTGATTTAAAATGGGCATTAGGTTTGGTTTTCAACTTTTGTAAGCTGACTGCAGCAAGAGCTCCAAATTTGCTGGCATTGAATGTCTTTTGTATAAATTCAAGAGGCGTCAAGCTGGCGTCGAACAATGAATAAAGAGGTAGAGTATTTCACAATGTCCTGATTGCTGACTACGCGTGAACTGAGGACGAATAATTTAATAATGTTATTTTAATGTTTATGATTCTCAGTACTGAGGGTGGTTCACTAGAATGAACTTTGCCGCCCACCGCACTTGGAGCGAAAGAACTGAGCTTATAGCTAGAATAAAAGAAAAACAAAATGCAGAAACAATCATTTGAGAAGGAACAAAATAAACAGTCACGCTTTCACCGGTTTCAAATAATATTAACTTTACTCGGAAACCTTATTTGAAAGAAAGAAACTACCTCAAATTGGTTCATGGAAGCTTATTTGAATCATTTTCATGGAAACTCACGCTGTGTACCGTGCGCGCGCTCGAATTAATTCTAGCTTTATGCAAGGAAAACGAAAAGTTACGGAATAAATTAATTCGAAATAAAATTTTCGATGCAGAGTTTCATGAACTAAACATTATTTTAAATAAATTCTGCAGCCTGTGAAGTATGTAAACTTCCCGTAAACTTGCAAATTCTCCGTACAGTCCTTTCCTCGTAGAAGTAACCTTTAATCGATGAATACATTTTCTTCTATTAACTGCTTGCCTTTTCCCTTTCCTTTCTTATGACTTTTACAGCTTTAAACGAACTTCTAAACATTTTCGTCGCGTTGGTTCGTGGATTTTGGTGTGGAGCTAAACCTGTGTCTCATTCTTTCAGCCCCTGTGATTGGTGTACGGCTTCATTTTGATGAACATGTTGAGATTAAAACACTTTATCACGAAATATAAAATAGATTCCCACTTCTTAAATAAACGGCACGCAGTGTATGCAGAAGCGATGACGTTTCACAAGGGGTCTTTAATAATTTTTAGGACATTTGTCAAAAAGTTAAGGTAAATAAAAGTAGCTGACGACTTCTGTGCTGAGTGATTGTTCAACAAAAGTTTCGTTATCTTGGCGTGACATCCAATATATGGTATACGATGCAAGGTCGAACGCTGTCTTGAAATTGCTTACACCTTTTGTTTTAAAAGAATGGAAAGATTTCTGTTTACTAAATCTTATAGAACGCATCAAATATGATTTGTCTCTTTCGTTTATACTTTAAAGTAGTCCTTTCTAACCGCCCAGGAGTATTTTACTTTGAGTTCTACGCGACGATTGAGTTGAGATGAGTTGACTTGATTTCTTTTCCCAGTCCTATTCGGTTCTACAGATTGGTCGATCGCAATAGACAACAGATCCCGTCCACTCGCACGACGACATTAGCCGATGAAAGTTGTAAAATTTGAGGCTCGGCCGTAAAAATCCATTTTCTCATTTCAGATGGCGGATCTCAAAAAGAATAATAATGTTATTTATCCAGGGAGCTCACATCACCAAAGGTCCTGAGGCCCTGCAAAATAATAGTTCAAATTCAAAAATTAAGAAATTAAAAATAGCTTAAGAATTTAAAAAGTTACAAGATAAAATGTATAGTACAAAAGTTCACAATAAAAGGCACAGGATAAAAAAAATTAGCTAAAAACTACATTCTTCAGGGCTTGCTTAAAAAGTAAAATTGACTTAATGTCTGGTATCGATTTGTTAAGCTTATTCCAATCTGCAAGTCTTTGGTATAAAAGGCGTTACTAGCCATAATTACGTCTAATTCTCGCTAAATAAAAATATTGGTTTTGCCACGGGTATTATAAGAATGAATGTCATAGTTTCTCTTTGTATCAAAATTAAAATCTATGAGGCCATTTACATATTTGAAAACAAAAACGCAGCGGTGAAAACAAACAATGCACCTAGTTTCCATTGCTCTTCGGTTCAATTCAGGGAGTAATCATCACATCGTAACACCAAAGTAAGTTCTCCATATGTTATTTTATTATATTTTATAAAAGCATTAGACTACACTTTCTAGGGGGTTTACCAGCACAATAAACCCCTTTGGGATGTCGAGAGAACACTCGAAAAGCTTGTATATCACTGACGGTTCGTGTTCTCCCAACATCCCGCGGGGGTTTGTTGCGCCGGTAGACCCATTGAAAGTGTGATCTATTGCTTAATTGAACCACTTAAAATGGCACTCAAATCACTGCCCTGAATCCCCAATACAATAGGACAATAAAATGACTTTTTGAGGGAATATTGTTTATTTGCGCCCGCGTAGTGTCATTTGCGGCCCGAGCGCGAAGCGCAAGGGCCGCAAATGACACTACAAGGAGCAAATAAACAATATTCCCTCAAAAAGTCATTTAATTATCATTATTATCAATATACAAGGCCAAATAACATCCAGATGTAAACTAACACATTTAATGAGCTTTACATGTTCAATAATACAAGTACTTCGCGTTGAAAATGTTATGCTATGCTACACTGAGGCCCATGTATTGTACAGGTGTAGTTAAAAAGAGCTGCTGTGATTCTGAAAATTAATGGATAATAATAATTTACGAACTTACATTTGCCTCGGCGTAAAACTCCCGCAATGCTTCAGGTAATTTAGCCCGACTAGAGAAACACAAAATGAAGTGAACCGATGTTTTGTCCTGTTTCGTTTCTCGTAAGACAACAAGAAGTCGCTCTCTTTGTATCTTCGCCTTGTGACCCTTGTGCTTTTGATTCTAAATCCGAATTTTTAGCTGCATTTTGTCCCATTCATAACAAATAGACTTCGATTTTCCTTTTCGGACACTATTCGCTCAGCGAGGAACTGTTCGACACTTTTTTCTACTTCAAAGCTTGCTGTACGCTGCTGTACGCAAGCTCTTCGCACCCGAATGGTTTTCGCGCGTCATTAAACGTAACCTGATTGGTTAATATTCATCGGATGATGAACCGAGAACCAATCAGCTGCAGGGCCGTTAATGCATTAACGGCCCGCTTGGAGTCATTTGCGGCCCGCAAAGCCCATGTTTTCAAAAGGGCGGTTTTCAATTTGGCCGAGCATATTGATAATAATAATGCATAACTCTCTAGACACATGTACGCTTTGCGGACCTATGTGTTAAGTTAGCTCAATGCGTTGGTACAGTGTCATAGAAAGCAGGGAGGGCTAGAGTTCAACACACGGGCGGGCACGCCTAGGATCTTTTTTCTTTTCCTTTTTCTCCTCCCAAGTGTCTTTACTTTATTTTCCCCCAAGAATCTAATCAGTATACAAGGCCAAATAACATCCAGATGTAAACTAACACATTTAATGAGCTTTACATGTTCAATAATACAAGTACTTCGCGTTGAAAATGTTATGCTATGCTACACTGAGGCCCATGTATTGTACAGGTGTAGTTAAAAAGAGCTGCTGTGATTCTGAAAATTAATGGATAATAATAATTTACGAACTTACATTTGCCTCGGCGTAAAACTCCCGCAATGCTTCAGGTAATTTAGCCCGACTAGAGAAACACAAAATGAAGTGAACCGATGTTTTGTCCTGTTTCGTTTCTCGTAAGACAACAAGAAGTCGCTCTCTTTGTATCTTCGCCTTGTGACCCTTGTGCTTTTGATTCTAAATCCGAATTTTTAGCTGCATTTTGTCCCATTCATAACAAATAGACTTCGATTTTCCTTTTCGGACACTATTCGCTCAGCGAGGAACTGTTCGACACTTTTTTCTACTTCAAAGCTTGCTGTACGCTGCTGTACGCAAGCTCTTCGCACCCGAATGGTTTTCGCGCGTCATTAAACGTAACCTGATTGTACACATGTACGCTTTGCGGACCTATGTGTTAAGTTAGCTCAATGCGTTGGTACAGTGTCATAGAAAGCAGGGAGGGCTAGAGTTCAACACACGGGCGGGCACGCGTAGGATCTTTTTTCTTTTCCTTTTTCTCCTCCCAAGTGTCTTTACTTTATTTTCCCCCAAGAATCTAATCAGTGTTTCCCACGTGTTATTTTTCTTAACATCCATGCATTGCATGCGTTATGTTATTCATACTCACGCTTACCTGGAGCCCGCGTTCATTTCGTAACAACGACACCAAATGCTTTCTAGGAAGAAAATGCTCGCACCCCATGCTCTAGATATAGCTGATAACTATGTCATCATTGTTTCACTAAGTTTCACATTTGTAGACATTTATTTTTATCTTCGTCAAGTTAAGTTACGCATTGGTCAGCGGAATCGCAAACAAAAATCTAGGAGCAAAGGAAAGATTGACCGACGGAGCGAGTGTGTGAATTCGCTCGTCTACAGTACACCTATTTTGCATTCTTTCGCCCGTTCATGTGATAAAGTCTCTTTTTTTATTATCTCAGTTTCATTTCTCAGCGCTTACTTACAAAGAAAAAGCGGACTAATAAAAACACCTGTTAAAGATTAGCCTGCCTTTGAATTCTTGTGAAAGCAATCCTTGTTGCCAGGGATGTGAAATTGTTTTGAATTAGTGCATCACCCCAGGCTAAACAATAACATAAGTCATCAATCATCAGAGTCGAAGTGTCGTCGACAACCAATAGAATAACGACTATATTGTTAGCTTATCTCCTACGTTGTCGGATCGGACTGTATCTTTGCCAGAGAAAGAAAGGTAGGATAAGTTTGAGAACAAGTAGTTTGCACTTAGAAGGCGATTGCAACTTAAACGCGCCCGAGCCTTAATTCTTCAGTTTTTTTTTTCTCGAGATAGGACGCCATCAAAAGGTAGGCAAGATCTCAGTAGTCTTGATAAATAATGCACAGATCGCCCCTGATGTTAAATGTTTGAACTTCGCAAACGTAGCATGTTGCTTGATCTATGTGCTGCTCAGAAACGTTCAGAAAAAGTACATGCTTTTCAAAAGAAAGCGCTTATTTTATAATACGTACAGTTGACAGTGTGCCTCAGAAAACTTGCGAGTGGGCGCTTTTGAAAAAAAAACATATTAAGGTGGCCCGCGGCTATTTTTTGGGAACGGAGGTGCTCTTTTCTAAATGGAGTTTTGGGCATGTAAACCTCAACTGATTTTTCTGGTTTTTTGCAGTCGAAATAACAAATGTTCAAATTTTATAAAGCTTTAAATTATAGGGCAAACAAGGCAAACGATCACGAGATATTAGCGCTTTTGAAAAAATATATTTATGAAAAAAACGCGAATATTTTCCAAACGCGACGATATATTTTTTTTCTAATTAATGTCAACAAGTTAAAATTATCCAAGTTCTAATGTGAGCAAGTTTCAACGAAATCGGCTGGGTAGAAATTGCTGCACAGCTGACTGTTGAATTTTTGCTTCAAAATATTATGCTCGTGTATAATTGGGAGCTGTTACAACAACGTTTAAGCAATGCTCAGATCCAATGGATTATTTGAAAGCTTAATGCCAGCTAAAACGTTGCTGAAAAGTATGGAAAGATCGGAAAATCCTAGAAAAAGCTGTAAACGGATGAAGAGGAAGATGTTTACGATGCGTAAATTGTGAATTTTAAAATATCATTTTTTTCGAATTAAAAAAAAATCTACCGATTTTTTTTCTTTTATTTTTAAGTATGAGAAAATACAGCATATGTGCAAACGGCTTTATCTAGTTTCGTGTGTCTAATCGCGATGAAACGCGTCGAATTTTGCTCGCCAAGATGGCTAGTTCGCGTCTTCCATTTTGAAGCGCTTTGGAAACCCTCGCGTAACAGTAAATTATTCAAACTTGACGCATTCTCAAGATTATTTAGCACGTGGAATTGAACATACCACGCCACATGCCACATTCATTGCTAAATAAAATGCATGAATACAAAGCTCAGCCGCAATTTTACCCGTGGCATGTTTATTTCCAGGTGCTAAATAATCTTGAGAATGCGGCAAGTTTGAATAATTTACTGTAACAAGAGCATTTTCAAAGCGCTCCAAAATGGAAGACGAGAAGTAGCTATCTTGGCGAGCCACATTCGACGAGTTTCATCGAGACTAGACACACAGAACTAGATAAAGCCGTTTGCACATATGATGTATTTTCTCATACTTGAAAATAAAAGAAAAAAATCGGTAGATTTTTTTTAATTCTAAAAAAAAATGAATATTTTAAAATTCACAATTTACGCATCGTAAACCTCTTCTGCTTCATTTGTCTACAACTTTTGCTGGGAGTTTCCGATCTTTTCCTACTTTTCAGCAACGTTATAGCTGGTATTAAGCTTTCAAATAACCCATAGGATCTTAGCATCACTTAAGCGTTGTTGTAACAGCTCCCAATTAAACACAAGCATAATATTTTGAAGCAAAAATTCAACAGTCAACTGTGCAGCAATTTCTACCCAGCCGAATTCGTTGAAACTTGCTCACATTAAAACTTGGATAATTTGAACTTGTTGACATTAATTAGAAAAAATCTATCGTTGCGTTTGGAAAATATCCGCGTTTTTTTCATAAATTGATTTTTTTTTTAAATGCTAATATCTCGTGTTCGTTTATTTTGTTCGCCCTAAAGTTCAAAGCTTTATAAAATTTAAACATTTGTTATTTCGATTGCCAAAAATCAGAGAAATCGGTTAACGTTTACATGCCGAAAACTCGATTTAGAAAAGAGCACCTCCGTTCCCAGAAATAGCCGTGGGCCACCTTAAGTTAACAAATGCCGTCTTCGCATTTAAAACGCCGAACAGCGCTAAGAAAGGAATAGACTCACTGTATTGCCATTGAAGCGCGCGAACAGAAAATGAATGAGGAGGCGCTGATACCACTTGTTAACTCCTCTTCGGTGCGCACTTTGTTATTTTTCGATTTATTTTTCATTTTAATTTTGGGTTGTTTGCCTTTTTACAGTGAACCAATTTTTCATTAGTATTACATAGATATTCTCTTACAACTTTCTCTAATAGAAAGAACCACCGCAAAACAATAGGAAATAGAATTATATACACCTTATTCGATGGTTTAGCATATAATACGCGAGGATATTTTGCGAGTTGCGTAGTCCACTCGTAAGTCCACTCGAATTATATGCTAAACCATTGAATAAGGGATTTATTATTCCACTAAAAAATAAAGTTTACATCGGCCATTTTGTCGCTCCGCTTTCAGTCCGAAGTTGTCATCACGCCGCCATCTACATCAACTTGTCGAGGAACACAAACATTCTGTAGTTGGAAAACACCTAAAGGACGAACACGGTGTTAAACCCTCCAACCTCCGTGAAAACATCACTATTCTCATGAAATGCCGAAGTAAGCTTGAGTGCTTAATTTTCGAAATGCTATTCATTCGAAAGAAAAGACCGAAACTGAACACTCAAACGGACTCTATTCGCGGGAAACTTTTTGTTTAATACGCGCTTATCGTGCTTTATGTAATTATGTATTTCTTTTTCACGCCTCTATTTTTGTATATATATCTTATGTTAATTTTTTCACATTTCACTTTCGATAATGACGGCGTGAAGTCGTCGAATCGTCAAGTAACTTTTATTTCGTTAATCTTCTTGTTAAAATTTCTAACCACGGCTGTAAATATCGATTTCATTGTTTCGAACATGCGCGGAAATAACTTGAATATTTTTCAAGGCATTATCCATTTCCATCCTAACCATCCACAGCCAAAGAAGTTTGTTAACAGTTCCAGTGCTACGTTATCGATCGCGACTCGCTGATTTCTTTCTTCGCAGACGAGCAGAAGTCGATAAAAAAGGGTGAAAACCATTACAAATCCGGCCATGTGGAATCCGCAGCCAAAGAAGTTTGTTAACAGTTCCAGTGCTCCATAGCAATTACTTATAAAAATGGCCTAATATTTTTAGGTTTCTTTCGACATAAACATATATTTTGGCTGTTCAAAAATCTGTTCAAATCCGTGACAAAGCCTCTTTAAGTATAGGCTGACCGCTAGTCAAAAGAATATGCTACACGCCGCTGACGATAGCGGAAAGTCCTATTTAACATAATATGTTAAGGCAAGCCTGAAGCAATCTTTTGTTATTCATGATCCATGATTCCCAAACTTTAAACATGCAGATTCCTATCAGTTTTATAGCTATGCATATGAATGATTCATTATTCCACTTCCACCGAGAATCTGTCGGCGCGGAGTTTGAACGCTGATAACATTTTGCAAGGAAATACCACACAAAACGTTGCTTTAAGGATTTATTTCCAATATATACCTAGGAACAATGTGGAATGTCATTTCACTGTTTACCTGACTGGGAACTGCAATGGCTTGGTGTTGAGAGCTGTCGGTCCTTTTTAGATCCGACATGGCGGACTTTGCAAAAGTCCGTACCTTCTGTATGGCAAAGGCTGACGATAGGTAGCTATGGCTAACATGTGTGAATTTCGCTTTTGTTTAATTCCAGAGAAATGGCTACTCTATTAAAATATTTCTTTGTGACTTGTCTGTTGATGTTTTTTGTGGAATCGAAACCTGCCCTTGGAAGGAAAGGTAAAGAATACTACAACGATCTGGCAGCGCAAGATAAATGAATGATATTAAATGAGTTTCAGAAACTAAACAAAACAAAAATAAATAAATAAATCGGCGGAAACGATGGATACCTACTATACAAAGCTCCAACTCCAATACAGACCAGACATAAATTGAAAAATAATACGAGCTTAACCCTCTAAGGAACAAGCGCGGGGAAAGGAGAACAGATGGAAGGGGAGGGGAAACATTGACATGTCAAGTATATGCGTGTTGGATTTTTGACGTAATATATCAACCACGAGACAGCGTTTTTCATCACATTTCCAAACACCGAGAAGAGAGTTGAAAATATGATGCGCAGCGGAGTATTTTTTGCTTGGAAATGTGATGAAAAACGCTGTCGAGTGTTTGATATATCTTCTCAATCGAAACTAAAACTACGGAGAAAACAGAGAAGTAAAATCGCAAAAATCTATGCTAATTAAGATATTCAGATTTCCATACTCTGTCACGGTTCTTTTAGCTAGTTGAATTATTTATGAGTTTGAAAAGTTCAATTTAAGGTTTAGCCTGCAAATACCGTGCCTTTCACATATTA
The DNA here is from genome assembly GCA_963693305.1 of Meandrina meandrites. Lineage (NCBI taxonomy): Eukaryota > Metazoa > Cnidaria > Anthozoa > Scleractinia > Meandrinidae > Meandrina > Meandrina meandrites. The sequence continues at coordinate 12,341,479 of OY855907.1, read as the reverse complement.
CTTTAATTGTTTTAGTTTCTTCGATATGGCTTGATTTTGTATTACTTTCCGTTATTTGTTTTACTTTCAAGGAAAGCAGTGCAATCCGATCCAAGATGGTAGATCTGATGATAAATTTTATTTGCTTATTAGTCCAATGCTGTGCCTAATTAACAAGCTTCTACATATATTTCGCAGCACTTTTAGATAGAATGTTTTGGATCGAGATTGACCCTTCAGTCATCGACCTTTTTGATGCCATGAGTGATAGACATGCATATAAATATGTAGCGTTCAAGATCGCTAAAGGAAGAATTGAGATTGATGACAACATCCTTGCTGACCCGTCCGACACCATAACTGCAGAAGAAAACGAAGAACAATTTAACAAAATGAAGAGTCTTCTGACAAATGAAGAGCCACGTTATATTCTTTTTGATTTTGGGCATAACAGATTGTCTCTCATTTGTTGGTAAGTAAATGGCCGATGTATACCACATTAGGGTATGTTTTGGACGGGTTTTAATAAAAATAGACCAGCTGGTCGTTGCTGTTATAACGGAGGGGTGGTGATAATAGTACAGTCGAACCCCTATTAAGCGGCCACCCATTAATCGGTCACCCTTTATAAAACGGCCAGTTGCCAAAGTCCCGAAACTATCATTTGTCAGTATAATACTGTAAATAGTGTAATATTCTACCCTGGGTATTGTTATTAATGACATGGTAATAAGGTATGGAGAATCGCTCTGGCCTTCCCCAAGATTATCACCATTCTCATCCATCTCACCATAAGATGTTTACTCTTCTCAACTCCAGAACTCAAACATGAACTTTACTCTTCCCAATCCTCACTTAACGTAACACAATTATACTTAAATACTAAAAATAATTATACTTAACACAAATAACACTTGACAGCTATCGTTTTAGAAAGCAGTGTTCAAGTGTCCAGCCTTGCATTAAACATCTGAAAAGGCCTGAAGAAATCCTTTTAAATTATTAAGACGTTGGTACGACTGCCCTGATTCCAGGGGCATTAGTCTGCCAGTTTAGCTGCCGCTCCTGCCGGATTTACAACTTGTTTAAGCTTGATGTAGTGTAAAGCTATTGTACTGCTTTTGCACCCCACGTGATCCATGATTTCGTGAAGACTTACACCCTCGAGGGCAAGAGACACGGCCGCGCCACTACGAAACCCGTAAAGAGTAAAACAGTCGCTAGACAGTTGTTTACTTAAAAAGGGAAATATACAGATAGATAGATAGATAGATAGATAGATAGATAGATAGATAGATAGATAGATAGATAGATAGATAGATAGATAGATAGATAGATAGATAGATAGATAGATAGATAGATAGATAGATAGATAGATAGATAGATAGATAGATAGATAGATAGATGCTTTATTAAAACTAAATTGCAACCCGAGGGTTGAATTATATAGTTTTTTACAAAAAAATTACAATGGTTAAAAAAGGTTAAAATTACATATACAAAAAAATATACAACTATGAAATGTCAAATATTTAAAATTTGAGCGCATTGCTAAGAATGAATGAGTTCTTCAATCTATTTGTCTTAAAATTAGCATTAAATTTTCGTTTCTTCCTCAAATTGTAATGACAGGTGTTTTCAATCTCGCCTGAACGGCCGCTGACTTTACACAATGAGGACCCACCGAATTTGATTTAGTTACCGAGCGGAAAAGGAAGCCCAGGGACAACCTTATACCCAGAAGTTTACAAATATTAAAGTACATTTCCAGACCCCGTGCTGGACAAACTGATTTATTAGAACCCCGTTTAAACGCAAAAACGTTGGATTCTCCTGACCTCAAAGATTTCGTCCAAACATGGTTAAATAAAAAATCCTGAATCATCGGGAAAGCGTAAGATATCAGAAACCTTAACTTGCAACATGTCGTAGCTAGATTTGTCGTCGCACTTGGTCATAAACGAGTCCCTGTATACGAATCTGGGTACGTCCGCTAATTTATCAAGAGAGACCGGCATATATCTCATCCAAAGATTCAGAAATCTGGCATCGATGCAAAAGTCTTGGTTTGGACGGTTCTACCGTTAAAGGAAGCACCAGACAAGGGGGGTCATCAACACCAACCTCCCCCCACACTCTGAACACCACTGTCAAAACACGTTTATTAATCTCCCGTGATATAAAATCCGACAACTTCCTGCACGACTCATGGTTTGGGAACTGTTTTGTGGCGGCAAATCTGAAGAATACCTGGCTCGCTTAAAGACGACTGAGAGAGGTCGAGCAAATTGGAGGATGTCCACTTTATCACGAATCCACCTGCCAATACGTTCTGCTAAGGGATGGCCCTCGAGAACATTAATCCAAGCCTCAACGTTTTGATGTAAACCACCAACCGAAAAAATGATCGGGATCTCTCAATTTAAATGCTTTTAAATCAGGAGACGCGCCCGACGAGAGCATGTCCTTCCAATGCGCTACCTCCGTCACTCCCTCCTGGTCAGGAACCCCGTTTATATTCACCCAATCCGAATTGACTCTCGGAGTCTCTTCAGTGGAGAATCTCTACAGTGGAGACCATGGATTTTCTCTTACAACCCACCATCTAGGTAAAAAGACGGGTTTAAACAAGGATTTCACCTTACCACCAACCAATCCCAGACAAATAGATATATATATAGAAATAAACCAAAAATAAATCTGGAGAAAAACCGGGGTTCCCGACCAGGAGAGAGCGACTTCAACACGTCTGAGAGCAGAACGTCTGGTGGCTACCGAGATATACGGTAAAACCAGCAGGAGTCACTCACCCTGACCAAGAGCTATTTGAAAAACAGCCAAAGAAACAAAACGGGACACGAATAAAGCTTAAAACTGCGGCAAATGACATGACAAAAATGGATATTTATTATGCAATTCCCGAAAATACATTATTCATTCGGCCATCCTGGAATGTTCAAAGTAATCTAGCCTCACAATTTCGGGAGCTCCTGCAAACCACTAGAAAACCGACCTCTCTTTGCTGGATTCCCGGTCTGGCGATAAGGGCAGAAACTCTGATAGTGACCAAATTGGTTACACGCGAAGCATCTAACCGAGGCTCGACCACCACGCCCACGACCCCTGGCCGTGGATAGTCTAGTCACTTTAGCAATCGAATAGAGGACTTTTTCATGATCTTTGTCGCCCAATAGAACCTGAAGGTACTGCTGGAATTGAGACTCCGGAACTCTAATTTTATCCTTCATAGCCTGCAACGCCGCGTTGAAGAATCCCGACTTGGGATGATTCGACTCTTTCGCCACGATCTTCAAATTTATAAGGTAACCCAAGGCCTTCTCATTGTTGAACATGGACATCTTAATGAAATGTTGCAGTTCCTTTAAGGCTGATTCAACAGAAGCCTTCTGGGAGTTCTCTAAGGCCTCCAGCCTCCGCATGACTCGCAACATATCATTCTCTTCTTGCATAACAAAGCCAAAAGGGATACATTTATCATCATCTTATTTTCCAAACATTTTCCCTTCCGTACGTTCTATATTCTGAGCAACACGGCCATTAACAACATATGATCATAACATGACCGGCCATAGAAAAGCATTATTTATTATTATTATTATTAAAGATTCGCACAGCTATTGAAGCTGGTTTCATCATTGGCTCCGGGCAACAACAAGTTGCCTAGGGAAACCAAGAAACATCCCTTGTTTGCTGTTTCTCTTCTTTCTACCTCTCCAGCACCTTTCTAAGAATTCTTGCCGACCCCAACAATGCACATCTCTGGATCAGTCCAACAGGAATGCCCACCTCAATGGCTCTCAGATTGTCATTCAATCTCAGTGGTATTGATCCCAATGCTCCCAGTACCACTGGAATAACCTTTGTCCTTACACCCCACATTTTTCGAACTTCTTTTGCTAGATCTTGATACTTTTCAACTTTTTCATCTTCCTTCTCTCTCACCCCATTATCCTCTGGAATTGCCACATCTATAACCTGACAGCTCTTGTCTAATCAACAATGATTTAGATAAACATATACAGGTAAAAACTAACGATAGATAAATCCGACGTTTCGGCGACATCTTGGCGCCATTGTCAAGGGAAACTAATTAAATATGCGATTTCAAGAGTAACTAAGAGTTCAGAGTTTCTAATTTGCATAAGTTAGACAAAGACTTTAGCGCGAACTGAGTCTGATTGTACATTTAAACACGGTCGTAATTGTTTAATGAGTAACATCTCATTAATGAGACAATCAAACTTGTTGTGGCATTTTTTCAACACGCTAAAACAATTGCGAAGGTCATCCGGAATCCTGCCTGCGTGTCTACTATCATAGTGTTTGCGTACTGACGAGGTCTTGCTTCTATGTCCATCAACGCGTACGAACAGATGGCCACGGGTGTAACCGACATAACCAGCATCGCACTGGTCACACTTGAAGTTATACACAACGCATTGTTGATCAATGAGCTGAGGCTTAGGTTCGCTTGTCGGGAACTCCTGGGCAATCTTGCGGCTCGTAAACACCGGTTGAACACTGGTCTGCAGCTTCACACTGAGATCTTTCAACTGTGTCTTCACGATATTAGCCGACTCCTGGTCTTTAAAGGGTATGACAACCCGAGTAGTGTTTTCTGTCGTAGATCTGGACCGTAATGAGGGCTGGTCAGCGACCTTTAAATTTAGGAAGGTTTTGACAGTGGAGTCAACAAGGTGCTTGGGATATTTCAGTTTAGAGAAAACAGACTTCAGTCGTTCGCACTCCTCAGTGAAGTAAGACCATGACGAAGACAGGCGATGTGCGCGATCGAGCATGGTTGTCAATAGTCCGCGTTTGTACCTATTATCGACATGACTGTGGTAATGGAGAAGCAGACCACTGTTTGTTGGCTTCACAAACACTTAGTTTCAATACGAGGCGCTCTGTTTAGGAGTTGAGTACCGAGAAAGGGAAGCATTCCATCATTTTCGACCTCCATAGTAAAGTTGATGGCGGGGTGAGCGTGGTTGAGGGTGTTAAGAAAGTCCCTATCAGCGACTAATACGTATAATTATGCTCTGGCGAAATGGTTGGACAACAAGCTCAAACCGTTGTCGTTAAATCAGTACACAGTCACGGACATTTTCGATTTTGTGAACAAACTACCGCGAGACCTCAACATAACACCTGGTGACTTGCTGGTGTCCTATGATGTGTCCTCCTTGTTCACGAATGTACCTTTGGATGAAACCATTACGATTCTCGCAGACAGAGCCTTTAGAAACAACTGGTTTAATTCCGAGTATGATTTGAACATTTCAAAGCACGACCTTATTGATCTGTTGGGTGTAGCCACCAAGGGGCAGCTTTTCCAATTTAATGGATCCCTGTATGAACAGGTCGACGGAGTAGCGATGGGGTCCCCCCTTGGGCCCTTGCTAGCCAACGTATTCATGTCATCTATTGAAGAGAAATTAGATGTCGACGGCAAACTGCCACCTTACTATCGTCGATATGTTGACGACACATTCACTGTGATGCCAGATTTGCCTACAGCTAGGGACTTTCTTAACACCCTCATACCATCTCTCCTTTCGTTCAAACCCGCATTTTCCTGACAGGTCCCAATGGATTGCTGTAGCCACGTTATCATGTCTCCTTTTGTATTCTTTTTGTGCCAGTTTCGAACACGAACTTACAATATGGCTAATGGTCTCATTACTCTGTTTACAAATCCTACATTTTGGGTCATTCTGTGACTTGTCAACCATCGTTTTAATATAGTTTGTTCGTATTGCTTGATCTTGTGCGGCAATGATAAGAGCTTCTGTTTCTCTCTTAAGCTTTCCTTCTTTTAACCAGGTCCATGTTTCCTCACTTCTTTGTTCTTCACCCTGTCTTGCAAACTGTCCATATAACGGCTTTTCTTTCCATTCTTGAATGTTTTCAGTTCTTCTCCTCGCTTTAAAGTTGGCAGCTGTTTCTCTATTCTCATCCCCATCCCTCCTGACGGCTTTTAACAGTTCTTCCTCGCTTGTTTGGACATAACATTCTAGCGATATCTTTGCCTGATTGACACAATCCTCTACGGATATCAAACCTCTCCCTCCGTCCTTCCTTGGCACATAAAGTCGTGCCACACAGTCCCGTGGATGGAACCCTCCATTCATGGTTAGCAATTTTCTTGTTCTGCGATCTAGGTCCCGGAGTTCTTGTTTCCTCCATTCAAGTATTCCTCCTGCATATCTAACAAGTGACACTGCCCAGGTGTTTATGGCTTTTATCAAGTTTCCACCGTTCAACTTCGAGAGGGCAACTTTTTTAACACGTCGTAAGTATTCTTTCCGGATTTTGTCCTTCATTTGGTCATGAAGCATGTCGCTGACCTCAAGCACTCCTAGATACTTGTACCCTTCACTTTCTTCCATTGCTCTTATTGTAGTGTCATCTGGTAGTGTTATGCCTTCTGTCTGTGCCAGTTTGCCACGTTTTATGAACAAGACAGCACACTTCTCAATGCTCAATGCACACTTCTCAATTATTATTATTATTATTATTATTATTATTATTATTAGCGGAGCTCCAGCGCGCGAAGCGCGCCAGCGGAGCACCATGGGTAAAAAATTTTGGTAAACCATCAAGGCGAGAAAATTTGGTAGTCACGTGACTGTACGAGCGTCCGTCCGAGCGTCCGTCCGTACAGACTCTAGGGGAGGGGGAGGGGAGTCACAGGACAATTGCCGCCTTGGTTAATGTAAATCTTTGATATTGAACTTCCATGTCATGGTCAATTGACAGCTGTCAAAACAAGGTATCCGCTGATCAGTATCACATGACCATATCGCGGGCTCAGGCGTAGAAGTAATCGAGGTGACGTCTTTTTTGGAAGTTGACCGCTGACCAGGTAATGGTTTTCCAGCTGATCGCGGGCTCAAGTACTCAGTTTTTTACTTAGCCTGATAATTTTATCATCGCGGACATCATCGCGTAAATTTAGATTTAAGGTGGCTGGCTACCGTTTCCAACACTTTCCAAGACTTAGATTTCGATCTGTCATTATAACCAATCTTAATCAGTTGATGCTACAATCATGGTGTCAAACAAATGCCCAATGATTGGTGAACACGTTGTTGTCTTTTTCATTACACAATATGTTACCATAGCAACACTACAACCTGTTAAAAACACCCTTAATTTCAGCTTTAAGTGCTTCTAACTCAAAAACGAGCCCGGTGACCCCAATTTTTTGTTATGAAATTTTGATCAGCAAGACAAGATGCAACTTTTGGCAAAGTTTTAAAAAAATCTGCACATGGGGTTCAGAGCTATCTTAAATTTTCGTAAATTTAAGGTGGCTCTGAACGCCACGTGCAGATTTTTTTAAAACTTTGCAGAAAGTTGCATCTTATACTGTTGATTACATTTCGATAATAAAAAATGGGGGTCACAGGACTTGTTTTCGAGTTATAAGCACTTAAAGCTAAAATTAAGGGTGTTTTTAACAGGTTATACTGTTGCTATGGTAATTTGCAATGTCCAAAAAATAGCCATAACTTGTTTACCGGCCATTGGGCATCTGTTTGATTCCATAATTGTTGGGTCAACTGAAAAAGACTTTTCGCATTGATCCGTCAAAATTGAGGTGTTGAAAAATGCAGGAAACTGTTCTGAGCCACCTTAAATAAAGGGCAAGGTAAATAACCGATAAGCTCTGCTTTTAGGCTTGGCTAAATCTATTTTAGAAATAATTAGTTTAGTTTTTTTTCTCATGTTACAGTGCGGCTACTATTACCGGGGTCACCCAGACAAAGTTAACCAATCACAAAGCAGAACGAAAACAATAGATTTCAGCATTTTTACAACTGACTTCAGCCAATGAAAAGTCGAATACAGAACAATGAAATTTCAACTTGTTCGTTCGCCACGAAAACAGATCGATACAAATTTTGGCTGTATGGCACTGAGTTTTCAATTAATTTCGATTGCATCCCTTTTAAACTTGATTAGTTGTGACAGCAACATTTGGAAGGTAAATATTAGCGATGTTTATGAAAGAGAAGTTCGAAACAGGGAAAGTAGCGACCGTACCGTTTGTTTCAACTGTGCGTGGCGGAGTTCGCTCGTGACAATTTCAAGTTTTTTTGTTTGTTTGAGTAAATAACAATAAAATTTCAATTTGTTCAATTTGAAGCTTATGTAGTTTATGTTGAATAGAGCATTAGCTAGCGTTGACGTTTAGATTTTAAAATTTGAGTAGTTTCACATGCTGTATAAATGAATGTCATTTGTCATACAAGTTTGCCAGAATCGATGTCAATCTCTTTGCAAGCAGTGAACGCAACGGCTTTTTGTTTGGCAAATTATGTGGCGGAATTTGATTGCATTACTCTTTGTTTGCCAATCAAGGGGACCTTTGTCGCATGTATATAGTTTTATCAATCCAGGAACTTGTACTCGACAAATTGTCATTACCGTTTTGCACTTGAAACATACGCTAACGATATTTGTTGTATTTATAATTTGTGACTTCATATTTCGATCGCAAACAAAGTTGTTGTTGGTTGTTCATGTTGTTGGAATGCATGTCGAAGAGTAAAACGTTCCAAAACGAAATACAACCCACGCCAGCAAATATTCTTCTCAGACGGTTGTGTGTGTTTTTTTTTGTGGGTGTTTATTCAAACTCGCTGAATTACCGAAACTTTGGATGTATACGGCCGATACGCTTTCGGTCGAACTTAACGATCCGACAGCGCAGAAAACTAAATTTATCACGCTGGCGAACAAGCCGTCGTTTCGCGGTTGTTTGCAAATACGCCACGCACTTTGCCTAAACTATAACCGTCGCTTTCACTGGTACGTTAGGCAGTTCAGAAAGTCTTCCTTCACTAGCAAATTTTATTGTTATTTACTCAAACAAAAAACTTGAAATTGTCACCGGAGCGAACTCCGCCACGCACATGCAGTAGAAACAAACGGTACGGACGTTTCTCTTTCATAAACATCGCTAATATTTACCTTCCAAATGTTGCTGTCACAACTACTGAAGTTTAAAAGGGATGCAATCGAAATTATACTTGCACTGAAAACTCAGTGCCATACAGCCAAAATTTGTATCGATCTGTTTTCGTGGCGAACGAACAAGTTGAAATTTCATTGTTCTGTATTCGACATTTCATTGGCTGAAGTTGTAAAAATGTTGAAATCTATTGTTTTCGTTCTGCTTTGTGATTGGTTAACTTTGTCTGGGTGACCCCGGTAATAGTAGCCGCACTGTAAATGAATGATCTGGACATTTCGCTTCAACTTAAACGAAGCAGTTGTACGAAAAGGCGGCAAATCTTTGGTACGCTGTCTGTGCTTTTCACCTTTAGAGCTGAATGAAAGACGCGAAGAAAGCTGCTGGCAAACATCGATTTTCGTGAATATTTCTCGCTTTATTTACTCATCTACATCATGGAAACTTATGCCAAATGATTTAGGACAACCTCTTAACGGGAAGATCTGAAATAATTGCCGATTTGAACATGATATACTGGATAACAAGTCAAAAAGAGCGCGATGTGCAAGGTTTGACCTACGGCTGAGCAAGGCTGAATATCACTGAATTGAGCTCAAACAAAAGTGAATTCAGAGCCGATCAAGTTCACTGAAGTAAAAGATAAAAGACTGTTAAAGGCTACACCGATGGAAAGAGAGAAATTGATGTTCGGTGATAATTCATATAATGTATATGTCGGTTGTGGTTGGACTAAGCTTGCAACGAATTTGCCGTGTTCGTCTCCGACATTATTGGGCTGGTTTGAAAGCTTATCCCTGCAGAATTTATAAGCCTTCTTCAATAATGAGGTAACAAACGTAAATGTATGCACTAAGCGTAAGCCTAATTTTATATTCAATTTGAGAGAATTATACTTCATTTATGAATGAATTTGAAGTTGTGTCGGTTTTCAGATCTTCACGTAAATATTTATCAAGCCTATTCAAGTTCGTACATTTTACACATTTGTTTAGTAAATATTTTGTTGAGACTAATTATTTTCAGTTTTAGTTATTGGAGTTAACTGTGATGTTCATTATTGGATTTTGAAAACAAATTATTTAGCTTCACGGATCAAAATCGCGATTTCGGCTCGCTTGCATTTGTTTTGTTTCTCTTTATAATATCACTGCTTGTTAGTGAGTGTGTTGAATTTGCCGGTTTCGTTGCGAGTTACCTGTGCTAGGCTAGGGTTCAGACTCAACCTACCGCATATTTACTAACCAGAAATGAAGAAAATTAATTCAGTTCTCTATACATAAAATTCTCTTAGGTATTTAGCAACGCGTACGATAAAACAGAATTAGTAAATCATGCAACCAAACCGCAACGAAAAGAAGACGGTTCAAAACAGTCAAAACATCATTGTAAACTTTTTCAAGTTAGCGTGCACCACTTTCCAAATCACAAACTGCCACAATTCTTACACAAACACTGCTTTAAAATGACTTACATAACCGGCACCATCAATTTGCCGTGTTTGTTTTGCCGCCGTGATTTTCTCAATTTGCCGTGGCGTGAGTTCATTTAGTTTACTGTGTTTAGCAGCGAGTTCACTGCTTTTTTCTCTACGTACTTTGTTTTTGCCTTGAGTTGATTTTCTTGCCCTAACAGTTTTGTAGTAATCAAAACAAGGTCAAGGTTCTTTTTACATTGAGTAACTCATAGAGGTCCTAGAGGTGTATTACGAATTAGTGTACATACAGTAAACGTTGTATAAAGTTTTACTAAGATTTGTTTTGCGCCTACGTGCGTACGTGAGGAACCCAATAAGTGCACTCGTCAATTTCAATTTTAGAACCTGTCACTAAAGGCAGGAAAATTCAGACGGGTTAATCACGAGATATATTGACGTCGCTTTCGTCAACAAAATCACGAGAGGTTTTTTGTACCTATATGGGCCACCGTATAAGCTTAGAAATATAGTGTGGTTTCTTATTTGGTAACACTGTAATTTACTCGAGCAAAAAAAAAAAAAGATAAATGGGAGCTCCGCTTTTAGGCCTGCCTAAATCTATATATTATTATTATTATTATTATTATTATTATTATTATTATTATTATTATTATTATTATTATTATTGTTGTTATTATTATTATTATTATTATTATTATTATTATTATTATTATTATTATTATTATTACAAGTGAAACCGGTAAAAACAATATATAATTATATATCCCATAGAAAACAGGTAAATGTGAAAATAGTTTAGTGTGTATCAATCAGATCAATCTGCAGCTTACTTTCATAAACAAATGCCTACATTGCGCGGTTCCAGAAAATATCCATACCCACCCCAAGGATGGTCATTGGAAATTCTGAGGGGGATGGGGTCTCAATAACACAAATTTTTAAAAGAAAGTATGAAGCTACACTGGAAATCCCAGGGGGTGGGAGGGTCCAAACCAAAGAACCATCCTCAGGGGAGGTATGGATATTTTTTGGAATCACACCTTGTGGAACCAAGCCTGTGCTGCAAAAAAACTTGACACATTAACTTAACCTGGATTAAAATTTATGGTCTGCGATAATAATTAATGATGTTAATTCTCTGTTATTTCATTATTTTTACATGTTTTTATTGAAACAAAATTTTTTGTCATGAACCCCAGAATGGAGCCATATTGGGTTCTGGGAATTTATACCATATAAATAGCTATAAATGTCACTAAAGTATATTCGGGTTTAAATTGGCAACATGTGGGAGTCAATCATGTGGCAATTTTATTACATTGACACAAGGTGTATTTTTGAGTTCATTTTGACTAACAGGAATGCCCTTGCAAAGTCTTCAAGTCACCTGTAAATAGAACAAAACAAACAAAACTATTTATTTTGATGAAATTGCAATTTTCCAGGATGCAGACTGTATATTAAAATTAAATGGCCTTTTTCAGTGTGTGAAAAAAAAACTGGCTGCTTTTATGTTGGGCTAGTGGATCCAATAATTTTTTCCACTTGCTAGATAGCCAAATGACATTTATGGATTTTTATTTTTTGTTGTAGTTGTTTCAAAAGAAACATGGGACTTTGGGTAAGGTTATAATGGTTTCACCTTGCCCAGTCTACCTGGGTCAGGCAAGGAAGAAATCAATTTTCTTTGCACCCCTCCTTTCATTAATTATTAAAGAAAAATGTCAGATTATTTTAATAATGTTTAAAAATGTTTTGGACCCTAAAGATGAATTTTTGTAATCTGTTCATTTCAAAACATTATATCACAGAAAAAGATCTATGTTTGGTTTTCTTTTAGAGCAAGTTGCCAACCAAAACTAAGCTGGAGTTTATTTAAATCAAATTTACAGCTACTACTTGGCTAATTCCCATATGAGTTTAAAAAAAAAAAACTTGGGTCTTGACAAAGTGTGAGCCAACAAGTCATGAGAGCCATTCCACTATATACAAATAGCACATTGGTTAGCCTAAGCAGTACTCCAGTTAGCCTGAGTATAGTTAGCTGAGGTAGCTTGAGGTTATGCTTATTATTGGAGTTAGGTATTTCTGGCTTGTATGGCACTTATGTGTCATGAAACATGCAAGCCATACAAGCCATTCCAGTTAGCCTACATAAGATTCCGGTTAGCCTACATGTACATAGTACACCGGTTAGCCAAATGGTACATCATGTTGCTTGCAGTTAGCTTTGTATTGGGATTAGGGTTTTCTGGCTTGCTTAAGTTTAAGGCCTCACGAATTTTCATATTTGCTACTTCAAAATGCTACTGAAGGTCATTCAACAACTGAAAATACAGGCATTAAAAAAATGTCAAACAGATTTTTTTATAAAGTAGACAAATGTCTGGTCAAAAAGCAGGTAATGAATGTGTGTAGAGAGAAGGATGGAGTGGGAATTGCTAGAATTGACTGTCACATAACTATGTGCAAAACTAAGAGATCAACAACTACCTGAACTTGTTATAATCCATAGTTTAACTCAACAGTAATCCAGAATATCCTCAGTTCTGAATACTGTAAATCCTGTCAAAACATTAGGCATTCTATTAGTCCCAAAAATTACCTGTAGACCACAAAATGCAAAAGAAACGTAAATCCATGTTTACCAATACAATAAAACATCATGGGAAGAACAAATTTCAAGTTAAGAAATGGTCTCATTTATTAAACATGCCCAATGAGGCATTCCAAAATGTGAGTAGCACTAGTGTTTAAATAATTGAAGTCTAGATTAGCTACCAGGTTGACTGAACGTAGTCTCTAATCTAACTTAAAAAACGAGATCACTCTGAGCTGAAATGTTTCTTCCAATTTCAAAGGTATCACATCAAAGGTGTTACAGTAATTTCAAATTTCCCTAACGTAATTTTTCTTTGCGGCCTGAAATGGCCACTTGGTCAATATTTTGAGGAACATTTCCTCACGTACAAACAATGAAAGGATGCGATTCTTATTAATTTGATGTACAGTAGCTTAAAATTCAGATGACAAACATAAATAACAGTTACATGCCTCGACGAAATGACTGCCATTTAATATTATCGCCTCGTTCTCACTATCTATTTTTTTTACGCCGAGCTCGGATTTAATTCCAGTAAGCTAAGTTGATAAACATGATAAACGTCGAAGACATAAGCTTTAACCAGTCTAAAAAAAATCATTGTACAATGAGAAACGCTTACCCCAGGTCCCTGTAAGTTTCTGTTAACCACGTTTTCGCACGTTTCTACTCATTCCACATTCTTCTTTATCAGGAATACAAATAAAGGAGGTATACCCTACGTTTGGGGACTCGTTTTGATCGCGTCAAGAAGGAAAAACATCGAAAAAACTGTCCTCTATATCTCAAATTCACTCCATTAGATTCCATTTACTAGTCGCCATTTTGAAAATGCTCTTGTCATGAGCCCGCAATACGGACCACGGGGAATCCGCTGGGGAGACCCACAGCAGGGGGGAGGGGAGGGGCAGCTACTTAACATCTCCCCAGTCCCACTCCTTTCGTCTGAAAGAAATTAAATCCATCCTCGCGAAAGGCAATTAAAATAAGAAAAAACTGACAACGCCATCATAAAGGGCATGCACTCCTGCCTTTGGCAAAATTTTGTTTTATTCCTACCGCAAATGGTCGCTGAGTAGGAAGCCAACAAACTTTTCAATTGTATTTTTTACTGCCGTACGTTTTTAGGAAAAAGTAATAATGGCCATTTTAAAAAACACTATTTAAACATCTACAACTTCGCTTAAAAAAATCCTAAGAGGGAGATCCCAGTAAAGTTTTCAAGCGAATTTAAAAATGCGGTCCGTTCTGGTCACGTGACCGATGACGTCATAACAATAAAAGTGATAAAAATGTACTTAACATATAAATATCTACCAACATGTAATTTGTTGTTTCCTCATATTTAGTGCAACGCCAGGTAAACAATTGTACCCAGACTCCCACTTTTAGGAAATTGTACATAGCTCCCTTAATATTTATATTTTGTTCGGTACCCGAGCAGTCTGAAATGCCTCACACCAATGTGCTTCAAACTGCAATGACTGCTTTTTCAGTAACAAAATATCTTCGTCACAGTGAGCAAAAACGAACTTCAGAGCAATATCACGTGACTAATGACGTCATCGCCCTACGTCTTATACAAGAAGTGGTTATTGTTAAGAGTTATTTCTATACGACGTTGTACTCCTGCTGGCTTCAAACTAACCAAGTTATTTGGCATTGACGATTTTTCAGTTGCAAAGGATTTTGGGAAGGTTTTTATTATAATTATATATTGTTTTTATAATTATTATTATTATTATTGTTATTGTTATTAAAATCATTGATTATCATTGTTATTGTTTTTGTTACTACTATTATTATGACTATTGGTACTGTAAACATAAAACACACACCATACAAGCATGACGTAGAACAAAAGCAGACTGCACAGATAATTTTGCACCAGCAGTACATTTTTGTCACACAAGCAAGCCGCCAAAATAATTATAATCAGCACCAAATTGCCTCCCAGGCAAAGCTCAAATTGACGAACTTAGAGCACAAAAAGGCCCTACCGTGACAAACAAATCACAAAGGCATTATCCATAAGAGTTTAAAAAATGTCAGTGAACTTCACAGGCCAACTAATTCACTTACAGGCACGTCTCACAGGTATCAACAACAGAATTTCAGTACTCGAGCAAACATCCCAGGCGGTGAAAATACAATAGCACAACACAGGCACAAAACATTAGGGCAAACTTGCCAGGCCAACAAGTCTCACGAGCACCTGCCAATCCAAAAAAATTATCACGCCAAGAGGCCTCAGAGGCGTTAACAGCAAAAACATCTTCACGCATGAAGAATTAAAAGGCAAACATGTCAAACATTGCACAACTTCACGGAGCAAACAAGACAGGTACCTTAAGCTCATTATAGTCCCACAGTACAGGCACAATTCGCCACGTCAACGAGCCTCACAGGCACACGCAAAAAAGCCTTCCGCTACACAGGCAATAACAAGGCAAACTTATCGCACAGGCAAACCTCACAGGCATTAACAGAAAAATAAAAGATTCCGCCACACAGGCAATATTAGATAAACATTTCACCGCACAGGCATGCCTCACAGGCAATATGAGAGAAACATTTCACCACACAGATAAACAAATATTAGAAAAACATTACGCCGCACAGGCAAGCCTCACAGGCAATATTAGATAATCATTTCACCACACACATAACTGAGATAAACATTCCACCGCACAGGCAAGCCTCACAGGCAGTACTAAATAAGCATTTCACCGCACAGGCAAGCCACACAGGCAATATTAGATAGACATTTTCGCCGCACAGGCAATATTAGATAAACATTTCACCGCACAGGCAAGCCACACAGGCAATATTAGATAAACACTTCACCACGCAGGTAATATTAGAAAAAAACATTTCACCGCACAGGCAAGCCACACAGGCAATATTAGATAAACATTTCACCACGCAGGTAATATTAGAAAAACATTACGCCGCACAGGCAAGCCACACAGATAATATTAGATAAACATTTCACCACGCAGGTAATATTTATAGAAAAACATTACGCCGCACAGGCAATATTAGATAAACATTTCACCACGCGGGTAATATTAGAAAAACATTACGCCGCACAGGCAAGCCTCACAGGCATTATTAGATAATCATTTCACCACGCAGGTAATATTAGAAAAACGTTCCGCCGCACAGGCAAGCCACACAGGCAATATTAGATAAACATTTCACCACGCAGGTAATATTTGAAAAAACATTACGCCGCACAGGCAAGCCTCACAGGCAATATTAGATAATCATTTCACCACACACATAACTGAGATAAACATTCCACCGCACAGGCAAGCCTCACAGGCAGTACTAAATAAGCATTTCACCGCACAGGCAAGCCACACAGGCAATATTAGATAGACATTTTCGCCGCACAGGCAATATTAGATAAACATTTCACCGCACAGGCAGGCCACACAGGCAATATTAGATAAACATTTCACCGCACAGCCATGCCTCACAGGCAATCAGTTAGATAAACATTTCACCGCACAGGCAAGCCTCACAGGCAATATTAGATAAACATTTCACCGCACAGGCATGCCTCACAGGCAAATTAGATAAACATTTCATCGCACAGGCAGGCCACACAGGCAATGACATTACGCCGCACAGGCAAGCCACACAGGCAATATTAGATAAACATTTCACCGCACAGGCATGCCTCACAGGCAATATTAGATAAACCGTTTCACCGCACAGGCAAGCCTCACAGGCAATATTAGATAAACATTTCACCGCACAGGCAAGCCACACAGGCAATATTAGCAAGACATTACGCCGCACAGGCAAGCCACGCAGGCAATATTAGATAAACGCTTCGCCGCCCAGGCAAGCCTTTCGGCCACAAATCACTAGAACAAATCCGCCACGCCAGCGAATCTCACAGGTCGTACCTCATTCGCTTGTAACACCGGTTGAGCCCCAGCGGCTGGTTGAATTTTAGCCGGTTGTTGAGCCGCCGCCTGCAATGGCGGGTTCACTTGAGCTGCAATTTCCTCTGCTCTTGCAGGAGGAGGAGCTTTATCTGCCTCAGCCATCGAGTAAGTCGGGTTGAACACAAACGCCAAACACTTCACTTTCGCGGCCTCGAGTAGAGTGACTGGGGTGGAGCACATGTAACCTATTTTATAGTCTCATTTGCATAATCCCCAGGGTAATATAGATTTAGGCAGGCCTAAAAGCGGAGCTCCCATTTATCTTTTTTTTTTTTTGCTCGAGTAAATTACAGTGTTACCAAATAAGAAAGCACACTATATTTCTAGGCTTATACGGTGGCCCATGTAGGTACAAAAAACCTCTTATGATTTTGTTGACGAAAGCGACGTCAATATATTTCGTGATTAACCCGTCTGAATTTTCCTGCCTTTAGTGACAGGTTCTAAAATTGAAATTGACGAGTGCACTTTATTGGGTTTCTCATGTACGCACGTAGGCGCAAAACAAATCTTAGTAAAACTTTTTACAACGTTTACTGTACACTAATTCGTAATACACCTCTAAGATCTCTGAGTTATTCAAGGTAAAAAGAACCTTGACCTTGTTTTGATTACTACAAAACTGTTAGGGCAAGAAAATCAACTCAAGGCAAAAACAAAGTACGTACAGAAAAATAAAGTGAACTCGCTGCTAAACACAGTAAACTAAATGAACTCACGCCACGGCAAACTGACAAAATCACGGCGGCAAAACAAACACTGCAAATTGATGGTGCTGGTTATGTAGGTCATTTTAAAGCAGTGTTTGTGTAAGAATTGTGGCAGTTTGTGATTTGGAAAGTGGTGCACGCTAACTTAGAATAAGCTTACAATGATGTTTTGACTGTTTTGAACCGTCTTCTTTTCGTTGCGGTTTGGTTGCATGATTTACTAATTCTGTTTTATCGTACGCGTTGCTAAATACCTAAGAGAATTTTATGTAGAGAACTGAATGAATTTTCTTCATTTCTGGTAAGTAAATATGCGGTAGGTTAAGTCTGAACCCACTCAGCCTAGCGCAGGTAACTCGCAACGAAACCGGCAAATTCAACACACTCACTAACAAGCAGTGATATTATAAAGAGAAACAAAACAAATGCAAGCGAGCCGAAATCGCGATTTTGATCCGTGAAGCTAAATAATTTGTTTTCAAAATCCAATAATGAACATCACAGTTAACTCCAATAACTAAAACTGAAAATAATTAGTCTAAACAAAATATTTACTAAACAAATGTGTAAAATGTACAAACATGAACAGGCTTGATAAATATTTACGTGAAGATCCTGAAGATCTGAAAACCGACACAACTTCAAATTCATTCATAAATGAAGTATAATTCTCTCAATATAAAATTGGGCTTATGCTTAGTGCATACATTTACGTTTGTTACCTCATTATTGAAGACGGCTTATAAATTCTGCAGGGATAAGCTTTCAAACCAGCCCAATAATGTCGGAGACGAACACGGCAAATTCGTTGCAAGCTTAGTCCAACACAACCGACATATACATTATATGAATTATCACCGAATATCAATTTCTCTCTTTCCATCGGTGTAGCCTTTAACAGTCTTTTATCCTTTACTTCAATGAACTTGATCGGCTCTGAATTCACTTTTGTTTGAGCTCAATTCAGTGATATTCAGCCTTGCTCAGCCGTAGGTCGAACCCTGCACATCGCGCTCTTTTTGACTTGTTATCCAGTCTATCACGTTCAAATCGGCAATTATTTCGGATCTTCCCGTTAAGAGGTTGTCCTAAATCATTTGGCATAAGTTTCCATGATGTAGATGAGTAAATAAAGCGAGAAATATTCACGAAAATCGATGTTTGCCAGCAGCTTTCTTCGTGTCTTTCATTCAGCTTTAAAGGTGAACAGCGTACCAAAGATTTGCCGCCTTTTCGTACAATTGCTTCGTTTAAGTTGAAATGAAATGTCCAGATCATTCATTTAACATGCGAAAAAACTAAACTAATTATTTCTAAAATAGATTTAGCCAAGCCTAAAAGCAGAGCTTGTCGGTTATTTACATTGCCCTTTATTTAAATCTGAATTTACGCGATGATAAAATTTATCAGGCTAAGTAAAAAACTGAGTACTTGAGCCCGCGATCAACTGGAAAACCATTACCTGGTCAGCGGTCAACTTCCAAAACAGACGTCACCTCGATTAGCTCTACGCCTGAGCCCGCGATATGGTCATGTGATACTGGTCAGCGGATACCTTGTTTAGACAGCTGTCAATTGACCATGACATGGAAGTTCAATATCAAAGATTTAACAGTAACCAAGGCGGTAATTGTCCTGTGACTCCCCTCCCCCTCCCCCAGAGTCTGTACGGACGGACGGACGGACGGACGCTCGTACGGTCACGTGATTACCAAATTTTCTGGGCTTGATGGTTTACCAAATTTTCTTACCCATGGTGCTCCGCTGGCGCGCTTTGCGCGCTGGAGCTCCGCTATTAATTACCAATGCAAATCGAGTTTGCATAGAACCCCTCTTAAGCGGCCACCTATATTAAGCGGCCGTGGGCACCTTTCTGCCGTCCCGATTAGCGTTCTTCTATTGCATGTTTTTGCCCCTATTTAGCGGCCAGCAGGAATATAATTAACGAAGTTTGGCTTTGCCTTCAACAAGCTCTGACACAAGTTTGTTGTTGTCTTTATGTCATTTCGGTATTCCTCTCCACGCTTTTTTGCATTGAAATAACGTAACCTTTCTAAAAGTCCTTGTGCTAATTTCTGACGAACCCCTATTAGGCCGCCAACCTCTATTAAGTGGCTGTCCACGTAAGAGCGGCCTGACGAGATTGGGGTCGTGAGTAAACCTTCCCTTTATTTTTTGTGAGTGAAAAGGACTTAATGTGAAATGATTAAAATCGAACTAATTTTTTCCAAAATCTTTTTCTGTGCTTCGCTACAGGACAAAACTTATTTTCCTGTCTGAGGGCGGTTTTCAGGCTAATTCGATGGCCGAAATTGGGTACTTTTAAAAGCCGCGCTTGTTCGAAACGGATCAATATCGCTAAATACTACACAATACATTACAATAAGCTGCATTTGACTTGTGCTAATAATGAATATGGAATAATTTGACCAAAAATTAAATAACTTAATAAGATCAAAGACAACCCTGTTTGCGGTATGTTTTATCGCTTGACAAATTCCTCCAAAGTAAAAGCTAAAATCTCCGAAGCGGTACAAAAATCACAAGTAAAATGCACTTCACAGCGAAGATCTAACCTTATTCTGACAGAAAATAAAGTCAAAGGTCCGGGTATCGTTCTGCGTTAGACGCGAAGAAACGTTTTTAAGAGGTCGTTTTGGCAATATTTACATTAGAATTACCCGACGGTCTATATGCAAATGCGAATGATTAGATAGATATTTTTCCAGCAGCGCAGTATCGTGTCATACATTGTCAGATTAACGAATACCTGTTGCCTTTTAAGCCTTGTAAAGTTTGTACAAATAAAAACGGCATAAAATGTCATAAATAGGAATGCTTCATCTACTCGTACAATATGCAAATTATGCTAATTTACAACGAGTTGTCGATTTCAGCCATGTCAAATCTCAAATATTAAAATTCATTTCCTTGCCAACGCACACTTATTTCTTCTTGAGTCTGGAGACTCAGCAAAATGGAGGCCCTCAAATTAAAGATCTAACCTTGCTCTAACAGAAAATAAAGTCAAAGGTCCGGGAATAGTTCTGCGGTGGACGCAAAGAAACCTTTTTTGTAGAGGTCGTTTTGGCAATATTTACATTAGAATTAGTCGTTTGACGGCTTTAGCCCAACGCAATAGCTCAAAATCTTGTTTTGCATCCTCAGAATAACATTTTTGTCGTTGTAGCCTTTTTCAAGTTTGTGTAAAGCCGAAAAAAATACTATAAACAGAAATTCTTGATTTACCCGTCGATATGCAAATTGTGCTTATGCCCAGAGGGTTGTCGATTTCAGTTAAGCTAAAATCTCAAATACCATGTAGGCACGGAAGCATATCGGTTTCCACCGTTTCATGGAAATCGGTCAACATCCTGTCCGAGTGATTCAAAATACCCGAAAATGTCACTTGGAGGAGTCAAAATCTAAAAATTTTTCCGGAGGCGTCCTCCTAGAGGCTCGTACTTTTGGCACTCGCTCGTATAATCAGAAAACAGTCACCATGTTTTGTGAATCCGTGCCTGAATATGATAAAATACTCATTGTTCTCAAATGCAATCCACCTTCAGCTTGGAAACGCAGCAACTGGACGCATTTTGTTTCCACATGTCTGAACACAGACTTACCATCCTATGTTTGTGAGGTCGCAGCATGCCCCGTTTGATTATTTTTAACTTCCTAAGTCGGCTTTTACTGCTGTGCATTTGCAACAAAATGAATTAGAAATATATATATTCGCAATGTTTAAGTTTGTTTTTATGCAGTTTTTTGGGCGAGTTGAGGCATGCGAGAGCAGTTCTATGAGTTTAAGTTTTCGACTCGTGTATGGAATACTAATATTTACACAAGGCGTGCAACTTCTACATGCAAGAATCAAGAATCGCCAGCAAAATGTAGCCGAAAAAATATCTTTTTTCTAATCGCTTTGGTAAGAGCTCCCGGTCCTCGAAAGAACAGTCTTTGACTATAAACTGGCCTAATTTGAGTCCGATCAGTTCGTGGATAGTTTTTTGAAAGCGCGCTGGATTAACAAATTAGATCGAAAATTTGCCGATTTACTATGATCTGTACCAGTAGTTGTACAATTTATGCAATTTTCGCTGAATTTCGTCAAAATTACTGCCTATGCCCGCCCTGGCCAGAAAGCAGAACGTGCTCCTCTACAAAACCTCATCTGGGGCACCCCAAAGAAATAGTTCGGAAATCTCGACCACAAAGCCGAAGACACCGTGAAGTGGGAAATTGAAACCTACTTTGAGTGTGAAGGCGCAAAATGTACTCACTTGAACCTTGCTTATACCCTGGATACATTCGTAATTCAAATCCCTATCTCGGTTAGCTGAAAGCGCTTTTGCAGACGAGAACAATCCCATTTACGGCGATTTCTTTGCCGAAAACCGCGTTGTTTAACTATTCTAGAGTTATACAGAAGAAGATATCGCTTGTTCCTTTGTGTTGCTGCCGCCTACTCATTAACAACGAGGTACCTATATATTTCTTTGAGTTCAAAGTATATAACGACAAAATAAATAGGAAACTACTAAAAACTATTTTCCTTTGAAAAGGCCTCGTGATTTTACTGGCAAGCAATCGTATTTGTGATATGTATGAGTGATTTTACCGCGATATCGAAGGCTTGTACTTCATGAATATAGTCTGTCATAGGGGCGGATCCAGGATTTTTCTTAGCAAGGGGTGCACATATTTTTTTTTGCAGAATACCAGTTGTATTAGAAAGCCGCAAGGTCTTTTCAGAAGGAGGGGGGGGGGGGGGGGGGTGCGCACCCCCTGCACCCTCCCCCTAGATCCGCCCTTGTGTCATCAGGTGTGGAGCCAAGTTTTCTTAAGTGCGACTTGTGATTTTTAAGTCTTTGAAAAAGATACGTTATATACCATGGTCACAAAGTAGCCAGCTACTTGAGCTGAAATAAGACCCATTCCAGGGCCATTCACATTTGAAGTAAGACTCAAGTATACTTCAAGTCTACTTACTACGCTTGTATGAACCCACTAAATGTTGGTACTAGCTATTACTCACGTCATCCAACAGTAATGCCAAAAACTTCCCTCAATTCTCGTGCGATTCTCCCAGTCACTACTTGGTCACTTTTTACACCTTTCTACTTGCCTTTGATCTAGACAATGGCATGCTGTTTGGCCAGTTCGCGCTGCGTAATATTTTCTTTCGTTTAGTAATATTGCCTCATGCGAGCCGTTTATGTCACTGTTACATTCACTAAGAGGCACCAACTTGCTCTTTCCTTTAAATTCTACACATCCGCTTTCATTCTTTAAAGACATGAAACAAGAACTTCAAAAAGCCATGCATGTATCATACTCTGCGGAATGTTGATTGCGTGACAACTCTTAGCATATGACTTATAACATTGGGAAGGAAACCTAAAAGGAAATCGAGTTGAATTACGTCTTTTAAAAGCACTCCAGTTACTCCAAACTCAAGAGGAAATACGTTTGAAAGGAAACGAATTTTAATATTTGAGATTTCACATTGCTGAAATCGACAACTCGTTTTAAATGAGCATAATTTGCATATTGTACGAGTAGATGAAGAATTCCTATTTATGACATTTTATGCCGTTTTTATTTGTACAAACTTTACAAGGCTTAAAAGGCAACAAGTATTCGTTAATCTGGCAATGTATGACACGATACTGCGCTGCTGGAAAAATATCTATCTAATCATTTGCATTTGCATATAGACCGTCAAACGGGTAATTCTAATGTAAATATTGCCAAAACGACCTCTTAAAAACGTTTCTTCGCGTCTAACGCAGAACGATACCCGGACCTTTGACTTTATTTTCTGTGAGAATAAGGTTAGATCTTCGCTGTGAAGTGTATTTTACTTGTGATTTTTGTACCGCTTCGGAGATTTTAGCTTTTACTTTGGAGGAATTTGTCAAGCGATAAAACATACCGCAAACAGGGTTGTCTTTGATCTTATTAAGTTAATTTATTTTTTGGTCAAATTATTCCATATTCATTAATAACACAAGTCAAATGCAGCTTATTGTAATGTATTGTGTAGTATTTAGCGATATTGATCCGTTTCGAACAAGCGCGGCTTTTAAAAGTACCCAATTTCGGCCATCGAATTAGCCTGAAAACCGCCCTCGGACAGGAAAATAAGTTTTGTCCTGTAGCGAAGCACAGAAAAAGATTTTGGAAAAAATTAGTTCGATTTTAATCATTTCACATTAAGTCCTTTTCACTCACAAAAAATAAAGGGAAGGTTTACTCACGACCCCAAACTCGTCAGGCCGCTCTTACGTGGACAGCCACTTAAGCGGCCACTTGCCATTTCCCCGAAGGGTGGCCGCTTAATATGGGTTCTACTGTAGTAGGGTGAAGGGCGGAACGGTGTGAACTGATTAATCCATATACTCAAATTGTTTAGCTTCTCATAAGCGTACCGTTCCGCTATAAGCACCCGGTGTCGTGTATGGCTACATGGGAGTGTCGCTACCCATATCTTAACCCGAGAACACTGACGACAGGAATATTGCAATAGGGGAGAGGGAGGAGGGGTTACTCCTTCATATAAACTCAAAAAGGTATGTGCGGCGCCAAAAGGTGTGTTCTTGAGCCGACACGGTCCAAAATAGGATGAGGGTATTGTCCATTTTGGTTTGTAAATAGGGAATCGACGTGCGTGGGAATGTATGGGCCATTATACACTACAGGAGATAGAGCTTTCAAATCTCATCTGCAAACAAATTTAAAATGGACGATTTCGTGCTCCAGTTTCTTCGTTTGCAGGGGCGGGGGAAGGAGGAATCGTTTTCTGTTCCTTATAATCCTTTTTTGCTCATTGTAAGGTGTTCGGATGCAGCCAACAAAGGGGTGAAGATCATCTTCGCTAACGGAAAGGATGAGATCTTAATAGCTTTCGATGGAGCTGTGTGGGTGTTTAACCCCGGGAAACTAGACGACCTGGACTACACGAGATACATGGAAGAAATGAATTTACCTTAAGAGTTCTCGGTGATTGTTTATTCCTTGTTATTTGTAAACAGGAGTGACGTTTTGTCTTCATTAAACCGGACTTGTCTTGAAAAATTGTATCTGTTTTAATTTTGTCTGTTGTTTACCAGTGATTATGGTGGTTAATGTATCATATGCCTACTGTGAAAATGGAAAATCACATGCAGAGCTCTTTTTGCACTGAGTATTTTCGAATGGTGAATAAAAAACTCGCATATGTGTTGTTGAGCGTACGCTCTTGAACGAAAGGAAGGGGGTTGTGGGTGGGGGGAACTACAAGAAGCAAACAAACATGACTGATTCGCTGTAATTAGCTTCTATGGTTTCGAGGTTGGTGGCCGGAGAGCCATACTTTTACTACTCGAAACCTTTGTAATCTTCCTTATACTAGCTTAGACTAAGGAACAGTGTCGAACGAGATCAAAATTCAAGTTAAATATTTTATGTTCGTGGGGGAGGGGGGAAGAGCCTAACTGTTTTTTTTGTGTGTGTATGTGTGGAGGAGACTGGGCGAGTGTGTGAACAATCTTCTGGGCGAGTGCAGCTTGAAGGATAGATAGATAGATAGATAGACAGACAGACAGACAGACAGACAGACAGACAGACAGACAGACAGACAGATAGATAGATAGATAGATAGATAGATAGATAGATAGATAGATAGATAGATAGATAGATAGATAGATAGATAGATAGATAGATAGATAGATAGATAGATAGATAGATAGATAGCAGTTTTATTGTGAAATAAAACTTAGCTTTTGTGAGCCCAGCAAGCTAGACTCACCAGCTAGTTTCCAGGCTTTATAACACACTTATAATAGTTAAAAATAATAATAATAATAATAATAATAATAATAATAATAATAATAATAATAATAATAATAATAATATAATATAGAAATAACTCCTAACAATAACCACTTCTTGTATAAGACGTAGGGCGATGACGTCATTAGTCACGTGACATTGCTCTCAAGTTCGTTTTTGCTCACTGTGACGAAGATATTTCGTTACTGAAAATAGATAGATAGACAGACAGACAGACAGACAGACAGACAGACAGACAGACAGACAGACAGATAGATAGATAGATAGATAGATAGATAGATAGATAGATAGATAGATAGATAGATAGATAGATAGATAGATAGATAGATAGATAGATAGATAGATAGATAGATAGCAGTTTTATTGTGAAATAAAACTTAGCTTTTGTGAGCCCAGCAAGCTAGACTCACCAGCTAGTTTCCAGGCTTTATAACACACTTATAATAGTTAAAAATAATAATAATAATAATAATAATAATAATAATAATAATAATAATAATAATAATAATAATAATAATAATAATAATATAATATAGAAATAACTCCTAACAATAACCACTTCTTGTATAAGACGTAGGGCGATGACGTCATTAGTCACGTGACATTGCTCTCAAGTTCGTTTTTGCTCACTGTGACGAAGATATTTCGTTACTGAAAAAGCAGTCATTGCAGTTTGAAGCACATTGGTGTGAGGCATTTCAGACTGCCCTGGTACCGAACAAAATATAAATATTAAGGGAGCTATGTACGATTTTCAAAAAGTGGGAGTCTGGGTACAAGTCCCTATCTGGCGTTGCATTAAATGTGAGGAAACAACAAATTACATGTTGGTAGATATTTATATGTTAAGTCCATTTTTATCACTTTTACTGTTATGACGTCATCTGTCACGTGACGAGAGCGGACCGCATTTTTAAATAATTCGCTTGAAAACTTTACTAGGATCTCCCTCTTAGGATTTTTTTAAACGAAGTTGTAGCCTTTGAAACAGTGTTTTAGAAAATGGCCATGATTACTTTTTCCTAAAAATGTACGGAAGTAAAAAATACAATTGAAAAGTTTGTTGGCTTCCTACTCAGCGATCATTTGCTGTAGGAATAAAAGAAAGTTTTGCCAAAGGCAGGAGTGCATGCCCTTTATGATGGCGTTGTCAGTTTCTTCTCATTTCAATTGCTTTGGGCGAAGATGATTTAATATCTTTCAGACGATAGGAATGGGTCTGGGGAGAGGTTAAGTAGCTGCCCCTCCCCTCCCCCAGCTGGGGGTCTCCTCAGCGGATTCCCCGTGGTTCGTATCGCGGGCTCACGAAAAGCTCAGTTTATGTTGTAAGACTTCTCATTTTTTCATACATGAGGTATAAATCACACTTAATTTTTTTTTTCAAGTTAAAAAGTGTCAACAATAGGATTTGAACCCGGGCCGTCGGATTACCAAGCGGGAACTCTATCCACTAGGCTACCGACGACCAGCTGCAAGAAACCGTAAAATTTTGGCTATATATCCTAACCTCAATATAAAGCTAACTGCAAGCAAACTAATCTAACGTAGGCTAACCGGAGTGCTTTTTAGGCTAACCGGAGTGCTTTTTAGGCTAAACGTAGGCTAACCGGAGTGCATAGTTGGCTAACCGAAGTGTATCGTAGGCTAACCGCAGTGCTAAATAGGCTAACCGTAGTGCTGTTTTGTATTCACTACATGAACTGAGTGTTACATGGTATAAAATGTCATGAGGTGTCTCCCTATTGTCTCACAACATCAACTGAGTGCAGAATAGTCACTCCCTTTTTCAAAATGGTATACCTTCAAAATGGCGACGAATGGCGACAAGAAAGGGGAATCTAATGGAGTGATCCTTCATTTGTATTCCCGATAAAGAAGAATATGGAATGAGTAGAAACGTGCGAAATCGTGGGTAACAGAAACTTACAGGGACCTGAGGTAAGCGTTTCTCATTGTACAATGATTTTTTTAGAGTGGTTGAAGCTTATGTCTTCGACGTTTATCATGTTTATCAACTTAGCTTACTGGAATTATAGCCGAGCTCGGCGTAAAAATAGATAGTGAGAACGAGGAGTCATTTCGTCGAGGCATGTAACTGTTATTTATGTTTGTCATCTGAATTTTAAGCTACTGTACTTCAAATTAATAAGAATCGTATCCTTTCATTATTTATACGTGAGGGGATGTTCCTCAAAACATTGACCAAGTGGCCATTTCAGGCCGCAAAGAAAAATTATGTCAGAGAAATTTGAAATTACTGCAACACCTTTGATGTGATTTTATTTTTTGATTTTATTTTTTGATTTTATTAAAGTTAGACTAGAGACTACTTGCAGTCAACCTAATCTACTAGACTTCAATTAAACAGTGCTACTCACGTTTTGGAATGCCTCTTTGGGCATGTTTAATAAATGAGACCATTTCTTAACTTAGAATTTGTTCTTCCCATGATGTTTTATTTTATTGGTAAACATAGATTTCCGTTTCTTTTGCATTTTGTGGTCTACAGGTAATTTTTGTGACTAATAATATACATGAAAAAATTACTCGATTCTGATTGGCTGAGACTGAGTGCAGTTCAGAGGTAACACCAGTGCAAAAAGTGTAACACCAGTGCAAATTACAAATAGACGCGGAAGAAAACAACGACCGGGGTTTTCGCTAGGTAAACAACAGTAAAACACCTAAGGAACCAAATACAATTATTAGCACCTCATTCTGGCTAAATGTACGGAAAACGTCAAGCGAAGGGAAAAAATATCGCCAACAAAATAGAGGAAAACGAGCCGGCAAGCCGAACTAACAGTTCTGCCCTAAAGTAAAAGGACAAAACAGTGACGACTTGTCTTGGAACCAGACCGCTTACAGAATGATAATAGCTACACTCGACAGGCATATAAATAAACAAGGATACAAGTTTTTCAATCCGGCAAGTAAGTTCTCGCCGACCAAGTTCTTCGCCGGTCTGTCATGGGAAAACGTCCAACTATAAAAGCGCGAAGTTCAACCGAAGAAGAAGTGGACGTGCTATGACAGTAGGAATTTTTTGGTGCCAAAACGCCAGAAGCACTTACATATCTGTAGTTTATGGTGGCTTTTTGCATTTATCAACTGCCAGGTTTCTTTCATCTTTGGCCGCTCGAAGCTTACATCTCGGTTTCCAAAACGGCCGCCGTCCAATTCTTCAGTTTACGCCGAGCTTTCACAGTCTAATATGTACATTGTCTTTAGTCGGTCATTGTTAACCGAGTTGTGCTTCAAAAACGTTTGAAAAACCACAAATTCCCAAGTTTACAGTACAACTGAATGAATCTGAATATTTCGCTCTTGTGAAAGTTTGAACTTGACATGTGTTTGCTGCGCTTCAACCAATCAATTGAATGAAAAATCAGAAAAGGCGCGCTGTGTCAAAATTCAACTGGTTTTCTTTTTCTCTCTGTCCCTTTTTTCATGTATATTATTAATAAGTAATCACATGGTTTTTCTCGTGCAATTAGGAATAAATAAGCACTTGTAAATTTTTAAAAGACTACAAATTGCACTCGCCCTACGGGCTCGTGCAATTTTGTTAGCCTTTGAAAAATTTACTCGTGCTTATTTATTCCTAATTGCACTCCTAAATCATGTGATTACCTATACTAATAGAATGCCTAATGTTCTCACAGGATTTACAGAATTTAGAACTGAGGACATTATGGATTACTGTTGAGTTAAACTGTGGATTATAACCAGTTCAGGTAGTTGTTGATCTCTTAGTTTTACACATAGTTATGTGACAGTCAATTCTAGCAATTCCTTCCCTTCTCTACTGAGGCATTTAAGATCTGCTTTTTGACCAGACATTTGTCTACTTTATAAAAAATCTGTTTGATATTTCCTTAAGGCCTGTATTTTCAGTTGTTGGATGACCTTCAGTACTTAGCATTTTAAAGTAGCAATGTAAAAATTCATGAGGCCTTAAACTTACTGAAGCAAGCCAGAAAACCCTAATTCCAATATAAAGCTAACTGCAAGCAACATGATGTAGCGTTTGGCAACCAAAGTGCTTTTAGGGCTAACCAGAGTACTATGTAGGCCAACCAGAATCTATATGCAGGCTAAATGGAATGGCTTGCATGGCTCGCATGTTTCATGACACATAAGTGCCATACAAGCCAGAAATACCTAAGTCCAACCATTAGCTTAACCTCAAGCCACCTCAGCTAACTCAGTTTACTCAGGCTAACTGGAGTACTGCTTAGGCTAACCAGGGAGCTTTTTAGGCTAACCAATGTGCTATCTATATATAGTGGAATGACTCTCATGACTTGTTGGCTCGCACTTTGTCAAGGCCCAAGTTTTTTTGTTTTTTAACTCATATGGGAATTTGCCTAGTAGTAGCTGTAAATTTGATTTAAATAAACTCCCGCTTAGTTTTGGTTGGCAACTTGCTCTACAAGAAAACCAAACATAGATTTCTGTGACATAATGTTTGGAAATTGACAGATTACAAAAATTCAGTTTAAGGGTCCAAAACATTTTTAAACATTATTAAAATAATCTGACATTTTTCTGTAATGATTAATAAAAGGAGGGGTGCAAAGAACATCTATTTCTTCCTTGCCTGACCCAGGTAGACTGGGCAAGGTGAAACCATTATAAGCTTACCCAAAGTCTCATACTTCTTTCGAAACAATTACAACAAAAAGTAAAATTCCATAAATGTCATTTAGCAAGTGGAAAAAAATATTGGATCCACTAGCCTAACATACAAGCAGCCAGTTTTTTTTTCACACACTGAAAAATGCCATTTAATTTTAATATACTCAGTCTGCATGCTGGAAAATAGCAATTTCATCAAAATAAATAGTTTTTGTTTGTTTTGTTTCTATTTACAGGTCACTTGAAGACTTTGCAAGGGCATTCCTTTTAGTCAAAATGAACTCAAAAATACACATTGTGTCAATGTAATAAAATTGTCACATGATTGATTCCCACACGTTACCAGTTTAAACCTGAATATACTTGAGTGACATTTATAGCTATTTATATAATATGAACATCCCAGAACCCAATAAGGCTACATGTAGATACTGACACTTAATTACATGTAAGTTTTAAAACCATTCCGGGGTTCATGACAAAAAAAAAAGAAATGTTTCACTAAAAACATGTAAAAATAATGAAATAACAGAGAATTTGCATAAGTATTATCGCAGACGATAAATTTTATTCCAGGTTAAGTTAATGTGTCACTTTTTTTTTTTTTTTTGCAGCACAGGCTTGGTTCCACAGGGTGTGGTTCCAAAAAATATCCATACCTCCCCCAAGGATTGTTCTTTGGTTTGGACCCTCCCACCCCCTGGGATTTCCAGTTTAGCTTCATACTTTCTTTTAAAAATTTGTGCTATTGAGACCCCATCCCCCTCGGAATTTCCAATGACCATCCTTGTGGTGGGTATGGATATTTTCTGGAACTGCACAATGTAGGCATTTGCTTATGAAAGTAAGCTGCAGATTGATCTGATTGATACACACTAATCTATTTTCACATTTACCTGTTTTCTATGGGATTTATAATTATATATTGTTTTTTACTGGTTTCACTTGTAATAATAATAATAATAATAATAATAATAATAATAACAATAATAAAAATAATAATAATAATAATAATAATAATAATAATAATAATAATAATAATAATAATAATAATAAATTATAACTTACTGGACTTGTTGTTGTTGAAATATAATTGTTTCGCGTTAGGACGGAAGCCATAGAATAGTTACGGTATAACTACCACATTTTCGGATCAGTCAAACCTATATCTTTTTTTTTTTTGCTGTTTCCAAACTCAAACGTTTGGTTATTCGTGTGACTGTTTTCTCCAAAGGTTCTTGTTGTGCTAAGGCGTGCCCTTCAAGCTTTGACTTAATTAATATGTGGTGGTTATACTGTAAGCATTCTTTGGCTTCCGTCCTAACGTGAAATAATTATATTCCAACAAGAATAGCCCAATAAAGTTATGCCAGGAGGTCAAAATGTTTGCAACAGAATTTTTCTTTTTACATTGTTTGCTTTTGAGACATGCATGTTAACATACTAAAAGTCAACAAAAAACAACTCATGGGAAATACGTAAAAAATCCAAGTGTTGACGACCGCCATGTTTTTATGCTAATTAGCAATTGTAAACTGTGCCATCAAGGCATTTCCCACTTTTAGTTACACTCAACATGTAAAAACAAAGGAATCTTAAGTAAAGTATACATTTAAGTTCTATCATGGACCGTTTTACAACAAATATTCAACAAAAAAAAGTATTCACATAGTAAATCCTCAGCCCTTGCTGTTCAGTATCTGGACTACTATCCCTTATATTAATGTTTCTTAAACATCATAGCATCACCTGATCCGGCTTTCGCTACCTTTTTAATAGTAAGGTGAAGTCATAAGGTATCGACTGCGTTCCCGACATCCTCTGTATCGCTATCTGGATCAGTCAGAACTGGTGAATTGAAACAAGCACTTCCACGGGACTCGCCACAGGCAGGTGAACAGTCACGTCCGTGCTTTCTGCAACTACATCAAGCCGTATTACAGTCAACCTTCCAGTTACATCTAACAACTCGGAGAAGAGGTGGTTTGTCGGTCATGACCTGCATTAGAGTACCATCTGTTTCTTTATATCGCCAGTCACACGTCGAACCTCTGGATTTCCAGTCCAATGTTGTACCTGGCAGTACACACGAAGGGAATGATATTTCACTGCAGACGACTTCGGAGGCAAGGACTTTACTTCAACTGCGGTTGTACTTTTAGCTGTCTTTTTGCAAAATCGTCGATATCGCAAGGCCTCCAAACTGTCGCTCACCTTGCCGTCATACCTCTACCAATGCGCGTTCTGCTTTCATAACGTCTTCTTTCAACGAATTGGCATTATTAGTAAAGTACTTTGGCATGCTGATACAACTGTGATCTATTCTTAAGACCGACAGC
Organism: Meandrina meandrites; assembly: GCA_963693305.1. Lineage (NCBI taxonomy): Eukaryota > Metazoa > Cnidaria > Anthozoa > Scleractinia > Meandrinidae > Meandrina > Meandrina meandrites. Next base: position 12,308,968 of record OY855907.1, on the reverse strand, counting down.
CTTTTCAATACCAAAAAAGCGTGACCTGGTATCGTATCCCAGCAACGTGTGTAGAAATACAACTGGAAGATATCCTCAGAGGTTTGACCCGAGCACAAAACAAGTAGCCTGGATGTCCCAAACCTTGCCTTGCGCAAGCCCTCATTTCGACTCTGGTTTGCAGTTTTGCAGTTTTTTCCTCGGTGGCAGAATAAAATTAAAATGTCTGTGTCATCTGCGATGGCGACGGTGTCTCCGGTCGCAGCTATATAAACCGCAGACTGAACTATCAAGACATCAGCATCGCCTGCAGCATGAATGCTGTCACAAACCGCCTCCTTTAACTTCTCACTCACTATGTTGATGAAACATTATTTGTTCTCTTTGTTTCGCAGTACAACGTCTTTCTTTACAGTGAGTGTGCTCAGAAGATCACAGTGTACAGCTACAGCGTTGGTTGATCCTCTTCTTAAGTTTGCTGCGTCTTTAATTGAGGGCCCATGGCAATAACCGTCAAATACAGCAATCCACCTGCCATATCATATCGTTGAGCAACCTGTAGCAGTTGCAGCTGTCACAAAAGGTTGTACCGTGTTTCCAAAAGATACGATGAATCAGTGCTCCTCCGCCAAGAACGTACGGTGGTTGGCTAGGTTATGAAGTTTGACCTCATTCTATAAGGCGTCAGCGAAACAGGGTTGCTGCAAATATCGTACTTGAACAGGTCTTGTAAGTCCGTAAATTCATTTGTGGCAACAATGAGCAATCGCTGAAAGAGCAACTGTGGATCAATCTGCACATGATCCTTTTTTGCCACAGAAGCCGCCTTCATCCAATGATAGTAGCTTGTTGCTTTCGTTTAAGCGAATACTACTCATGAACGATACTCTATGCCTGCTCAGACTTAAGGATCGCCTGCCTGAAGCTTGGATAACGGGACTGGCGGGACTTGCTCGTCATCTGTCGCACATAAAATCTGTCCTACTAATCTTCTAGGGAGCTGGTGTCGATCTTATACTCTATCGTCAGTTTATCGCAAAACTGGAGCGAACTCCGGTACCAAATCGCATTAACTTTCCTGGACTAGAACAAGTTCAGTGAGTTATGATTTTTTTTTTTATTTATTTATTTCAATTTGGCCTTTCTAGCAAAGAGGCGACGTTTTGCGTTTGCTTTATTATAACAGAACAATACGATCAGTTTCTATAGCAGACGTTACTAACTTGCCAAAGCCGGAAATACGTCTGCGTTCGCAGGCTGGACACGACGACTGGGAAGGAATCCCTTTGATAACTAGTGCCCAGGTTCGCCCAGGTTTGCAAAATCAGAACATGCGCAGGTCTGGGACAAGTAAAGGAACAAAGATGGCGGACGAGCAGCCTTACTCAGTAAGGTAATTTGTCGAGGTAAAGTGTATTCAAGAAATGTCTCGCGGTGTAAAGTTGCCGTCCTCGTCAGATTCTTGCCCGGTTCAGGAGAAGGTAATGTATTAATTTTTATTTATATGAATGAGGTGTAAATAAGGTTAAGAAAATATCAATTGGTCTTTTTAAAATTGTAGCTAATTACTTGACCAATGTGTGTGAATCGAAGTCACTTCTGACTCAAGCATATTGTATGTAAGTTATACAAAACAATGGAGGGATAACGAACACACTTTTACCAGAATCGATAGCTACTAGGAGAATTAACAGAGAAAGCAAGCAGAAACAAATTAACAGGTTTTCACACCACGCATGGTAAAACCTGAGAGCCAACCTAAAAGAAATTGAAAACCGGTAGACCGCCAATTTTGCGTCAAGATACCTCTTCTCAATCGTCAAAATTGAGTTAAAATAGAGCTATTTTGACTCACCCACAAAAATGAGTCCAATACATGTATGTTAACATTTCCTCCAATTAAATCTGCCAAAATACAGTAGGCGTGCAAACTCGTATTTTAAGCATATACATTTCCTTTCAAGATTGATGCGCAGCCAGGATGAGACATAGTACAAACTACAATAAAAACATTCACTGGCTTAAAATATCAAAAAGAACATAAGCTTTTGGCTGTCGCTCAGCCTTCGACGGATAAAAATGGACTACAAGATGAATATAATACATACAAAAAAGTGAGATGAAAATAATACGAAGAACAAAAGGGTGATTCCACATGAGACATTGCAAAAGTGAAAAAATTCAAATTGATTTTTTCTGGTTTAAAGTTGTACTAGCAGAAAGCTAATACTCTGTGCTGTTTGAAATTACCATGATTTTGTTTATCTTGACCACACTCGCTTGGCAGGAGGCTATGGAATTGGGGGCTATTTAATCCTTATTGTTTGGAAAAGTTTGGAAGAGAACTTTAAGACAGTGTATCAAAAACACTAAAGAGATTTAAATAATCATTGGAGTATGAGTGCAAAGCCTTGATCTAAAGCAATCATAAAGCTTTGAAAATTTAACCAATCAGTTGCTTGTTTGTGGGAAAAAAGCAATTAAATTTGTGTTGCGGACATTACGTAATGTCCGCAATGTTGAGACATTTTCTTTTCATTCACAGAAAATTGTCACAACATTTTCAAGATTTATTTATGCTGCTCTGTTAGTTTGATACAAACATTGTTTTAGTCCAAGAAAGTTAGCCAGGCAGGCTTTCTGTCTCCAGAAATTATGTTGGTTATGTTGTTGCGGACATTACGTTGCGGACATTACATGTTCTATATCTTACTTTTATGACAAATTACAAAGCTCTGAACAGAATATAACTTATTTTGACAGTGCTATTTCAGTAAGCAAAATAAATTATTAATAAAACAAAGCTAAATTGAAGAATCAAGGAAAACATCATGATGAAAAGGCAGACATAATGTAATGTCCGCAACATTGAGGAATTTTCTTTTCATTCACCGATAATTGTTGCACCATTTTCAAGATTTATTTATGCTGCTCTTTTAGATTGATACAAACATTGTTTTAGTGCAAGAAAGTTAGCCAGGCAGGTTTACTGTGTCCAGAAATTACGTGGGTTATTGTGTTGCATACATTACGTTGCGGGCATTACATGTTCAGTATCTTACTTTTATGACAAATTAAACTCTGAATAGAGTATAGTCCATTTCAGGCAGTGCTATCTTCAGTAAAAAAAAAACTAAGCAAAAGAAATTATTAAAACAAAGCTAAATTCAAGAATCAAGGAAAACATTATGTTAAAAGATTACAAAAAGTAATAATATGCAGATTGAATAAATTTGTGCTATTCTTACACTTTCAACTTAACAGAACAATATGATCAAGCTAATGGTACTAATTATCAATTCAAAGTTGTTCAACCATATGCATCAAAACAGGTGCATTACAAACAACTGCACATTTGTTTAAAGTGTTAATCCACATACACCTGTATGTAATATAACACAAAATTCTGTTGTTCTGGCCACCTCTGCTCAATCAGTCCTGCTCAAGCAGGCACACTTTGATTATGGAGGTTTCACATTTTTATTTCTCTAGATCTGTCAGTAGGTAATACAACCTTCGAAACTGAAAGGAATGTCCCAAGTCATATTTCTTGCCAGACTCTCCCATTTCAGTTTAAAATAAACTTAATTTAAAGGTGTTTAAAAAAATATTAAATATACACGAAATGAGGTAATTAAATTATTATGTAATGCCACCCCCAGGAAATTATGGGTATAGAAAATGACAAAAAAAATTATTTGGAGCTTTATTTCCCTAACAACACACTTTAAAACTTATACAAGTACCCAGCATCACCAACAGACTAAAACTAATATGATTTGAAATGAGTTCCCAAAAATGTAATGTCCGCAACAGATTCTTTGTAATGTCCACAACACAAGTTTTTGTTTATATAATCAAATATAGTAGATTACTAAGAGTTTTTTCAAGACAGTTGGAAAATTGACTATACCAATGTTTGAAACTACAATTATTTTCTTGTCAAGTTTTTTAAATTCACAGGAAATTTAATTCTAGGGAAATCACTTTATCATTTGGTTGTCTTTTTCTGTAATGTCCGCAACACACCTTCTTAAGTTTATTGTTCAAAGGCATTTAGAGCAAATTAATTTTTCTTTTTTAGACAATGTTAGGAGTAACTTAAGTAATTCAACACATAAGTTTGAGCACCTCAGTAAGGTGGGTAAAGGTTTGTCAAAAGCTTCAAATTCAAATTTTTGTATCTGAATGTAATGTCCGCAACGTGGAATCACCCAAAAGTGAAGTAAAAATGTGCTATCTAGATGACTACCGGTATTTCTTAAAAAAGAATACAATACTGGTTTGGAATTGGCTTGGAGTTATTTGTCAGCATGCTCAGAAGCAGAGGTGTGCCAAGCCTCCAAAGTTTGCTAATGCGAAAAGAGCCTTTGAACGATAGGTGAAACCGGCTAGTGCTTTGACGGGGAAACTCTCAAGAAAGAACATATCAGGCATGTCAAAACCTGTGCTAATGGCTCAACTGTTGTGAAACATGCGTGGTCATTCGACCATCGAATAGACTTTGACAATTCTAGCATCATCGGCGAAGGCTCTTTTCGCAGAAAAAGAAAATCAAGACTGATATAGTTAACATGAAACTATCTACTGATCATGGAATTTGATATAAGTTGATGATTGAAATTAATGTACACCTTGCATTAATGAATATATTTTAGTATTTTAATGATGATAAAATTGTACTTTGTGTGACTTGTAAAATGTACATGTATTATTGTTATTATTATTGTTATTGCTATTATTATTATTATTCATTTATTATTATTATAATAATATATGTTTTTTTTTTTCTAAATTAGATATTACTGGAGCCTTACAGTTACATTTTGCAAGTTCCAGGAAAGCAAGTCAGAGAGAAGTTAATCCAGGTCAGTAACTACTCATCCTCAGAGACCCAGGGGCAGTTTGCTGGGGTAAAACGCAGTAAACCGGGCAGAAGTAACAGCAAAAGTTTTCTATAAAAGTGTAAGAGCCCCTGGGAAATGAGTCTCTCCAGACCATTTCCAAGCGGCTCTGTGAATGCTGGCTCCTGGTTGAGCAAAAAAAAAAAAAAAATCCTTTGTATTACTTGGCCCAATTGGCAAACAGTAACTTCAGAGTCACTTCAGAGTCTATTTTAATTAGCATAAGATAGCCGAAAAAAGTTGGAAGTCATTTTGGATGTCAGAAAGAAAGATATATTTATATATGTTTGGACTGATCAGAGCTATATCCTCAATATAAATTGTGTCTTGTTTACCTGTGCAATGCATTGGGGCCCATACTGCGCATATTTCTTTGCAGCACGGGAATATTCCAGTTGGCCAAAATATCCCAAGATAAAAAAAAAAAAAAAAAAAAAAAAAAAAAAAAAATATATATATATATATATATATATATATATATATATATATATATATATATATATATATATATATATATATATATATATATATATATATATATATATAAAAGAAAAAAAAACTGAAATGTGTGGTTCCAGAAAATATCCATACCCCCACCACGGAGGGAATTGGAAATTCCAGAGGGGTGGGGGAGTCAAAGGCCCAGGAAATTCCGGAGAGGAGGGGGGGTTGTTAGTGAATTTACGTTTCCAGATGGTCAAGTTCGATGCCATGCAAATTTGTTTCAAAATCGTTTCTTACCTACTCTGAAAATCTTTTACATAGAAAAAATAGCAGCCTAGGTTTTCGATACATGACCATATTACATTTTAAACAGGTTTTCTTCTTCCTGAAAGCACAGTGAAAGCTAACAAGTTCGCAGAAATCCTCCATGTTGTTCCATGAATGCGACCGCCATTACTTGTACCAGTCCAAGTAAAATTGTCACGTGGCTTGACCGAAATGCACTGGTGACTAGAGTCATTTGTTTCTTGCGTTCGATCGACAGAAAGTCGTCCTTGTTTGCGAACATTTTGCTGTTCATTGATGATGAAAATAGTGTAACAATTTCAGAAACCCCAGAATATCTTGTTTTTGTTATTTCTGGCTATTTGTTTGCAATTTTCCGGGTCAATTTGGCTTTCTCTGCGAGCGTGTTTGCGATTTTGTGATCATGTTTACGGTGAATGTTGCCAACAGTTTTCAATCCATGTTCTAATACATTTAGCGGTTTTCTTTTGGATTGGAATGAAAGGGGATGGATTGTTATACATCAAGGTAATCTTACAAGTGACTACCAGATATTTTTTCTGCTTACTTTTGAAGAAATTACTGACATATTTTTTGTCTTCAACATTATGTATCATTATTAAGATGGTTCGATCAATCGGTTGAACACTATAGCGATGTTTACAATGGAAGGCGGCCTAATGTTTAGAACATTTCAGGGCATCTGACAGGATGCGGTGGTGCGGATCCGCATAATTCGCTTACTTCCGCATCTTCCGCATCTTGAGAACATTTTCCGCATAAAACAGTGAAATTTGTCTCATATTAATGATTAAGCAGCTGTTTATCATCCTCACAAACATAAATTTTGAAGAAATTGATTATTTTGACACAGTTTTTCTCCTAAAATAGCGACGAAAACTCGGTGCTTCGATCGTGAGCAATTTTTAACCTCCAGGCGTTCCACGCGTCTTTTCGTGATGGGCCTGGACACCAGTTCTTTTGCTTCTTTCGCTCGTTCGGTCTATCGAAAATTCTTCTGTGGTTACCTATAGTATATGGATAAATTTGTCATCAAAGAGACCAAGAAGAAGGATCCCCTCTTCGCTGTACACTTGCCACAAGTTGACCTCACGGGCTAGATGAGCGACGAATTAAGTGAAGCGAGCTTGAGGCCGCAAAGTGGCCTGTGAGCGACATGCCATAATGAAGACGAAGGACTTTGTTGGAAGTCTAATAGCAGCAAAGGATTGAGTGAACCAGTATCCTGGAGTTTTCTATGTATATTACGTAGATAATGGATTGTTATTTGGTTCAACGTGCAATATTGTAGTAGATCACGTAGCACCTTGAATTGTATTGTTCATGCATAAGACAGGGCATCTGATAGGGTGCGGAAAAAAACAACAAATTATGCGGAAATTTTCAGGAACATTATGCGGAAGAAAGTGTTGATTATGCGGAAAACACGTTGTATTATGCGGAAAATTTTCCGCTCGCTTCGCTCGCCAAAAATCACATCTTTTCATGCAGCCGAAATCGAGCTACCCCCAAAGGCGAGAGTCTGCTCGCAGGCTCATTTTAAACAAAAAAATTAAGCTTATAATGGTATTTGGGCTTTTCCAGTTGTTTTCATTTGTATTTGGTACATGTTATGAAATTATCTTATCAATTATGTGATGTTCAATGAAAATAACACAACCGTTATTTTGTTGCCTGAAGTTGATTTTCGTCTTATGCATAAGCAATACAATTCAAGGAGCTACGTGATCTACTACAACACTGCACGTTAAACAAAATAACAATCCATTATCTACATAGAAAACTGCAGGATACTGGTTCACTCAATCCTTTGCTGCTATTAGACTTTCAACAAAGTCCTTCGTCTTCATTATGGCACGTCGCTCACAGGCCACTTTGCGGCCTCAAGCTCACTTCACTTAATTCGTCGCTCATCTGGCCCGTGAGGCCAACTTGTGGCAAGTGTACAGCGAAGTGGGGATCCTTCTTCTTGGTCTCTTTGATGACAAATTTATCCATATACTATAGGTAACCACAGAAGAATTTTCGATAGACCGAACGAGCGAAAGAAGCGAAAGAACTGGTGTCCAGGCCCATCCGGAAAAGACGCGTGGAACGCCTGGAGGTTAAAAATTGCTTACGATCGAAGCGCCGTGTTTTCGTCGCTATTTTAGGAGAAAAACTGTGTCAAAATAATCAATTTCTTCGAAATTTATGTTTGAGAGGATGGTAAACAGCTGCTTAATCATTAATATGAAACAAATTTCTCTGTTTTATGCGGAAAATGTTCTCAAGATGCGGAAGTCAGCGAATTATGCGGATCCGCACCACCGCATCCTGTCAGATGCCCTGATAAGAAGAAAATCAACTTCAGCCAACAAAATAATGGTTGTGTTATTTTCATTGAACATCACATAATTGATAAGATAATTTGATAACATACCAAATACAAATGAAAATAACTGGAAAAGCCCAAATACCAATATATTTTTTTTTGTTTAAAATGAGCCTGCAAGCAGACTCTCGCCTTCGGGGGCAGCTCGATTTCGGCTGCATGAAAAGATGTGATTTTTGGCGAGCGAAGCGAGGCGAAAATTTTCCGCATAATCCAACGTGTTTTCCGCATAATCAACACTTTCTTCCGCATAATGTTCCTGAAAATTTCCGCATAATTTGTTATTTTTTTCCGCACCCTATCAGATGCCCTGACATTTGCACAATTTCTTTTTAAATTGCTTTTTCCTGAGGGACAGGGGGGTATGAAAGAAACTTTTGGAAATTCCGGAGGGGAGGGGGGGGGGGGGGGGGGTTATTTTCCTTCACAAAAATGGAAATTCCGGAGAGGTGGGGGGTCTTAGCTGGAATTCCCTCCGTTGTGGGGGTATGGATATTTTCTGGAACTACACAATGAGTGATTGATGTAAGCTTCTTAGTACAGTAGGTCTCAATTTTCTGATTTTTTTATTTGGGGTTACTAGAAGGATTGAAAGCACTGGCTAATGTATGTTTGATTTTACGGGTTTCTGACTTTATCTCAATACTTTTTGGCCAACTGCAATTTTTCCCAGCTGCGTATACACCACATGTGCCAGACAAGATCAGATGAGTGTGCTAAACAGCCACCATGCATCACATACAGGTAAATAAGCCAATCTTTTTTATTCCTCTGATCAGTCCAAGTGAAAATATCCGGGTAGATCTTGAAATAATTGTATCATCCGAAATGATTCCCCAACTTTTTTGTGGTTCTTTAATGTAAATTGAAATAAACTGCCGTGTAAGAACACACGGAAGTGACTCTGAAGTTACTGTTTGCTGATTGGGCAAAATAATACAGAGGATTTTTTTTTATTTTGCTCAATCAGGAGCCAGCATTCACAGTTGCTTGAAAATGGTCTGATGAGACTCTTTTTTCAGCAGCTCTTAAACTTTTATAGAAAACTTTGGCTGCTATGATTTCTGCCCGGTTTACTTTGTTATGCCCCGACTAACTGCCCCTTGGTCTCCAAGGATGGTAACTGCCAGAAGTAAATAATTATTTAACAATGTGTGGTTCCAGAAAATATCCATTCTCCCCCCACAGAAGGGATTGGAAATTCTGGGTAGGATGGGGGGTCTCAAAGACCCAAAAATTTAAAGCAATGTATGAACTAGCTAAATTGGAATTTCCGGAGGGGTGGGGGGTATGGATATTTTCTGGAACCACACAATAAACCACCTAATTACTTAAGGCAAAGTTAACATTGATGAATCTTTACGGAGGCATTAAGTAAGGGCAAATACAGTATTCACCAATGTTCACTGAGCCTGAGGTAAATAATTTATTAACTCTTTGCATAAGGTATGGCATAGTTATTTGAACCTGACCTGCAAATTACTAACCTTTCAATCAGTTAAGGTCTACTAAATAATTGGTTTTCTATGAGGGTCATATTTCAAAAACAAGATCTTTCATGTGCTGGATGCATACAATGTAAAAAACTATGCAACCTAGCTGAGTAATATATCTCCAGCCAGTTGGGTTTTTTCAACTGTTATCACTAAAACATATATTTCTTCTGTTTAATTGGCACCCTTGGATTGAAATAAAGCATAGCTCCTTTTTTTTAGATAACACTATTTTCAAGAATGATCAATCCTTTAAACAAATTAAATTAATAATTGATATTTAATGAGTTTCTTTACAACTTGAATAAATCACAGTCTTTCTTGTTTGCAGGCATTTAATTTCTGGTTGAGAATACCAGAAGATAAACTTAATGTCATAGCTGAAGTCGTAAAGATGTTACACAATTCTAGTTTATTGTAAGTACATGTACGTTAATGTAGTAATATAGATATAATGTAGTAATGTAGATATAATAAATAAAATGAAATATTTTAATCAACTGTAGGGAGTAATTTTCATACTGCTTCCATTGTAGAAGTGGTAAGTGGCACATTCTCAAGAGACTATTTTGTCAACATGGCTGCCAAGAAATGTAAAACCTATAGCCTCCCAACCACAAAATAAATGCTAACCACAAGCAAACTGCAGGATAAATTGCTAACCGCAAGCAAACAGCAGTTTTATGCATAATACTTTTGTTTGATGCATTTTTTTTCTTCAAATCGAGTATGAACAACATCTTAATGTAATTTATGTGAAGCACACCAGACAAATTAAGTGGAGCTTATTTACTAGAATCCATTCCAGCAATGCTATTGCTGGTGCTGCACTTCAGATCTTATATGCAAAATTTTTCCTTTCAGAATTGATGATATAGAAGATAATTCAAAGTTAAGAAGAGGAATTCCAGGTAATTATGAACTCTCCAAATATAACATGTTCAAACCCTGCCATTTACTACTGAGTACTAGTAGTCATAAGGATTACAGAAAACACCTATTGTAATTATATAACGAATTTGCATTTTTTAGATTACTTTCCAAGTGATACACATGTAAAGTTAAATCATCATTTCTCCTTCCATTCCCAAGGCTTAAAAAGTTCTTTACGTAGAGATGATTGACTGTTTGGAGTTGTTTAATGTATGATCCACATTAACCAAAGGCTTTCAATAAAGTGGCGTTTTCTCTCACATGACCTACAGCCATATTGGTTTTCTCAAACAAAAGACAATTTCTGCATACAAGTAGAGTTAAATTCCCAGAGGAATGGCTTGGTACAAAATAAATTAATTTTGCACAGCTACATATAACTTGATACATGGCTTTGTATATTTGTTTTGTTTTTAAGTTGCTCATCAAATATATGGAGTTGCCCATACCATCAACAGTGCTAACTACATGTATTTTCAAGCTCTGGAAAAGGTGTTGTCCTTGAACCATCCTGAATGTATTAACATTTTCACAGGTATAGTATGAAATGCTGTGAATTATAGAATCAACTGAAGTGACCTTTAGAAGAGAAACATGCCTGTGGCTGGTCAGGATCAGAAGTTTCAATGTAATTCCTCATGATGCAGTTCAGAGTAACAAGTTTCCCATCTTTCTGCTCCACCTTGTCAGCCAGAGTTCACCTTGTTGCTACCCCCCCCCCCCCCCCCCCCCCAACTCGCACTCCACATGTCATTATTTTGATTTGTTTCCACATGTTCTCATTGTTGGTAGTTGCTGGACTTGTGGCCTGGTTGTGTTGCCCTGACTGCATAGAGTGCTCTTGTGTTCATATTTTCTATGAATGTTGAATGCATGAACAAACAGCCTCCATGCCCCCCCCCCCCCCCCCCCCCTTCTCCTTCCAATTTCCGTTTGATAAACTGGGATTTGCAGTAATGAAATTCTGAGTTAACAATAGGCTATTTTGCGTGTAGTCTTTATTTGGCATACTATATTTGTAGAAGAACTGTTAGAGCTTCACAGAGGTCAGGGAATGGATATCTATTGGAGAGACAGCTACACCTGCCCAACAGAGGATGAATATAAAGAAATGGTTAAGAGAAGTAGGTGGTCATGAAACTTAATTTGTTTATATGTAACTCTTTAAGCCCCAATATCAACATACAAATTCTCCTGACTGATCTCAATACATTTCTTATTGTTGAACTTGGGAGAATTTGTTAAAAGATCAAAGCAATTTCCCTTTTATCTTAATGAAGTATTGATTTCGTGAGGAGAAATTTGATGTTGGTCACTCTTCCCGGACTTAGATGGTTAAATATCGAATATGGAATGTGTCCCAAGACCACAGCATTGAAACAATGTGTTTATTAATAATTGTTGCTTTTATCCCCCACCCCACCCCTGCTTTCTGTCTGTGGCGGGGTACCCCAGTAATCTGTCAGGTTGTACCAACAATTCACTGGCACCCATTATTAATTTTCATACTTTTGGGCGGGTAGAGGCACAAACATGAGAAGTTTCTTGACCAGGAAGTAAAAGAAGTGCCCAAAGACAAACATTGAAATATTGCATAATGTTTTGGTTGGTAGAATGCTACTAGTTGATTGCAAATGCTGCAATCTGACTGGCTAAGCTATATCACATTATCAGCCATTGGTGTGCAGTGGCTGAAGGTCGTCTAAAGAATGGCGACATTATCTCGTTTATCCGACGTTTCAGAGGAATTTTAAAAATATTATTGGGCATTTCAATTCCCGAGAAGACTAAACGAAATTCACCGTTTAACAAGTTTAAAACGTCCAAATTAGCTGTAAAATTGGTAAGAATCATGAATCTTCGTGTTTAAAACTTGGGAATCATGAATAACGAGAGATGGCTAAAAGGAAATAAATGTTTCAATCGATATCGGAGGCGTGTGAATGTAGAATGCAAACTACGAAACTTCTGAACAGTTATATCACAGAAATGGCCGAAAATAGCATTTCCAAGCGTCTAATTTTCAAAATTTTCTGGGGGAGCATGCCCCCAGACCCACCTACAGGAAAACTAAAAAAAAAAACGATTCAAATCTTCACCCCTAACCTATCAACTTGACTGTGATTAGTTATGTTACACACAGTTAAAGTTATTTTCAAAATTGAATGAAAACAATGACAAATGAATCATGGATGTCGAATACAATTTTTAAATGAATCATGAATCACTGAGGTAAAACAAGATAGGAATCATGAATATCCAAAGTCCAATGATTCCGCTTCCACCCCCGAAAATTACTGATTATGAATACACGAGCGTGCATTCACAACTAGAAGCCATGCAAAATTGACAATATTATTACATCCGTGTGCCTGATTTCTCTAAAGCGTGAAGTTTATACTAGCTCATATTGTAGAAAACCGCTTAGAAATTATTATTTGAGGGATAATTATACTTGTCTATAACATTTAGATTACTTGCTCTCGATTTCACGAGTTCGTCGGCGTCATCATTATTTTTCACCTCATAGAAATCTCAAGCTCATAATCTAATTGTTAATTCAACGTGCTTTAGAGACTGGTGGACTGTTCAGGTTGGCTGTAAAGCTGATGCAATCATTTAGCAAAAACAGTAGGTGAGCTTTGAAAATTTAATTTATCTCTGCTCTGTCTCTTCATAACGTTTTGGAACGTCAATAGCGTATTTCATTACCTATGTAGTGTTGTTGTTGTTTTCTTTTTTGTTTCAATGTTTCTTTCTAATTGGAGGTTTTTTTAACATCACATTTAAAACTCAAGATACCATTACAAGTGAAGTTAGTCCGTCAATTGGGTTTTCCTTTTCCACGATTGTTCCCAATTGTCATACTAGGGGCTAAGGGCTTACACTAAGAATGAAATTCCCCCATTCTCCAACTTACTAAGCACTAGCACTGCATGACTGAACATTGAATTGCAATTATACATACATGTACCTTTAATATTTACATTACTTATGCATGTGTTATTCTTTTTTTAGCAACTTTGTCCCGTTACTGGATACACTTGCACTGTTTTTCCAAATAAGAGATGACTACGCTAATTTACTTTCAGAAGAAGTAAGTTCATTTTTATTGCATTACATAAAAAAAAAAACCTTATTTTGGTAAATGCACGAGAATGGCGTCCTTTTAATAATGCCAAAATAGATGCTGTTAGATGTTTGCTTGCCAATAGACCATGTTCGTATTCTCAGTATTGGACTAGAACAAACTTGCAATGAACGCAAATGCGGGGAATCTTTTCAAATGCAAATCACGCGAACCTCTTTTTAAAGAATTATTCACCGACGTGGAGGTAAATATCCACCACTTGAATCACCAACACTTAGGTGAATAATTGTTTGAGTTTATACCACACAAGGTTAATAACTAGCGGAACAAAACATTATTTTTTGTCCCCAAGACGACACGGGAAACCATTTTGTTTCTCTTCGGCTGCTCGGAGGTGAATAGCTGTTTGCTAATAGCCTCTGAGTTAACCAATCAAAGCGCGTGAAAAGCACCATTCGCTTGTGTGGTATATACCGATTCATTGTAAGCTAGTTCCAATCCAATACCGAGAAAACGAAAGCAGTCTTGGCGGTCTATTACATTCACTGCTTCACGTCTAACAATCATCGTCCTGATCTTCGTTGCAGTACAAGGAAAATAAAAGTTTCTGTGAAGACCTGACTGAGGGAAAGTTCTCATTTCCAATCATCCATGGTATTCGCAGTGACTCCGAAAGCACAAGACTTATGAGTATCCTTTTCTAAATGGTCAAATGATTGGGTGGTTATGGGTTTTATGGACCTTTTGGCGGCTTTGCGTCGCGTGTGCGGGGCTGCTCGTTTCGGCGTCGTCTACTTCTGCGTCAATGTACGCTTTTGCGCATTGCCACTTGTATATTTCGTTTGCATAGACGTTTTTGGTAAGGCTGAATCGCAGCCGGCCCAGACGTTGTATTCGATCAACAAGACATGTTGATGTTGGCGATGACGTTATGTTTTCAGCCATGTATAAGAATGTTTCGAAAATTGCTCTACATAGTGCATGTAGAAAATAATTTGAATAACTAAAAATGTCTTACCTCACGTTTGCCTTGCGTTATTTTAACATCTCCGGGTCCCTGGAGTGGGTTCAAAGCCGTTTAGACGAGTTGTACTAGTTATTCGGCCATCACAATCGCCAACATCAATACCTCACGTTGATCAAAAGCAACAGCTGGGCCACCAGTGGCTGAAACAGATGCAACTTCCATTAGGACTGTAAGTTATGACAAACTCAATCACGAAGTAAGTCTAATTTTACGTTGTTGGTGTTACAATGAAACGAACTCAACCGGGTCCACCCAGCAATTTTTAGTCAATGACAAAATAAGCTCAGAACAAGAGAATTAGAGCTCGTTCATCAGCAGTTAAATTTGCTCCTTACTGTGATTTGTCAGCTGATAAAGGAAGCCCAATTCTTTTATTCTAGACTGGTCTTGTGATTGGATAAAAATTGGGTGGCCGCGGTTGAGTTCGTTTCCCTGTTAAAAGCTGTGACACGCTGACGTGGTCGAAAAACCTTGACTATCTATACTTAAGACATTTTGAAACAGAGAACAACTGATATAGAACTCAAGAAGTATTTTGTAGATTATTTGGAACAGGTAATTTGGAAAGTACTTTTATGCCTTGTTTTTAACCTGCCCCATAAAAACCAAAACTCGCACGTGGATTGGATGCTAGTTAAGCAAATACCTTACTTAAGATATTTAGATTCGAAGCACTGACCGTCGGTCAGATCTCAACTGCCCACCCGCTGACCCCTTGTCAGTTGGGCCTGCACGCAACTAATGCACTCCACGCAATGCCCGCGCACAGTTCCCGCCAGTGCTGTCGCTAATATCGTTTCAAATTTTCGAAATCCTCCACTTTCAGGCCAAACGTTAAGGCAGTCACTGAACACTGAAGCTTAGTACGTCGTATATGCATAGAAAATGAAATACTTGTTATCCACCCAGTTTCCGGGTTGTATTTTAAAATTCCAATGCTATTTCAATAACGTTTTATTGCAAAAGTCCGGCATAGTTTCGTTTCAACCTCTTACAGTGTTAGAGGAGTCGAAAACCGGAAGTGGCGTTAGATTTTTCTGTTTAGCCTATAATACAGGCGTATTAAGGTGAATAAACGAATTTGGAGGAGGCTTGGGGAGAGAGGAAAAAGGCGTCCCAGGAAATGGGAGTGAGGCTGCGTGAAGGGTGTTTATACACCATCTTGGTTCTGTCAAATGTGCTTGGTTATGTCACAGGAGACGAAGTGTCTTCATCAACCCCTTTTGATCACTAGTAATATCACTTGATTAATTTAGTAATTGGTTTTGTGTTTCAGATTGGCTCGTTCGCTTATACGAAAGTGGTACTCAAAGAATTGGAAGAAAAGTAAGTATTCTTTAAACGAGTTAACTGATATGAATATTCCCATATGCCATATGATCAACGTATACTGAAACAGACAGGTGGAGAGCTAAACAAACTAACGATTTGCAATGGGTGCTGACTCGATACATACATAATTCTTGGGTGTATTGGCAATGACCTATTAAAATGATTACCAATTTCATTCTTAAAAATGAACTTTTAATAATCGACATGATTACCTAATTGATAACGTAGAATTGACTATGCTGCGGGTGTATTGACAGCCTACAGCTCATAACCTGGTAATGTCATTGGAAATAGTTACAAATGTATAAGGAAAGGTGGTAGTAGTTTCGCAACCGCAATGCATTTTCTTTTTTATCGGGGCTGCCATGTTGTATTTGGGATTTACCTGTGAAGTGACCTCAGGACGCTTTCAAGTAATATATTAAACACGAGAAGAGACTTGAAAATACCACAGACAGCGGAGTATTTTCGACGAAATTCAAGGTGTTTGGATAGCCGATGAAACACTGCCTCTAGTGTTTGTTATATTTCGTCAATCGAAACTAAAACTAAGGAGCAAACAGAAAAATAAAATCGAAAAATTATGACCTTTTCACTTCTTTTAACATTTCAGATCTCAAGAATTGATCGCTGATTTAGGCGGCAATCCTCATCTATCAGCAGTAGTTGTACAACTAGCAAAGCTTTATTCTTAACTTACATTTCTTGTAATACCTCAGTTAGGATAGGCATTCACTCGTAGCTTTGTCAGGATTATTGACTTGCAACGAGGGGTTACGTGATATATTCACATGGTACCGCCCCGAAGGCGCAGCCCGAGGGGCGGTACCAGGTGAATATATTACATATCCCCAAGGGACAAGTTAGTAACATGCTTATTTTTCTCTTGGTGAGGTTTCCTAAAGCAAATAGATTTGATTTAATTCTCTAGAGAATCTATTGTTAAATAAATTGATCAATACCGAAATTGTTTAATTCTTGGGAAATATATATTGCATTGTTCTGCTGCTATAATCAGCTATTGTTTCAGCCCCGCACTCCCCTGTTACAATCAAAGCCGCCCCAATTTTTCAGACAGTGAATAATAATCAGAACAAAGAACATAGGAAACCGAGCGATGTGAAAAATAATAAAAAAAATACTTATTTTAAATTGTAATTTTCAATATATTATAAACTGAGGACGCTCAAAGTTCTGTGTAAATGAAAATAACCTTCTAGACGGAACTCTTCCAAATTCACGCGAGCATTGCCATCGGGCAGCAAGATCAAAGAACTGTAAAATTGCCCTCATGTTGTGTCTTGGGTGTCTCCGAGCTCATTATCTGCCTGGCAGTGGGGCAATTTAGTTCTGAAGACCCTTTTTTTTTAGTCCTCGCTAGCTTGGGAAAAGTATAGGAACGATGTGTCACTATTTTTTGTCTTTTTTGTTTTTATATATCTGTTCATGTTACTGTGATTTTCTTTCATTATTTTTTTATTTGTTTGTTTGTTTATTTGTTTGTTTGTTTGTTTGTTTGTTTGTTTGTTTATTTGTTTATTTGTTTGTTTGTTTATTTGTTTGTTTGTTTGTTTATTTGTTTATTTGTTTGTTTGTTTGTTTATTTGTTTGTTTGTTTGTTTGTTTGTTTGTTTTCACAGGCCCGTAGCTAGCATGAGACAAGACGAGGCACTTGCCTTGTCTCGATGTAGGCCTTTTTCAAGAAACGTTTAATTAACAAAATAATTCCCAGAAAAAAAAAAAAAAAAGAAAAGGAGAGATGCCATGAAAAAATGCTTAAAGGAGCATTTCTGAGCCTCTAGATTTCAAAATATTCTAGGCGCACATGCCCTCAGACCCCCCTAGGGGCCCGCGCCTCGTTTTGGTTTGAAGTCTAGCTACGGCCCTGTTTCAATGGATAAAGCTGGCAACTTAAAAATCCCTATGCTGGGAGTAAATTAATCACTTGTTTTTCCTCTGAATAAAACAAGCCTCTACCTTGTAGCCTGTGTGCTTCTGGTGCACAATATTTTTTTCAGATAACAATGTTTACTCACGTAGTTCTTTTGGCGCATGGAAAATGTTGTAGACTTGTGATACCAACCAGTAGGCTTTTCAGCGTTTCCGCTAATACTGTAAACAGCAATAAGAACTGTTTAACGAATAAAGAAGCAGCCTCGACTGTGGTCTGTTCTGTTGTAAAGCACGCAGGAAGCGGCGATAGCACGAAAGAAGTTTAGGGGGAAACACGAGCCGTTAGGCGAGTGTTTCTCCCTACTTCATGAGTGCTAATCGCTGCTTCCTAAGTACTTTAGAACAGAACGGAACACAATCGAGGCTTCTTTATTTGTTTTATGATAAAGAATCCATCACTTCAGTGTCATTTTCCCCACGCATTCTCGTTCATTTTTAAATTATTTCCGTTTCCAAAACGATTCATAAGTGTCGTCAGCATGCTTAATACTCTCATAAAGCACGCAAATTTCAACCAATCACAGCGCTTGTTAGAATGCTTCAAATGATTTGATTGGCTAACAAGACAACAGCTGTCAATCACAAACTGAACTTGAGCTTCACTTTCGGTTTCGAGTGAAGAGCGAATGCTTCGAAGTCCACTTTTATTCAGTCAAAAATGATGTAAATTAAAGCTATTTGTGGAATGAAATATGGCCGAACTCGACGAATTGGGGCGCAAAGCAACTCCACTTTTCCAACATGACATTTACGAAAGAAAGAGCTCGAAGCTTGCAGCTAAAACCTTTCCAAACTGCTGAGCTGAGTTTGAAATGAAGAACAGACGTATTTACGTTAGAGGATTGCCCGAACTGGCGACAACGTTGGAAAGATTGGACTGCTAATCCACTAAAAGATCACTCAAATAGTGAGCGTTGAAATTCAGTAATTGTTGATGTTCGCTTCGCTGAGATGACTGGCGATTGCCATATGGAACGAGCGCACTCTCTATGTAAGTTTTCCATACTTTTATTTGGACATTTTTACAAAAATAAAGCTCGTCTTCAAAAACACAGACAGCTCATTTGTTGATTTCTTTCACTTCGCTGTTTTACATGTAAAGTGAATAGAATAGAATAGAATAGAATAGAATAGAATAGAATAGAATAGAATAGAATAGAAAACTTTATTTATCCACGGTGTCACATTCATCGGCTGATGGTCGTCCAGAGATCCGTGCTATTAACTGATATATATTACAAGACTACATTTGAATAAATAGTGAGATTCGAAATGTGTAGATTATATATATTAATATTTGACAATTTTTTTAAAACTATTGAGGTCTTTCGTTTGTTTGACTTCCATAGTAAGTGCATTCCATGCTACCAATACGTTATAGGCGAGGCTCCTTTCAAGAAACTCAGTGTTGGATTTTTGGGACACAAAGGTTTATATGGCAGTCCCTAGTTTCATAATGGTGAATCTCTCTAACTGGAGTGAAATTTCGTGCCAACGAGTGTGGTGCTAAATTATTTACAATTTCATACATAGTTCTTACTTTTTGTTGGTACCAGCGATCTTCAAGGGACTGCCATCTTAGGTCCAGCTTCAGATCTGACTTCGTAGCCAGACCTGGTGATAATTCTGGCTGCACGATTTTCTAGTCACGATTCCGTATCCCTTTATCGCATGTGTGTCAAACAGGCGAGCAGTAATCAAAGTGAGGTTGTATAATTGATTTATAGATTTGGTTTAAAGAATCAATCGGGAGTATTTCACGTAATGACTGCCTCCGTGATATGCAGCGCCTTTTTTGTTAGCGCTAGACAGGATGAGAAACCTTTGTTTATTTCGCGACTTGATTGCTTCATTTTTATCGGCAGTTTGTCGGAACTTCTACCGGTTACTTATTGCAGACAAATAGCTCGTTTTCTTTGCAGCTAAAAATTCGTTTTCTTTTGCGATGTCTTAACTCCTCGGAAATGCCAAGGGAAAAATTCTGAAGGTCGTCTGCCATTTTGCAGATGATGACGCGAACTTCGTGCTTTGTTCTCTCATAAAGCACGCTGTTTAAACCAATTAGTTGCGAAAAAGAGTATGGTGCATATTATTAGTGTTTGACAGTCGATAAAGGTACACATCTCGGCTAAACTGTAGAATACCCTGTCACTCCAAGGCCATACCTCTAAAATAGTGGCTACGTGGGCATCAGTCTCGTTCCAGCGCTCCTCTGTTGGAGACGAGAACACCCCGGTAATGACGCTACGCGGCTAGCGGCCAAATGTGAATGGAAAGTATAGCGAACGAAAGAGAAATTAACTAATGCGAATAAATCGCGCTACACATGAATATAACTCGTTCTTTAATCCATGAGCCGAAGAAGTGGCCCGACGAACTAGTTCATTGATAACGTAATTCAAAACGTGTATTTTTCGTTCTTAATCAAAAGCAGTATGTGCAACGACTGTTTTTTTTTTTTGGAAGTGGCAATGAGCTACTGAACTCGGAAAATGAATTATTAATAAATGAGGATTTATCAAATCGCAACGCGTTCTAGCGTGCATCGCTTTAAACAAATCATACGTCACACCTGACAACGTTGGAGTTCGGGGTTCGTTGCGCAACAAATGAGTGGCCTGTAATCTCAAATACTGTATGCTACAAACGACAACAAAGGTCAAACAAAATGAACAGAATTAAAAATAAATTTTATTATGGGTTTATCTTGCTTTGTTTTTATCGTTTCAGTTATTGTAACAGCATATGCTCTTGTCCAGCACTTCATGTCGTATGTAGATGGCTATGTAGAGAATGTTGTTATTTCGGCATTTGATGATTGTGATATCTTAGACAAAGCTATTTACTCAACCGGAAATGTAAACAATTATTCAATGGTGACAATAAAAGCGTGAAAAGACATGAGATCTCGCAATGCGAAGTATGTTTACTATAATTATTGTCGTGTAAGATTATGTAAACAGCGTGATCCAAGTTAATTTTTTAAAGAGAAGCCCGAGTACACACGTACGCAGTTAAGCGTCTAGTTCATTTTGATTTGCATTGGGAGTAAAAGAAGCAAGTTCCAAGCAGACAAATTCAAGTTTGCGTGTTGTTTGCGTGTTTTCATGCTAGCGTGTGTACACTCTTTTCTCTGTACAGCGTTTACGATTGACGTTCAATTTCCGGAATGTGTTTTGATAGTGCCATGAGCAGGTTTGATTGCTGTGAAGATTAAGCGTCGCATAAAATTTATTTTGAAATCGGCTAGGTTGACCTTTGTCGCGTGACACTGATAATCTTCTGTCAGCTAGCGATTACACAAACTTCGCTTTCAATTTCGCTTTCACCGTCACATGCAAACTTAAGAAAATTCTGTTGATTTTTCTATAGGGCAGCAACAACATACACCTGATTTAAGGTAAAATAAAAATAAAATATGTTCACAATCGATTTTCAAATTATCATCACATACCCATCGAAACAAAACTATCAGCGCCTAAAGTACAATGGTCTGTCATCGGTCTTAATAAACCGCAACGTCAAACTGAGAGTGGCGTTACATGTAGGTCTGCCAACCATCTGTCAACGACCTTTTGTTTACAGATGATCGACTGAAGGAGTGAAGGAAGGATGGCTTCAAATAATAATTAACTATGAAATCGCCACCCCTTCCATAACTCCCGTTTTGCATACGCAAAAACAGTCGTAAAAAGCATGTCGACAAACACGCTTATTAAAATGTATATCTTTCGTTCTAAAAACAAAAGGCCACAAACACGCTCATTTCAATGTAAACTCCCATGATCAAAGAGCCTGTTTTTGCCCCGTTACCAAACAATAACTACATGGATTGGTATTTTGAATTAAAGCGATTAACTTTATTACCCTTTATTACCGCCGCACTTGTAAGTTACGCTATTTTATGTTCAATTTAAAATTTGGTTTCCTTTTTTTTTGCGTATCAGTTTTATAAACAATTATGTTCATTAGATAATGTGAGTCGCTCCATATTGTTGTTTTATTAAATGTTTCCATTTCTTCCTTTGCTGCTTCAGTGGATTACAACATGCATGTGGTTTGGGAAGTGATGCGAACGTGCATAGCTGATCCAATTCGATGCGACGATATTTTGATTGTCTATTTTTTTATTATTTATTTTTTTTTACTAAGCACTGCC
>OY855907.1:12241973-12281973 GCA_963693305.1 Meandrina meandrites | reverse complement strand
ACTTCCATTACATTACAAATCAGAAACAAGAATTTTGTTATTGACACGATTACTTGTATATCAGTCAAATGGAATTAATAACATTAATATCCTAACTGATTGTTTCATCATTTTCATTGCGGTTACATGCCCAATTTGGGCAATTGCTCGGCTTCTCCCGCAAAGAAAAGTTTCCTTCTTGCCTGACTCTCTTTACAGAGCGCTGCTTGGTGCGTTTGCTCTGTTTCTTTTCATAGACTTTGGCAAGCTTTTTTTTTTCTTTTTTTGAGCTGACTACTTTCCCATGGGATGGTCTTTATAATGTAGATAGCAGAATCATCCTCATTGGACGACTCCTCCGAGGACATAAACTCTTCTGTTAAAATTTCAGCTACTTTTCCTTTCACTATTTTGTTCCACTTTAATTCTTACATGTTCTAAAGCCATTGTCCTTCTGGTTAATTTCTGCAAAATTAATATAAAGGAAAGACAGGATTTTAAATCATAAATATTATTGTGAAGCTGGTGTTACCACAGGCTACAACAATAATCTATTAATTTTGGACACTTATATACCTACAGAGCAGATGGGGTTGCCACCAGTCTTGTATAAAAAAAAAAGATGAATTAAAAAACAAAATAATCTCCAGATGACTTTTCACTACTATAAACAAATTTTTGCAGACCTAAGCTTGATAGTGACATACAGTAGGGAAGCAAACATATGCATGGCACAAATAATTTAATTTTCATTTCTTTAACAGAGATATTCACTGCATCACATTGTATCTTTCAGCTCAGACTATCAGAATTCCCAATGCATTCATCCAACTAGACAAGCAAACTTAAACACTCACAACATTAAATACAGGCTTTGCACTTAATTTTCAAGAAAAACAAATTTTGCAGCATTTCAGGGTATAATAAAATGTTGAGAATTTACAGAAGTAAATACAGAATGTATAATACATGTTGTTAAGAAAGTTCAATAATTTTGGTACATGTTTTACCAAAATGAATTATTTTAAACTCACTTCGATTTATTCACTGGAAAGTTATCTCACCTCTCTTTTTCGTCCCTGCCGTCTACATTTCTGCTTGTGCTGGTCATATTTTCCAGCATCCATCTTCTTTTTCTTTTCAAAAGATGACAAAAAGTATCGTCTAAATGCCTCTAGTGAGATGAATAAGACGATTTTTTTTTAATATTTATTACTAGTAACTATGCAATCAAATTAAATACAAATTTGCAACATTACTCAGTTCAAAAGAAGTTTGTGCCTATCTTCAATTTGAGCATCTGACCACGTACAGCGATCTTTTCCCCCAACATAATGGAAAACCTCATCCTTCACCCTTGTAAGAACATCATTATTTGTACCAGAGTTCACACTAATGAGAATGGGAATAAAGAAATTAATAAGTAAAGTTTGACTGTTCTATGTATGACATACATGTACAGTAACAAGGCATAGGTCTATCATGAAAACAGGCCAAAAGTTAATACATAAGAAACAAATACAGTGGAACTTGGTTATGTAGACACTAAAGGACATGCCAAAGTGTCTGTAATATCTGAAGGTCTGTATTAAGCGGGCCCTAGGAATAAACCCCACGGACAGCTGTTTTATTGATACAACAACTAAAGCATACAATTTATAAGCAACAGAACAAACTTTGATTTTTACGTCTTTAGTTTGTTTTATCTTTGGGAGATTATACTGTTGTAAAAATTCTGAAAGGCCAAGGCATCAAAGCCTTAACTTTGTGCGAGCAACAGTTTTACCTGTTAAAAACACCCTTAATTTTCCCTTTAAGTGCTTATAACTCAAAAACGAATCCAGAGACCCCCATTTTTTATTATTGAATAATGATTGGCATGTTAAGATGCAACTTTTTGTAAAGTTTAAAAAAAAAAAAATCTCCGGAGCAGTTTTAGAGCCACCTTAAATTTTCGAAAATTTAAGGTGGCTCTGAAACCGCTCCGGAGAATTTTTTTTTAACTTTGCAAAAAGTTGCACCTTAACATGCCAATCATTATTCAATAATAAAAAATGGGGGTCACTGGACTCGTTTTTGGGTTATAAGCACTTAAAGGGAAAATTAAGGGTGTTTTTAACAGGTAAAAATGTTGCTATAGTAACCAGTGATGTCATGAAAATGACCACAACTTATTTAGCAATGATTGGACATTTGTTTGATATCATTATTGTTGCAGCAACTGATATAGATTTGTAGTACTGACCCATCAAAGCTTAAGAGATGGAAAGCGCTGGAAACCGTTGCGAGCCTCCTTAAGTGGCAAATTAAAGTTTAGTAAATGAACTGCCAAGAAAATTTATTTCCCTAACCTTTAAGAATATTTAATTGTTGTTACTTAAATAGTGTTATATGTTTAATTCGCCTTAAGTGCATAATTAAAGTTTACTTAATGAAATTCCAAGAAAAAATATTTTCCTCACCTTTAAGAATATGTAATTGTTGTCACTTAAATATTCGCATATATTTACCAAGCTTTAAGTGTCAAATTAAAGTTTGTCAAAGGTTTTTTTTTTAAATTTAAGAAACCTTTACAGGGTCAACTTAAATGTACTTTTTTCGTAAACATAGAAAATCGAATTTAAGATAACTTATATGCTCTTAAACACATCTTAAAGGTGCTTATTTAATTTAAGATATTTAAGAGTATTTTCGTCTCAACTTAAAGATTTTTGTTATCTTTAAGTGACATTTAATTTTTAAAGGTGAGTGATGTGATGCTATACACAAAGCCAAGGAAGGGTACCTTATCGAAAGAGGTGAAACCCTTGAACCCAAGGGTATAAACAAACGCAAGGAAATGTAATATGCTATACTATCTATGTACTTTACCTATAGTTACACCTTATTGTGTTAATTAGGACTTGTTTGTTGACCCGTTGGTTTTGTTTCAACGCTTATTATTTTTTTAATTGTATCTTATTACGTTTAAATTGTAACGTTTTTTTTTCACTTGTTCATTCCCTAAAGAAATATTGGAAATAATACATTTGTTGTAGCATACTTATTCTAAGACATTGGCCCATTAAGACAAAAAGGGGTGAAATAGATACCCGTTCAAGACAAATAATCCAGAAAACCATACCCTGTCGGGCCGCACGTCCCCATTAAGCCCTTATAAGATCAATTCACGTGAGAAACTCAGTAAGGCACCACCTCTGTTTTCATTCGCCCGCTGTAAACACTACCTCTCTGACCTCTATTGTTATTCAGGGCTAGGGGCATTGTTATGACCTGTTATCTATTGTTTTAAGAACTGCATGCCGTAAAAACAGCAACAACAAGAAGATACTTTGTCGAGGTAACCTGTTTTTAAGAAATGTCTCGCGTTGTAAAATTGCCGTCTTCGTCAGATTCCTGCCTGGTTCAGGAGAAGGTAATGTATTAAT
Source organism: Meandrina meandrites (assembly GCA_963693305.1). Lineage (NCBI taxonomy): Eukaryota > Metazoa > Cnidaria > Anthozoa > Scleractinia > Meandrinidae > Meandrina > Meandrina meandrites. The sequence goes on along the minus strand of OY855907.1, from coordinate 12,278,566 downwards.
TTCTATTGATACCAACAAGGTGTAAAGTAGGGTGAAGAAATATATTTTAGCCTCCAAACATGCACAATTCCTAAAAATAGTTATCCAAAGGGTACATGTGCGGGATACAATGTTTTCAAATTTAGTTTGCCTAGTACATAAAATAGATTGTGCGCTCTTTTTTTATAAAGGATACGTAGAATTTGGTTGCAGCTAAAGTCCAACAACGCAGACACCGAAAGAACAAGATGGCCGTCAATTCTTCTCCAAGTTCAAATTACTTCCCCTATGATGCGTGGATTTCGCTTCAATTCTTATTAAAAGTACGCGGGATATATTGAGAAGATCATTACCAAATTATACAAATGGTTTTAGGGGACTCGAAGGTATGGCAAATCCAAAAAATTCCATCAGTTCCTTCCCCATCTCGCAGTAGATCGCATCATCACTGTGTGGGAAATTGCGAAACTGCATGTATATCATGTCATAAGTTTTTTTTAGAGCCATTTCAGAAACTGAAATTAATATTTATATTGCAGCAAAAACAATCCTAATTCATATGTTTTTATTTCTTATTTTTCTTCCCGTTAGCACTGTGCTAAAATTATTGTAATCAATAACATTGTCAGTAGACTTTTCCGTGCGTGCTTGCGGTGAAATGTTTTCCGTTGCGTGCTACCCCGTTTAATACAGACGTAACAAAATTAGAATGCATCATCTACATTCTCCACTAAATTGTCAAACAGCAAACACGCCTCTTCCTAAAAGAAAATTCCTCTTTATAATAAACTCGATTGACACAGTTTTATGTAATAATTTCAAATTAAGGACAGAGACATGGAGTATAGAATGGTAAAATCCGAGACTCGCCCAGACGCCGAGACCCTCATTTAAAATCTGAGACCGAGACTTACATTTTTTTTTAAATCCGAGCCCGAGACACCGCGATTCAAAAATCCGAGCGCGAGACACCGTGATCTAGAAATCCCAGCGAGACTATTACAACGCTAGTCTAACGCTATGTAGCTCTCTGCTTTGCTGCTGTCGTTGCCGTTATTTTGTGACGGTTCAAACTGATTAAAACTTTCGCTTGGTTTGCGAGACTCGGACACTCAATTTCAAAATTCGAGATTCCGAGACGAGCGGTTTTTTTTTTTTTTTTTTTTTTTTTGCGAGCTCGAGATTCCGAGACTCTAGTTTGCTACGCCGATATTTCGAGACTCGCCTAAAATTTTCCGAGACCCATGATTTTTCAAGGACCATTCTATACCCCTACACGGCTAACTTTGGTCTTACTGCACATCAACAAATACTCGTCAAGCTATGCCGAATCTGCGGCGAGCGATTAATGAAGGCCAACGACAAATATGAAAACAGCTACATTTGTGCTGATAAGAGGGACCTACTTTTTAGCGCGTTTGGCTTAAAAATTCATGAGGGCGACCAAGAAACATGCCCTCCAAAGTTCTGCCACAAGTGTTACAAGCTTGCTTCCAGAGGAGGTACACGAATTTGCATCAATGGCTGGCCGGTTCATAAGCGAACGGGAGACTGTGCTGTCCGTAGTTCGTACAAAGAACAGCAAAAACCTGGTCGGAGGAAAAAATCCAAGCCTGGAGTAAAACCGAGGGATGACTGTGGATCAAAAGAGGTAGAAATTTTTGAGGGAATGTCTGGGACTGTGAGCTTTCAACCTGATGAAAATATTAATCTATTCTGTCAGCAAATTGAAGAGTTGAAAAGCTGTAGAGGGACAGAACCCTCTGTACCCAGAACAATTTGCTGAGAACATCAGGTACGAATATATTTGATAACCCTAAAGAATTTGTTCAACCAGCCCCTTTTGTACTACAGACCATTGCAGGCAAGACTGATATGATTGTTTTTAGGCAGATTTAGAACCCGAGGGTTGCGTGACATACAGTTCAACTCTCATTCCTTTTATAAACGAATGTATTTTCGCTTATAAATCACATATATTTTATAGTTTGCTTTTGGAAATTGGTAGTATCCAGTCTTAAAAGAGCAAAGTAAATTAATTTTCGCTGTGCTTAAAACGTTTGTTTATGCCATAGGGAGCCCGCGCGCTTATTTGTGGGCGGTTGTAAGCTGTACTGTATGTTAATTTCATTGAACCTTCGAACGTAAATAAAAAGAAATAAATTAACTTACCTGTTGTCTCCTTCAATCTGTTGTAAAGCCAAAATGGGATACATTTCAAGTTGGGATGCATTTTGGCGCCGCGATCGTGCGTTTTCTTTGATATATTTGAAACACTACTTCGATCGACCGTTGCACAATGTTGCTGTGATGTGGCTATCGCGTTTCATCATTATCTCAGTGCAACGTGCAAGGTCATGCGGCTCTCATTAGCGTCTCGTGTTTCACCGTTGGTTATTAATTTATTAACAGTTTGAATGTAACGGTAGGAAGAGCGACTCTCTCTCTCTTTCTCTCTCTCGCGTTACCCGAGACGTTTATAAGCCGTGTGACGTTGCACTGAGATAATGATGAAACGTGATAGCCACATCACAGAGCAACATTGTGCAACGGTCGATCGAAGTAGTGTTTCAACAGCCTCGTCCCCAGGCGCCGCTCCCTGGTCGCGCGCGGTGCACTTTGCGTTATGGGATTGATAATTCGCGGATCGCTTGGCGTTGTGGGACTGTTGCGAACGAGAAGGGGGACGCCTGGCAGATCTTGTTCGGTTTCTTGGCAAAAATATTCGGTTTCTTGTCAAAAGCCATTTTCGCGCTTGTATCAACGTCATATGTCAACGAATCATCACTGGAAGGTACGTGGAAGTTACTATTGTCAACATGCGGATTTTCGCTGCCATTCGGATCGTTTTTGTTGCCCTATCGTGCAAAATCTTCTCTGCGGTTTACTTGGGCGAATGTGGGCCCCTTACCTCAGTGCAAGCAGTGGTGCAACCACGACGGTAACTCCTCCAGAGAGTACTGCTGGAATGGCGAAACAAAGAGTCTTGCCTCCCCCAGTTGGCATAACTATTACTCCATCTTTTTCATTTAATATTGTGTCAATTATTTCTCTTTGCCCTTCACGAAAGAACTGGTACCCGAAAACATTTTTCAGGGTATCCAAAACAGGATCTCCCGACATTTCATGAACTTGTACCTCACATGAAGTATCAGGAGTAACTTCTTGTAGTGGAGTGCTATTCTCGGCTAGAAAAACCTGTTATAAATGATACAAAAATCATCAGTTAATTCAAGAGTAAATTATCAAGCTGCATGAGCCAATGGCTTGAACCACTGGATATTTTACTGTTTGCTTTATTTTAAGATGAAAATACTATAACTGGCAATGGGGCCCTCTATGCAATGAAAACCAATCACAGAGAACAAGTGATAATTTCAACAGCAAAAGTGATTGCAAGAACAAATAACCAAAATTAGACACACAACTTGGCTTTCATTGCCTTGCCAACATTAGCACACAAATTCTCCTTACTGGACTTTTCTTGTTGTCCTAGTTTGGAGAATTTCCAGTAAGGGAATGGTCAATAAGTACTAGGGGTGGGGATGGGCTGGAGCATTAAGAAAAGTGAAGGCTGAAATACTGTGACCACCCCTTCCTTTTGGTTCAAAGTCATGGTTTGTTTTTGATAATTATGACACCTGCTTATATAAAATCCCCTTTCAACAGTTAATTATTCTTCACATGTGAGAGATATCATATCTTTCGCATGTGAAGATATTGATTTGTCACGTTTGCTGACAAGTTTGCCATGTTTCGATGCTGAATGAGCCAAATTTTATTGATATTAAGTCGAAACATCTTCGGATCTTCCCCGGCAATTTGGAAATTTCTTCGGAAAAGTTCGGAAATCGTTTGGAAACATTCGTATGACCACCAGACAACATTACGAAAATCTTCGGAAATCTTTGGAGAATTATCGTCAAAATCGTCATTATTAGTTTATAAAATAAACAAAATAATACATGGTTGCTTGGAGATATGAAATTTCTCTTCTTGTGTTCAAATTGATATCTCACTCGTTTGCTGCATTCAATCGTGAGAAATTGAGTTAAAGACTCGAAGATAAATTTCATATCTCTGCGCAGCCATGTATTATCCTCCATTTAAAGAAATATACCACAGTCCTCATGGACACTAAGACATGCATCACTCTGCTTCTCATTTTCTATATTATGTTGGAATAATGGGAAAATCTGAGTGTTAGCCAATCATACAGGTATTATGTCTTTACAAGCCCTTTTATAACCCCCTTACTCATACCTAGCCCATACCCATTGACCAGTACCTCAATGGATTAAGTGCACAATTTGATAATTCTAAATTAATCTTAACTTATTACTTATCAAACTAGTCAGTGCCCCAGCTGCATAAATCAACACTGCTTATATCCACTGGTTAGTGTATTACATGCTTCCATGTATAAAATTATCCACCAACTGGTGACTCGCGGTTAGTGGTATTTTTTGGATACCATTTTGGAACAACCAATTTGCAAGCACATTTCTGGAATGAATCATGTTTTTCAGCCTCTACAGTGTGTGATAAAAAATAGTTAAAGTGGTGGGAGGGGGGGGGGGGGGGGGTGGATATCGATATACTTAAGAAAACCAGAATTATTTTTCTTGTTGCCAGAATGATGGTGGCATGCATAAATAAAATAAAATTATTGTAACAAAAAAATGCTTGATGCAAGACTACAAGCAATCTCCTTGTGGTCAGAAGAAAGAACAATCTTTTTTAATCTCTAAGATATAAATAACATAACCTACCCTTTTTACATGAAAAGACTCCAGGATGATCTTATATCTTGTTGATTCACTACATGAGTACCAGGCTCTAAACTCGACAAAGACACTGTCACTGTGGACTGAAATGTTTTCAGCATCTGCCCCAGAATTAAAGGCCCTAAGTACTCCAGAGTGGCAAAGGTACATCCCATACAATTTAGCTGCCTCAGTTGCACTCATGGAATGAATGGTAGTTTCAATGCCACAATGCTTAATAACAAATTTTGTGTACTTGTCCTAAAGTGAGGTTAATGGGGGTATGATCAGGTAAATAAATATAACAAAAAAAAAATGTATTGTCTTTGAAAATAATACTACGATTTATAACATTAAATATTTTTTTAGTCCATTTCATTTCCAATAAAATAAGTAACCATCACAAGTGTGTTAAAAATATCTCCTTTATTATTGATCAGCAATTTTTTTGACTTTATTAGAGTGCTGTAGAGTGTAAAAAACAATATTAAAGTATATATTTATGTGACATCCCAAAGATGTTGATTGATGAATTGATTTTTCATGAGTGTTGTTCCATTATTCCTGATACCTCTATCATTACTAAAGCGTCAGTTTACAAACTGAATGGCCACTTGTCAAATCAAGGATACTGTACAGGGAAATTAAATCAAGTACGAAAAACACGAGAAATATATATTTTTGATATTGACACTTCGATTTACAAGAAAAATACAGTAAAACTGATTGAATACCTGCGTGGCTCGGAGATCTGAAATTTTTTTTTAAACACTTTATGTTCTCTTCGCCATGATGAATTTGAAGTCTTTTTTGGCCTCGCGACGTTTATCTTCACCAGCTGGGAAATGGTGCACGATTCGAAAATGGTGGTCTAGGCCGTCCTCTTTGTAGAAACATACATTTCTTTTACAGAAAACATACGGGCAAGGCACTTTATGCTGTAAAAAGGCTACATGCGCGGGTCTTGCGCTGTTTAAAAACACATTTTCGGCTTGACATATATTTTGGTCCGCCATTTTGATTGCAAGATCTGCCAGGCGCTCCACGGCTCGCTCCCTAACCATCTACCCCCGCGCCCCCTGTTTTCCCGCCTTACCGCGTCAACTGAGAACTGACCGGCGCCTGGGGACGAGGCAGGTGTTTCAAATATATCAAAGAAAACGCACGATCGCGGCGCCAAAATGCATCCCAACTTGAAATGTATCCCATTTTGGCTTTACAACAGATTGAAGGAGACAACAGGTAAGTTAATTTATTTCTTTTTATTTACGTTCGAAGGTTAAATGAAATTAACATACAGTACAGCTTACAACCGCCCACAAATAAGCGCGCGGGCTCCGGGTGTTACGAAAACTAAGACCCTCGAAAACTAAGACCTAAGACCCATCTTAGTTTTCGTAATTACGAAAACTAAGACCCCCCAAATCTTAGTTTTGGTAATTACGAAAACTAAGACCCCCCAAGAAAACGAAACATAGAAGGAAAGAAATGCTCTTTTATTAATATTAATGTGTTTTTAAAGACGCAAATACTTGCGCCGCATAAAAAAGAAACAACGACAACAAAAACACGAATAGATCGACTCGGTCAACTCAATATGGGCCGATCGTGGGCAATCATTTTAACGCTACTTTGGGCTACTTTTATGCACTCCGAAGGCCTAAAGAAATGCCGAACATAGACCCATTGCAGGCAAGACTGATATGATTATTTTTAGGCAGATTTAGGACCCGAGGATTGCGTGACATACAGTTCAACTCTCATTCCTGTTATAACCGAACTTCTTTTCGCTCATAAATCGCATACATTTTGTAGTTTTCGGAATGGTAGTATCTAGTCTTAAAAAGAGCAAAGTAAATCAATTTTCGCTAGGTCTTAGTTTTCGTGATTACGAAAACTAGGGGTGGCGAATGGTAAAATCCGAGCCTTGCCGAGACGCCGAGACCCTAGTTTAAAAATCCGAGCCCGAGACTTGAATTTGTTTGTAAAATCCGAGCCCGAGACTTAGCGCTACAAAAATCCGAGCCCAAGACGCAGTGATCCAAATATCCGAGCCCGAGACGCACTTGATCAGAAAATACAGCAGCACTCTGAGCTTTTGTGGGCGTCATATAAGGGATCCGATTGCCCCGCACATGAAATTGCATTGCTTCTTTGCTTCTTGATCTAATTTTAGGTGCAGTTTTCCTCAAAAACGCATACACGAGTGAATGATCGCTCAGTTGAACATGTACAACTCCAGAAGTCAAAACCCTGTTCTTGTTATTCGTTATGATTAGATCAAGTAGAGTTATAGATGTTTTTGTTATTCTAGTCGGAGAGCTGATCAGATTGTGCAGATCATAAATGTCAAGCAAATCCAACAAATATCGCCCATCCTTTGGCGGCTTATCCGGTGCGATCAGGTCCACGTTATAATCACCAAGCAGGAAATAGTTGCCCGGTAGAGAGGTAACTGCCTCTAGCAGAGATCCTAGCTCGTACGTCCACACGGATTTGGGAACTTTGACGGATGTAGGAGGTCGATAAATGCCCACAATAGTCTCCCAAGTCTTGCCAATCATAACTTTAAGCACAATAGATTCAGGTCCTTTTTAACCTTCGATCGAAGCCGAATTGTAGTGCTCATAATAAACTTAATTTCGCATTTCGAGATAAATTGAGGGAAAATTTGAAATTAAATGTTTATGAGCAAATTGATATAAAATTTCTTGGTAGACGACGCGAGTAAAATATTTTACAATGACTTGAAAAATGCCTATTTTTTAAGTTTTTTGACGTTATGGCGTGCCTGGAAGAGGCAAAATATTTTATCGCACCTAACGCGACCAAAAAATATCATTTCGAATCAAACCAAATGTGTTTTAGTTCTAGGCTTGGTAAAGTCTTCATGATATGATTTCCTCTATAAAGTAGGTGGAAATTACTGTTACCTGGCTATATCTTACATAACAATTGTAAATGCAGATACCGGCAGAGGTAAAATTTTCTTAATTTCTCGTTTCAGATAAGCTTGCGGGTAAAAATTGATTTCAAGGTTCAAATTTTCGAAATCCGAGATTCCGAGATCCAAATTTCCAAAATCCGAGACTCCGAGACTGTTATAATTTTTGGAAATCCGAGATTCCGAGACGCTTTTTTTAAGCGCCGAGATTCCGAGACTCGGCTTAAATTTGCCGAGACTCAACATTTTTGAAAGACCATTCGCCACCCCTAAAACTAAGACCCCCCAAATCTTAGTTTTCGTAATTACGAAAACTAAGACCCCGAGGGAGAGCAACACGAAGCTTTCTAGTGACAGCGGAAATTGTTTTATTTGAATTTTTTAAGATTCGAGTTGAGCATTCTAAACCAAAGAACCAAAATGTGGTCGATTTATGAGCAGAACGACATTACTTCCAGTGAATAATGTTAAAGAATGTCACACAACTTCAATGTTACTTTGGCGTGACTTTCTGTGGGCAGTTAACAAGGTTTCGCAAATCGCTAAACAGAGGTTATCACCCCAGATTTTGAGTAGCAAGGTGTACTTAGGCGTCGTAAAATTTTTGAAGGTCACTTGAAATTTGCTAGCGCTATTCTATTTTATTTTTTAACTGAGGCTATAGACTTTCTAAAAGTCGTTCGCCTCCCGTTTGTAAGCAAGTTTACATAAGGTGAATTCATCAGCGATTTTATCGACAGTGTTGAAAGATGTATCGCTTTTCTTAACACATGGGAGACTGATAGTAATCCGATGGGGTCTTAGTTTTCGTAATCACGAAAACTAAGACCTAGCGAAAATTGATTTACTTTGCTCTTTTTAAGACTAGATACTACCATTCCGAAAACTACAAAATGTATGCGATTTATCAGCGAAAAGAAGTTCGGTTATAAAAGAAATGAGAGTTGAACTGTATGTCACGCAACCCTCGGGTTCTAAATTAAAAACAATCATATCAGTCTTGCCTGCAATGGGTCTATAGCTATGTTCGGCATTTCTTTAGGCCTTCGGAGTGCATAAAAGTAGCCCAAAGTAGCGTTAAAATGATCGCCCACAATCGGCCCATATTGAGTTGACCGAGTCGATCTATTCGTGTTTTTATTATCGTTGTTTCTTTTTTATGCGGCGCAAGTCTTCGCGTCTTTAAAAACACATTAATATTAATAAAAGAGCATTTATTTCCTTCTATGTTTCGTTTTCTTGGGGGGTCTTAGTTTTCGTAATTACGAAAACTAAGATGGGTCTTAGGTCTTAGGTCTTAGTTTTCGAGGGTCTTAGTTTTCGTAACACCCCGCGGGCTCCCTATGTTTATGCTCACCCGCAGGTCCATATGATCAGTCTCCCATGTGTCTAGAATGTGATACATCTGTCAACACTGTCGCTAAAATCGCTAATGAATTTGCCTTGCTTTTACAAGGAGAAGAGGCGAACGACTTTTAGAAAGTCTATCGCCTAAGTGAAAAATAAAATAGAATAGCACTAGCAATTTCAAGTGAACCCCAAAACCTTTACGACGCCTAATTACACCTCGCCACTCAAAATTCGGGGTGATAACCTCTGTTTAGCGATTTGCAAAACTTTGTTAACTGCTGACAGAAAGTCACGCCAAAGTAATATAGAATCGAAGTTGTGTGACATACTTTAGCATTAAACACTATAAGCAATGTCGTTCTGCTCATAATTCGACCACATTTTTGTTTTTTTGGTTTAGAATGGTCTAGAATGCTTAAATCGAATCTTCAGAAGTCAAATACAACAATTTCCGCTGTGACTAGAAAGCTTCCAGTTGCTCTCCCTCGGAGTCTTAGTTTTCGTAATTACGAAAACTAAGACCTGAGGACGAGCATAAACAAACCTTCTAAGCGCAGCGAAAATTGATTTTCTTTGCTCTTTTAAGACTGGATAATACTATTCCAAAAGCAAACTACAAAATGTAGGCGATTTATGAGTGAAAAGATATTCAGTAGCCCAAAGTAGCGTTAAAATCATCGCCCACGATCGGCGCACAGTGAGTCGACCGAGTCGATCTATTCATGATTTTTGTCGTGGTTGTTTCTTAAAAAGTCTTCTCGTCTTTAAAAACACGTTAATGTTGATAAATGAGCATTTCTCTCCTTATATTTTTATTTTTAAACATTTGGGGGGTCTTAGTTTTCGTAATTACGAAAACTGAGATGGGTCTTAGGTCTTAGGTCTTAGTAGTCTCTTAGTTTTCGAGGGTCTTAGTTTTCGTAACACCCACCGTCAGGTCGTCTAACGGCCATTCATGCAATATTAAGTATGGCTCAAACGGACCTTAAAACAATTCGGATTAAAACACCTACCTCGTTTCTCGATTTAGCAATGGTCGACATCTTCACTGTCCATACTGGTTTTGTTTGGAAAAATTTGGGCCTTTCACAATTACGACTCAAACATTTCTGTCTGTTCGATTCTGTCGATTGATTGTCGATCACCATAGCGACGCTTTTTTCCCGATCTCGGGCGCAATTCAACCGATTTTCGTCAAATTTTCGACCTCACCGCTCCTTCGAACCCTGTCGAAACGCCATATTTTTATTTCATGAATACATTACTTGCATTGCGAGTTTTCATTGGTTAAAAGTACAAGAGGCAGTCGGGTTGCCATGGACGCTAATGTTATGCATATAACTCATCTTGTATTAACTAGACTGGGGGTGAAAATAATTAACTTGACCTCACGCGTAGAGCGCATGTGCGAACTAAGTTTCCATTACTAAACAGCCGTGTTGTCTCCGCCGAAATTTTTCGGCGGAGACAAGCGACAGCCGGAAATACGTCTGCGTTCGCAGGCTAGCGATGTTTCTGATCTTTTCTCGATTTCAGTAGATTATATCTGCTTCATTCTAAATTGTACCTTTAAACACTACTCAGCTTTCAATACGCCGTTGAACACAAGTTACATTGTTGGATGTATGTTAAAGCATAATATTATACCATTTTCCCCCTTTTACAAGCTGCTCTGAGACACAGGTTGTTTGCGTTCGGGTACAATTGTCACGTTATTGAATGCCCCGAGCCAATCTCATTTGCATGACTCATTTGTATAACTTATTTGCATTAACTGACTCATAGCCCGATAGCATTAATGTGGTATCCCACACAAAAATCCGCGAAATCCCGCACAATATTTAGGCCATGTTTAGGCTATTTACCTTCCAAAACAATCGAAAAATCCACCGCTTTCCGCGACTGAACAGTTCGAGCGAATATAAACATTGAGGTTAACGTAACATTGAAGTATTTGTAGTATATTTGAAGTATATGGCGGTGTTTATATTTTCTCGACTATTTTTGCTCGTTCGGTTGGCTGGAAAAACGATCAAGGTTTGGAACGTTCTCACCATACCAGGTCCCCCCTCATATATCAGGCTCCCCATACCAGGCCCGCCATATCAGGCCCCACATACCAGGCACCCCATACCATGCGCCAGAAACCTGGCCTCCGTACAGGAAATACAGCACTTAGTATTGTTATATTTACCAAAAACCGGACAATATCAGGCCGTGAACAACAATATACGATATCAATCCTCGAAACTACGACATACATACATACCAGGCTCAGAAGAACCCTCCCCCCCCCCCCCCCCCCACCTCCCGGGCTCAGAAACTACTACATGTACATACAATATCAAGCCCAGAAACGACTTCATACAATATCAGGCCTCGAAACAACCACATACAAAATCAGGCCACGAAACAGCCACATACAAAATCAGGCCTCGAAATCACGACATACAATATCAAGCCCCGAAACAACTTCATACAATATCAGGCCTCGAAACAACCACATACAATATCAAGCCTCGAAACAACTACATACAATATCAAGCCTCGAAAACACGACATACAATATCAAGCCTCGAAACAACTTCATACAATATCAGGCCTCGAAAACACGACATACAATATCAAGCCTCGAAACAACTACATACAATATCAAGCCTCGAAACAACCACATACAATATCAGGCCCCGAAAACACGACATACAATATCAAGCCTCGAAACAACTACATACAGCATCAGGCCCCGAAGCAACTTCATACAATATCAGGCCCCGAAACAACTTCATACAATATCAGGCCTCGAAACAACTACATACAGCATCAGGCCCCGAGATCACGACATACAATATCAAGCCCCGAAACAACTACATGCAAATCAAGCCCAGAAACAACTACATACAATATTAAAATATCAGGCCCCGAAACACGCATGGAACGCACCTCCTCCACTGTAGGATATTCTCTGTAGGATATTCTCTTTTGTACCGACCCACGGTTAACATGAAACTATCTATTGATCGTGGAATTTGATACATTTACTAAAATATATGTATATATATTTTTTTTAAATTATAGATATTACTGGAGCCTTACAATTATATTTTGCAAGTTCCAGGAAAGCAAGAAGAAGAGAAGTTAATCCAGGTCAGTAACTGCCAGAAGTAAATATTTAACAATAAAACAACTAATTATATTAACCGAGGCATAAAGTAAGGGCAAATATTCATCAATGTTCACTGAGCCTAAGGTAAATAATTTAACTATTTGCATTAAGTATGGCGTACTTAGTGTTATATTTTAGCCTAACCTGCATATATATTCAAGATTCTCAATCAGTAGGTCTGCTAAATAATTGATTTTCTATGAGGTTCATATTGAAAGAAATATTTCATGTACTGGATTGTTCTTATTCTCAATCATGGTTGCAAATGGGTTTTTAAACTGTCAAGTTCATTGAAATATCGGTTTCTTCTGTTTCATTGGTATCCCTGGGTTGAAGTAAAGCAACTTGTACCCTGGGCTTGTCACCTTGTCGTGGTAGGAGAGCTTGCGTGTCTCTCTGACTTCAAGAGCTATGCCGGTGGGGACTTACTCCCTGGTGGGTTCAACCGCGCCGGATTAGTTGAGGGATAGAGAGCTGACAAAGGACAGCCCCTGTTCCTCCAGGTTGGGGGTTGGGCGTTAGGCTAATCACCTAACCTCGTGAAAAGTTAGTGATTACAGAAACCTTACTTTGTACAAATGTATGGCCACTACAAACGACATTTACATTGTACCTTTTTTTTTCTAAGAAGTATTTAATTTTTTAGATAACACTTTTTACAAGAATGATGAATCCTTTAAACAAATTAAATAAATCATTGATATAATGGGTTTCTTTACAACTTGAATAAATCCCAGTCTTTCTTGTTTGCAGGCATTTAATTTCTGGTTGAGGATACCAGAAGATAAACTTAATGTTATAGCTGAAGTCGTAAAGATGTTACACAATTCTAGTTTATTGTAAGTGTGTTAATGTAATAATAATTTATAATAAATAAAATGAGTTTTTTAGTATTGCTGGTAACTGCATTATCAAACTTTATGGCACCCTACCACGCTATAACACTACTAAGTACCGGAAACATTCTCTGAAATATCTTGGGTCTTTTTTGTGGTCCAAGTTGACAAAAGAGGAACGTTTGTTAGTTTGGTGAAATTACAGGGAATTATCTGGGGTAATATGAGATGATAATATCTCGTAAACGGACCCCGGGACATATTCTTTTTATTTTATATCTCATCTCGAAGCACTACATGATTGATAACAACTTGTGAAAGTTTGACAAAAATCCTGTGTTTAACTTTATTTCGGGGGAAAGACCTTAATATTAACTAGCATCTATTCCAGCAATGCTATTGGTGGTGCTGTACTTCTGATGTTATATACATGTGCTATATTTTTCCTTTCAGAATTGACGATATAGAAGATAAGTCAAAGTTAAGAAGAGGAATTCCAGGTAATTATGAACTCTGTAAATATAACATGATGTTCAAACCCTGGCAGATACTACCGAGTACTAATAGTCCATAAGGATTACAGAAAACACCTAATTATAAAATCTGCATTTTTTTAAGATTACTTTACAAGTGACACACATGTAAACCGGACGGCGGAACGTAATTTGAAGTGGGGGGCTAAAAAATAGAATTTTAAGGGTGATGTTCACAGAAGCGAGCGCCGAAGGCGTGAGCCTCTAGAGGGATCTGGAGTCATGCTTCCCCAGAAAATTTTGAAATCTAGAGTCTCGCAAATGCTATTTTCAGCATTCTCCGCGAGATATTTCGTCAAAAAAATCTGAATCAAGTATAAAATCACACGTATTTTCAGTTCTCACATGCATCCGATATTGCCGAGATTTTTGCCGAGATTTTTGCCGAGATTTTTTAAGGCTAACGGAAAATCCGAGAAAAGGGGATGTAGCAGCTCTAATAAGGTTCTGCCAGACTCGTCCCAAGCCGTACGTCTCTCGTTTTAAGCCAAGGTAAGTTCTTTGATTGAAGTCATTTGCCATGGCTGAAGTCAGCAGTGTCAAATTTGCCGAAGTTCCTTTGACGGTTTTCGTTTAGAGAAACGAATGAATTAGCCACAGAAACTAAACATAGCTTGTCTAATCTCTCTTTGTGTGTGTTCAAAATCGCAAGATGGTTGAAACGTGTCCCCCCCCCCCCCCCCCCCGCCTTAGCCCCACCGGCTCCGCCGTCCCTGGTAAAGTTAATTCATCATTTCCCCTTCCTTCACAAGGCTTAAAAAAATCTTGACGTAGAGATGATTGACTATTTGAAGTAGTTCTAAAGTATGTTTCCACATTAACCCTGGGCTTTCAATAGAGTAGTGTTTTCACCACGTGACCAACAGCCATATTGGTTTACTCAAAGAAAAGACAACTTTTGCATATAAATATGGCTTGGTATGCCAACATGGTCACTAATATGGCTGTTGTGACGTCATGTGAAAACACTCTACATACACAAGATTTTAAGCAGGTGGCTCAGCAGTCCTGGTGCATGCAGCACTTGTTAGAGGGCAATATACGAAGCTTAAAGTATCTCCCCATTTTAGTCAGTTGCATAAATCTTAGCCCGTGTTTGACGACAGGACACCTGCTGCACCCCTGGCAGGTTCCAGATCTTATATGGAACTACAAAGTAATAAAAATACATTAATTTTGCACAGCAACATGTAACTTGATACAATGCTTTGTATATTTGTTTTGGTTTTAGTTGCTCATGAAATATATGGAGCTGCTCGTACCATCAATACTGCTAACTACATGTATTTTAAAGCTCTGGAAAAGGTGTTGTCCTTGAATCATCTGGAATGTATCAACATTTTCACAGGTACAGTATGAAATGCTGTGAATCATAGAATTAACTGAAGTGACCTTTAGAAGAAAAAAAATGCCTGTGGCTGGTCAGAATCAGTAGTTTCAATTAAATTCCTCATGATGCAGTTCACAGTAACAAGTTTCCCACTTTTTGGCTTCACCTTGTCAGCCAGAGTGGGCCTTGCTGCTTATTTTTGCTGCTGTACGATGCTGTAAATTGGAGAATTTATGTTGGGATTTCAAGCGGCTCCGCGACTGTTCTCTGGCAAAGCGGACGAACAGTTTTGTTTATGTATTTCTGAATACGAAATGAGCACGTGCGTTATTTATTGCACGAACTCGCACCTTTTCAAGGGGGGTGTATTTGATATGCGCGCCCAGGAGGTGCAGCAGTTATAAAATCTGCCATTGTAAATCTAAACAAAACTACTCGTCCACTTCCCCACTGCATTCAAGCTCAAAAACAAAGAATTTATTTCATCTGCGTATCCTTTAGAACAATTGCAATCGCTTGTTCAACTCTTATGTGACTTATTGCTGTTAGGGCCAATTCGTTAATCTCCACAGTAAATTACAATACACCTCATTGTTACGTTCATTGAGCGTACATCTTCCCTCCCCTCCTGGGCGATATCATATCAAATACACCCCCTTGAAAAGGTGCGAGTTCGTGCAATATATAACGCACGTGCTCATTTCGTATTCAGAACTACATAAACAAAACTGCTCGTCCGCTTGGCCAGAGAACAGTTGCGGAGCCGCTTGAAATCCCAACATAAATTCTCCAAATTACAGCATCGTACAGCAGCAAAAATCGATGCAAAAACATTGCAGTATCCTGAAGTTTGTTTGGAAGGAGTTTGACACAAAACTGCGGTGTAATTTTGAAAAATTTATGAAAAATGTAACTTTGTTGGTTTGAGAAGATTTTCGATCATTTTGTAATGTTTATTGGGAAAGCAAATACGTTTTAACGGTTGTCACGATCGCAAATCGGCGAGGGACATTGATTTACCAAGCATTGGGGATGCTTCTTGCAGAAATTTGGGTCCGTGGCTTGTTTTCACAACAGGCGCCAAGAAAAGAACATTTCAATAGAATTTAAGTGTCGAATTTAGGTGACCTTGATATTTCAGCGATTCTGTTCCAACGATTTTTCTGAAACTTGACTATAATATGTATTTAGTCAATATAAGCTGATTTCAGAAGTTTAGCCAAAATCTAACAGCAAAATTTTTTTTCTAGACTCGATTTTTTGTAAAATGTGGGGTCTAATTAATTGCCACTACTATCAAAAATATTTTTATCCAGTTAAATCGAATTTCATATTACTATTACCGAATGATAGGTGAACATTTTCCAAAAGTTTCACCGCCATCGCGTCAAAGCCTAAAAAGTTATAACGCAAAGTTTGTCATGGACAAGTGCGCCCGGAATAAATATGGAGCCACCTTAAGAATTATTCACCGAAGCGGAGCCGAGGTAAATATCCACAACTTTCACCAACACTGAGGTGAATAAATGTTTTATTATTCAGCTGTTTCGAAAAACGTTGTCAGAAAAAAAGCACAAAACTGTAACACCGAAAGGTAGTATGGGTAGAAGTATTGAGCTACTGCACGTGTTCAATACCAGTGAGATATAACAACATTATAAGCACGAATTTGCATGTTGTCTTTCTCTTCATACATGTGAGAACAAGGTACGTTTAGACACTCTGAATATTAGAAACATTTTCTTAACTCAAGGGCACAGGGCAGTAAAAGTAAAGCTAAAGCTACAGAAATAGGCCTCCTAAGAGGAAAAACACGTCTCCACGTGCAAAAATACAAAATTGTACATTTCCTCTAGGCCAATATGCAAATTTCCAGTGAATTCCCAGACCAGGCCCGCAGCTAGGAATTTTGCCGGGGGGGGGGGGGGGGGGTGCGTATGACATTTCCGGCGCGAAATGTCGTGCGCCGCAGGCGCTAGTCCGTAGGGAGTCTGAAAATGTTTAAAAAATGGATTATCTGAGGCCGCATTTCGTGCATTTTGAAGGCAGTTTGTCAGGAAACAAGCCATATAAAGGTAAAGGTAGCAAGGACAATAATTCTGGTACAATAATTCTGGGGTGCGGACGTCGCACCCGTCGAACCCCGAAAAGCTGAATACCACACAAGCTGAAGCGGATCAAAACATTACACCCTGTCCCCAAAACAACAGAGGAAATCGTTTTGTTTCTCTTCGGCTGCTCGGAGGTAAATAGTACATGCTAATCACCTCTGAGTGTACCAATTAGAGCACGCGAAAAACACTATTCGCTTGTGTGGTATATACAACTTGATGATATTCTTCCATGCTAACCTCCATTGCAAGCCAGTTCCAGTCCAATACCGAGAATACGAAAGCAGTCTTGGTACTTTTACTGCTTCATGTCTAACAATCATCGCCCTTATCTTCGTTGCAGTACAGGGAAAATAAAGGTTTCTGTGAAGACCTGACTGAGGGAAAGTTTTCATTCCCAATCATTCATGTTATTCGCAGTGACTCCGAAAGCACAAGACTTATGAGTATCCTTTTCTAATTGGTCAAATGATTGGGTAGTTGTGGGTTTTAAGGACCTTTTGGCGGCTTTGGCGTCGCGTGGGCGGGAGTACTCGTTTCGGAGCCCTCTACTTACGCGTCTCTGTACGCTTTTGCGCATTGCGACTTGTATATTTCAATTAAATTGACGTTTTGGATAAGGCTGAAACTCAGGCTGTCCCGACGTTGTATCCGATCAACAAGAGATGTTGATGTTGGCGATGACGTTATGTTTTCAGCCGATTAAAACAATGTATGAGAATGTTTCGAAAATTGCTCTACATAGTGCAGGTAGAAAATAATTGAATAAATAAAAATGTCTTACCTTGTGTTTGTCTTCTATTATTTTAACATCTCTGGTTTCCTGGAGTGGGTTTGCACTATTTAGAGCAATTTTTTAAGCATTCTCATACATTGTCTCAATCGCAATCGCCAACGTCAATTGTTCACATTGATCGAAAGCAACAGCTGGGCCGCCAGTGACTGAAACAGATGCAGTTCCCTTTAGGAAGGTAAATTATGACAAAATCAATGACGAAGTAAGTCTAATTTTACGTTGTTAGTGTTACAGTGAAACTCAACCGGGGCCATCCAACGTTTTGCAGCCAATGACAAGATAAGCTCAGAACAAAAGAATTAGAGTTTGTTCATCAATTTGCTTCTTACTGTGATTGGTCAGCTGATAAAGGAAGCCCAGTTCTTTTTTTCTAAACTGATCTTGTGATTGGCTAAAAATTGGGTGGCCGCAGTTAAGTTCGTTTCACTGTAAAAAGCTATGGCATACTGACTTGCTCGAAACCTTGACTATCTACACTAAGACATTTTGAAAAAGAGAACAACTGATATAGAACTCAAGAAGTATTTTGTAGATTATCTGGAACAGGTAATTTGGAAAGTACATTTATGCACTCTCCCCCCCCCCCCCTTCCTCACCCCCACAACGCCCCCCCCCCCCCCCCCCCGCCACCACCACCACCAACCATGTTACTTAATGGGAACCCTTGTTGACGGTATTGACTCATGCATTGTAACTGTTTGCGCTTCACTTCATTATCTGCCAAGTGTATAGATCGCTTGTCACTTGAGTCTCAAAAGTAATACGCTGCCGTTTGCCTTGGTTTGCATTTCTACACTTAGCGATTGTTTGCTTGCTTGTTTCTTTCTTTTTTTCTTTTTTTAAGCCGCCCCATTTTCTCCACTAATATGAAGTAAAACCAAAACACGCTCGCACACTTTTTCCCGTATTTTCTTAAAGTTTTGTTTGGCTCACTGGATTGTCTCTGCCCGTTGTGACTGGCCACTAACAGTGATTAGTTTGGTTTTGGCGTTTCATCACTCAATCCGAATTCGCCCTAAAGGATTGCTACTCCCCGTGGATTGGATGCTAGTGTTGCAAATACTTTACTAAGGTTTAGATTCGAAGCACTGACTGTCGGTCACATCTCAACTGCCCACCCGCTGGCCCCTTGTCAGTTGCACCTGCATACCCCACACAGTGGTCAAACTCAAAGCGCGCGCAGTTCCCGCCATTGCTGACGCTAATATCGTTTCAAATTTCGAAATCCTCCACTTTCACGCCGAAAGTTAAGGCAGTCACTGAAAAGTTAAGCTTAGTACGTCGCATATGCATAAAAAAAAAAAAAAAAAAAAAAAATACTTGTTATCCACCCAGTTTACTGGCTTGTATTTTATTTTCCCAACGCTGTTTTTATAACGTTTTATTACAAAAACCTCGAATAGTTTCGTTTCAACCTCTCACAGAGTTCGAAGCGTCGAAAGCGGGAAGTGGCGTTAGATTTTTGCGTTCAGCCTACAATACAGGCGTATTTAGGCGAACAAACGAATTTCAAAGAGTCTTGGGGAGAGAGGAAAAGGCGTCTCAGGAAGTGGGAGTGAGGCTGCGTGAAGATTATTACACCATCACCATCTTGGTTCTGT
This sequence comes from Meandrina meandrites, assembly GCA_963693305.1. NCBI lineage: Eukaryota > Metazoa > Cnidaria > Anthozoa > Scleractinia > Meandrinidae > Meandrina > Meandrina meandrites. The sequence goes on along the minus strand of OY855907.1, from coordinate 12,259,157 downwards.
CAATTGTGATTGGCATTGCCACTGGAGAAGAAGTGACAGTCTTAATCAAGCCATTTTTTATCGCTAGTAATATCACTCGGTTAATTTAGTAATTGTTTTTGTGTTATAGACTGGCTCATTCGCTTATGCGAAAGTAGTACTCAAAGAATTAGAGGAAAAGTAAGTATTCTTTAAACGAGTTAACTGATATGAATATTCCCATTTGCCATATGATCAACGTATGCTCGAGCAGAGAGATGAAAAGGTAAACAAACTAGCGACCCGCAATGCGTGCTGACTCGATAATTTATATGCACAATTCTTAGGTTTATTGGCAATCAATTTCATCTTTAAAAATTAACTTGTAAGAATCGACATGATTGCCTATAGCTGACAACGTAGAATTGATTGTATTTCATTAGCTTCGTTGAAAATAGTTACAGGTGTATCGACAGCGAACAGCTGACAACCTAAAATGGGCTTTATTGCAGTAATGTCATTGAAAATAGTTACAGGTGTATCAGGAAAGGTGGTAGTAGTTTTGCAACCCCAATGCATTTTCTGCTTTATCGGGGCAGCTACTGCGTTGTATTTCTATTAGGGACTTTAAGATCCGAGACGCGACGGCTTTTGGAACGCGATCGCGAAGGCCGGTAACCGGACTGAGACGTTCTGACTGAGGTAAAGTTATCATTAAGATATTGCTTGACGCGAGAACAAGACAACGTAGATGATTCAAGACTCGTTTTAAACAAATAAATACGTACTTTTCGTTTAAGAACTATGAAAATGGCCTGTGTTGGAGTATTCGAAACTAACACGTTCCAAACAGAATCGGTAAAGACTGCATACGATGAACTTGATTATAATTTTGTAAATATTTTTATTTCAAAGCGTGCAAGTAAATTAGCAGTCAATCGTTTACATTTTTCTTGCTCCAAAGGAAACTATTTTACTTCTCTCGAAAGCACTGAATGAGGAACTTTCTTGATGACCTCAAAAATGGAAGAAGATTTGATTTCACCATGATTCCATCGGTCAGCTTGTTAACTTGAAACACTGTTGAAGATAGTCGGAATAACATCTTCGCATTAGAAGAATGATTCGCAGCTAAATAATTGTATTTTCAAATTGTACGCATCAACAGAATCGCCTACTTTGCCAATTGAAAGGAAAAATACTCACGTTTTCTTCGCAACGTCAAAACCAAAAACTTCACGTTCTCGACACGACGTGTGGGCAACGGCCTGAGCATGCGTAACACGCCTCTTCTGTGGAAATTTACCTCCGGCGGCGTCTTACCGCCGTCGCGTCTCGGATCTCTTAAAATCCCTATTTACATGTGCAGTGACTTCGGGACGCTTTCAAGTAACATATCAAACACGAGAGACAGTGTTTCATCGGGATATCCAAACACCGAGAAGAGAGTTGAAAATACGACGCGCAGCGGAGTATTTTTGACGAAATTTGAGGTGTTTGGATAGCCGACGAAACACTGCAGCCTCGAATGTTTGATGTATCTCAGTCTCAATCGAACTAAAACTAAGGAGTAAACGGAAAAATAAAATCGAAAAAAATCTATGCTTATTAAGATCGCGTATCCAAACCTCCTTCACGGTTATAATTTTCCTATTTATAATGAATTTTAAATGCATTTGAAAAACCTATATCAACAATGAACTTTATAATTAATGTCTGGTACAATGATCTTTTCACTCCTTTTTACATTTCAGATCTCAAGAATTGATCGCTGATTTAGGCGGCAATCCTCATCTATCATCAGTAGTTGTACAATTAGCAAAGCTTTATGCTTGATTTACATTTCTAGTAAAACCTCAGTTAGGATAGACATTCACTAGTAGCTTTAAAATATTTATTACAATTTTCAATATATCAATTTGAGGACGATTAAAATTATGTGCACAAGGAAATAACCTTGTAGACGGAACTCTTCCAAATTCACGCGAGCATTGCCATCGCATGCTGTACAACATACAGGCAGCTTCGAAAGTAAAAAAAGCCACTGGTCGGCAACATCAAATAACTGTACAACTGCCCTTATATTGTTTCTTGTGTGTCTTCGATCTTGTAATCTGTCTGACAAGTGAGTCAATTTAGTTTAGGACACCATTTTTTTTTTTTTTTTTTTTTTCAGTCCTCACTAGCTGGGGTAACGTGAAGGAACGATTTGTCACTATTTTATTTGTTTTATTGTTATCTATCTGTTAATTGTGATTTGATTTTATTGTTTTCCTTTTTTTTTTTCGTTTCTTTGTTTTAAGTGGATAAAGTAGTCGACTTACACATCTTGTTACAGATCGTTATGTTTTGAAATGAGAAACAAATTATTATCAAATTCTTGATCACTGATTATTTGATTAGTTTTGTTTAATGACTTTCTATTTTAATTATTGTTATTATATATTACCTTATGCTTTTGCAATACTGTAATCGTTTATGGTCATGCAAATAAAGCGCATTGAGTTTCAGTTCGTGGAGCGAGGCAACGGTGGCTGCTCGGGATCGGGCGGCATTGCGAAAGAGAGTGTCCGCCCCTATACCCACCTAGGGTTATGGCCATAAGTTAAGTAAGTTAAATAAAGCGCAAGTGTTGTTGTTGTTGTTGTTGTTGTTGTTATGCTGAGAGTTATTTTATGTGACCTTTTATTATTATTATAATGTTCCTCTGAATAAAACAAGCCTCTAACTTGTAGCCTGTGCACATGCGCAGCCGCCTTCTGGTGCAGAGTATTTTTTTGTTTTGTTTTGTTTTTGTTTTGTTTTCAGATTTTTACTCGCATGGTTCTTTTGCCGAATGGAAGATTTTTTAGCGGGTCTCATTTTAAATCAGACTTGTGATTTCTACCAACAGGCTTTTCAGCGTTTCCGCTAATACTGTAAACAGCAATACTATTGTCAGATAATATTCTATCAGGGGCGTTGGTACGGTGAATATATTTAATTGGGGTTTTAACAGTCGATGAAGATACAAATGGCTTCGCGTTCTTCGCTGGGACCTTGATTTGCTTTGAAAACTTCCCTTCACTTGTTCGCTGCCGCAGGAGGTCAAACTTTTACAAATAGGACAAATGTATCCCAGAACACAATGTATGTATAAGTTAAAAGTAGCACAGTTCTTAATGCAAAGTTAATAATTAAAAACAACTTTACTTGGAAATATAGGCCATTCCCGAGTTACCCTTTGCCTCTGCTTCAAAACGAGTCTACGTGCGAAACCATTGATATGAAAATGTGTTCCACCTTCACGTCCATTTTTATGAAGTCGTTCTCATTTGAATGTGTTCGTAAAAAGACTCGTTATGAAACTGAGGCAAAAGGCAACTCGAAAATGGCTTATTGAACTTTGTTGTATATCCACTTGAGATCAAACTATCTATTACATAACCGTTCCTTGTAGTATTTATTCCCGTACCAGTTAACAATAAACAGCCTTTATATCAGCTTTGTGTCAAACGCGTTGGCAAAGCGCCAAACGTGAGTGGTTCTTTTGATAGACATTGGAACAGTCGTTTCTATCGTATTTATGAAGTGCCCATAGAGGTCAATACTAGCAGCGGAATACTGGTTTAACCGTCGTATTTTACAGTCGACTCGAATAAAAAAAAAAAAAAAAATCGGCTTTTGGTTTTAAACGTCGCGCACTTAATTGTGTCGCATTAATTGCTGAGCGTTCAATTCCAAATATAAAAACCCAAAATTACCCATCGTGGTTAAGGTTGTCCGCAATACGCAAAATCTGGTTATTTCACGTTGTTCTTTCGCAAAGCACGGCTATGAACGGCAATGAAACTGTAACAGTCGAATATTTCATTGAACTCGCATTTAATTCAAATCTGCCGAATTTTAGGATGGGGAAATCCTTTGCACTTAATTTTACTTAAGCTACACTCTTTTTTTTTATGAGAACGTCTAATTTTGGGGCTGAGGCTTAGCGTTCTTATTTTTTTCACGATTTATGGCTGAAAATGTTCTTAAGACGTTCTTAAGTTCCATACCATAGTATTTCATTAAATCAATACAGACGAAACCAGAAAACGTATCAAACAGCATTGTTCACCGAATGTGGTGTATGAAGTTGCTCTTGACATGCTTGCGCGGCCTGTTCCCTGTGATTTGGTGCCGCAGACAAATTTCTTTTAAAAGCACTCCTGTTGGACCACAGTTTTGCATTTATTTATACTGCTCACTTTACAAAAAATTAAAACAAATGGGTAAAATAAAGTCGATCTCCGACTCTCAGCCTGGGGTATGTTCTTAGCATGTTCTTAAAATTTGGGCAAATCTCAGCCTCAACGTTCTTATAAAAAAGGTTCTTATAAAAAAAAAAAGAGTGTATCATCTCTTGACGCCATTTCTTCTTCGAGGCTGTGGTTCGCTATGATTTTCCCTATTATAATTGTTTTGTCATAGCAAATTTTATCATTTTTCGACGAATTAGTGCTTTGCGACTGAGCATTTTTTTTATGTATATCCAGACAAATGCCAATTAATTCGTTACATGTCGCTGCCTCGGAGAAAGATGATTTCAGCCGGTTCGTGTTTCGACCCATTAAGTACTGCGGGGTTATTCATTGTTAAGTCGACTATCCAGAGCGCAGAAGGGCAATACACGGTATATTGGAAGGTTGCCATGTAATAATTCACGAGCTTGTTCTTGGCACTTGACAGCACGGAAAGGCGTCCAGGACAGCCCACCGGCAGGTGGCCAGTTCCATCTTTCACAGAAACACTCGATTAACATTCATGACAAAAACGACCTGTTCTACTGATATTAGCGCTTTGTTGATGCCCTTGTTCATTGTTTCATTAGTCTTAAACATTTCACTCGGCTGTGAAGTTTAATTTTCCACGGTGAATCTTCTTCAGTGAACGTTTTGTCTTCAATTAACACATCAGATTGTCAACTGAGGCACTGTTTGTAAACTTCATATGGATCATCAATTAGTAATAATCAGTAGTCTAGATCGCGATGAACTGTGTTAAACTGTATTACTGAGGGAAAAATTATCTCAGGCGAAAGATACATCTACTTCCATTATAGACACAAGCGCAGAAGTTCAGTTTCTTGAGAAATGGTGAGAAGTTTCCCAATATCATTTGTTTCTATTTTGGCAACAACGCTTGGACTGGTGGCTGGGAACAAACATCACAATTGCAGTGTCGACACTCATTGTTCGCCATGGAAGAATTTTTCAGCAATAAATTTTATAAACAAAGAACGGCATGAGAGTTCTGAAAGGAATGTTCAGTTGAGTTATACCAAGGATCGCCCTGGTGAAGAGACAGGCATTAAGAGAGACAATACATTTACTGAAGTACTCAAGAACCTCTTGGCAAAGGTGGACAACACAAGACGTAAGTTTGTAGGAATGAACAAACCGCCTCGAGCAACGGTCGTGACATCTCCCACACTAAAACCTGTGGCAAAACCTGTCAATGCCTCGAAGACAACTCCTGCACCAAGTAACTCTGGTCCTTCGGCTGTTACAACTGCTCCTAGCGCAAGCCCCACATCCGGAGGAACAAGCATAACCACACCTGGAAGTGAGGCTTCTTCCTCTTCACCAGCCACTGTAACGAATTCTCCAAGTCCTACCCCGACGACTGCCGTGACGGTTTCGGCAAACGTCTCATGTAATGCGTCTTCAGGGTCTTGCCCCACTGTCAAGCCGGGTGTCAAACCTCCCCCGAAGCCCGGTAAAAATAACATCACCATTGCTCCCGGAGTTGTTATTACTCCCAGTGGAGAGATTATTCTAAGCCCACATCTCCCGCTTATGTTGGGTGCTGGTCAAACGTCAGGAGGTCAATCTTATCCTGGGGTATCACCAGGTGCCGGGAAACCACCAGGAACCGTTTCAATTCCAAGTGGAATCGTAACGAGTGGCCATCCCGGTGTAGGTGCACAGCAAGGTAGGCCCGTTATCAGCCAAACTTTGTTTTCTAATGTTGTCATTGCTCGTTGAACAATGGACATTTCATTTAGAGCCAAAAGCGTAATGCACTCCTTCGATCGGTTTACAATTTTGCACACGACATCCGTTTTCCTTCGTTTGAATATTTCTCTCTTTATAAATCACTTTATTTGTATTGTGACACTCTACTTTACAACTGAGAACATGACATTTCAGACAGCCTCTGCAAGCGAACATATTTTAACTCGCAACAAACCAATTTCTAAAGCTTGAACTACAACTCCTATTGATAAATATGTTTTTCCAATATATATTTGCATATTTTAGGTCCATGTATCAATAAATTCAAGAACTGCATAGAATGGGCCAGCAAAGGGGAATGCTCCAGGAATCCTCCATTTATGATTGCAAACTGTCGACGTAGCTGCACCAACTGTGGTAAGGACGCAACTAGAAAACTGATCTGTAGGATGCCTGACCTTGTTAGTAATTATTATGTAATGATATGGTAATAGGACTGAGAGGAGTCCAATTGGTATGTAATTATACGATTGATTAACGAAATCGGACGACCGCGTAGTTTAGTCAACAGTATGATTACAGGCATTACCGCACCCAAATTCGCAAATAGCTAATCAGAAGCGCGATCTGCTGTCCTGATATTCTACGATATCAAGTCACTGAACTGATATACCAAAACTAAACTCGAGCGCGCTCACCAATTTCGCGATGTCTGCTGATGAGAACTGAAACATCCTGACTGAAATGATGGAGTCGGAGTTCCCAATTTAAATATCACCGGATTATTGGCTGAATTTGGGACGATAGATACCTAATGGTACCTCGTTTGGTCTCGCCATGGACCATGGCTAGACCAAACTCGCCTGACTTACCGCCGAATCGTACCAATTTATCGTAAGCAGGACAAATTTCGGGAAACAAATTGACAAAGCGAATCCTGTCGAGGATTTATCATCACTATGGCAAAAAAAAGTCATTTGAAACTGTAGGTTTCAGGAATACCAAGGAGTGTTCAGTCTGCGCGCGCTCCAATTTGGTGAAAAAAAAAAATAGGGCGTGGTAAGAGCCAATCAGATTCGAGATTTTTGTTTCAGTTTTAATTAACTGGATTTTGTCGAGGCACAATATAACTACTAAAATTCAAACATATCGATGCTGTTTGCTGTAATTAGTCAAAACACCTTATTGCTTCACTGTTCTTTACTATGTTCTACACTTGATTCTGTTTACTGTCTTGCCAAACCTTGCCTCGGCTTGCATGTTCTTAACGTCTTGATTTATTTCATTTGTAATTCTTATTTCGTACAGCTAAGTGTGAAAATGAAGAAGTCCAATGTGTCGAATGGGCCAAGCATGGAGAGTGCGGTAAAAACAGGCAATTTATGGAACAAAAGTGCTGGCGAAGTTGTTCGAAATGCGGTTAGTGTAGTCATGTAGCCAAGTAGATAGCGTAAAAAGGGTCATCGTTTAAATCATGTTTTCCTTTTCCGTCTTTTTCTTTTTTAACAAAAGCTCCGTGCTTAAACAAATTCCCCGCCAGATGCATTATTTGGGCACACAATGGCCAATGTTCTTCGAACAGAAATTTCATGGAGAAGCAGTGCTGGAAAAGCTGTTCGAGTTGTGGTAAGAAAGGAGATTTGTTGAATTATGACCGACGGACTGACTGACTGACTGACTGACTGACTGACTGACTGTCTTACCGACTTACTGAATGTTGATTGACTGACTGACTGACTGAATGAATGACTAATGGACCGACAAACCAACAGAGTGACTGACTGACTGACTGACTGACTGACTGAATGACTGACTGACTGACTAACTGAATAGCTAACTAACTGACTGATTGACTGACCGACTGTCTTACTGACTAACTGAATGGTTGACTGACTGACTGACTGACTGACTCACTAACTTACCGACGAACCGACACACTAACTGACTGACGTCGACTGACTGACTGACTGACCGAATGACTAACTGAATGGTTGACTGACTGACTGATTGCCTGACCGACTGTCTGACTGACCGACCGACTGACTGACTGACTGACTGACGTAGACTGACTGACTGACTGACTGACTGAATGACTGACTGACTGACTGACTGACTGACTGACTGACTGACTGACTGACTGGTTGACTGGCTGACTGACCGACTGACTGACTGACTGACTGACTGACTGCTAACATCAACAATAGCATGGCCACTTTAAAGTTGTGTCCTTTGTCTTATACTAATCCACACACATCCTCACTGTCTTTTAACTTTTACCTCCCACCTTGCTTTCTTTCAGCTAAATGCGAAAACAAACAGGACGGTTGCGTGGAGTGGGCTGCAAATGGTCAATGTGTAAAGACCCCTCCTTTTATGTTAACGAACTGCTGGAAAAGCTGTTCCTTTTGTGGTAGGCTAAAGTTATTTAATTATTGGATTTGTTACGAGTCATAGATTCCGTAGACCTCTTTTGAATTGTTTATATGGCTGAATCTGCTAGCGGGCAAGACAGATGAAGCGAATCCTCTTTGCCGATTGGCTACCCGAGCAGGCAAGATCGGCTTATCTTGCCCGCTCGGGATCTCCCGCGTAGGTCCCGCAAGAAAGAAGTTGGCCATATGATAAATCCTTTATGGAACCCGACTCGTCTTGGTCCATAAGAAAAAGAACTTGGCCAATATCCAGCCATCTTGACCTCACGCTTGGTCAGTAACGCATGTTTATGATTGTTTTTTTTTTTATAGGTGTGTAGATTAGAATTTTTCTTTTCCTTCTCAATTTTCAGCTCCATGCGTCGACAAGCATCCAAAGAAGTGCCCCCTTTGGGCGCAGAATGGCGAGTGCAAGAAGAATAGGAAATTCATGGAAGAAAATTGTTGGAAAAGTTGTTCAAAATGTAAGTATTTAAATTCCTTTTTTTGTTTTTGGTGTCGCGTTTATTTTATTTACCTTATTTATTTCATTTTTTTTATCAAAAAGTTGAATGCTAAAATGTTTTAAATAAATTGTAAAAACAAACCCCTCTAAAATCAGGTAGACAACGATTATTATTATTATTATTATTATTATTATTATTATTATTATTATTATTATTATTATTGTTTTTATAATTATTATTATTAATGCCGTTTTCTTGTGTGTTTGTCTGCTTATTAACTCGCATTTTCGACATTTTTCCACAGGCTGCAAGGATAAGAAAAAACACTGTGCAAATTGGGCCAAGAACGGAGAATGCTCCAGGAATCCAGATTTTATGAGCGAAAACTGTGCAAAGAGTTGCAACAAATGTTAATTGTGTGTTTGCCACATCAAGCCCTGGAAATGTGCATGTGCTATCTTTTTATTCCATGTTTATGTCATTTGGTCTTTCACGAGACGCGCATATTGCTTCCATGCGAATTACGTTTCGGCTGTTTTTTTGTTTGTTTGTTTTCTTTTTTCTTTGGACAGGAGGCGTAGCATATAGTTTCAGGTCACTTCGCTTGTAAAGGCGTCAGCAGATTTGAGAGGAAGTTGTCAGCAATTCAAATGAGTGGACAACGCTTGAAAGATCTTTTCCTCGCACTACAGGCCACACATAGGCCATATTTCCAATTTCTATTTTGCCTCTGTTCAAGAACAATTCTTTGTGCGAAACTATTCATGTGGGAATTCGTTTCACCTGCGCACTCATTGTCATATGAAAAGTTTAATTTTCATCCAGACTCGTTTTGAAACAGAGGCAACTCGGCCTATTATCGATAACTTAATTTCCATGCGGGGTGTTGGTAACTAGCAAGTGCGGTAGATGTCAGAGTGCTAAAAGCGCTGGCAACTGCACCGATGATTTCTTAGTTATTGGAAACTGCTCAAATCTAAGAGAAAATACCTTTAAGTATCGAAAACGAAATTTTCGTCCACAGCTGACTTCTTATTCTGTCGAGGCCCTGTTATTTGTTCGTTCAAGACACACTGAAGTAGACAGATGTTTTGAACTCATGCATCATCTCACAGTCCCTTTGTCATTAAAGTAAAGTTAAGCAAAGTAAAGCACAAAACTGGGAAAAAAAAAAAAACCTTTGAATTCGAAGTTTGCATGCTTCTCCAACACGAAATGGCAATTGTAATCATTTTAGAAAATTAACGGAGCACGTTATTTTTCACGAATACATTTTGTCGCATGGATTCCAATTAATGACGATCCATGACCATCCATCATCAGTTCATCAATGCGAAAGTGACAGCATATAACTTCTAAAGAAACGATAAATATTTGATTGTTTATTTATGTAAGAAATGGTAAAGAAGGAATAATAAAGTTCCCGTTTGATAAAGTTTGCGTTCAAAAAGCACAAAGGCGAGTAAATCAAAGCGTGGCATTTTTGAATCTACTATATTGTGTTATGATGTAAGTGTGGATCTGCAACGAAGTTTCTCACGACATCGCAAAACTATCAAATACAAATATCTTAACTCCTTTTCTTTAACTTTCTTTATAAGCTAGCTCTTTTTGACGTCACTGACAGTTATAATTGGTATTTCGTTTTCAAGATCTTTCTTTGTTTGATAAATTGTTGATGTTAAAACGAGATTAGATTTTATAACCCCCAACTATCAGGTGCATCCAGCAAAACGGCCTCATGGCGTGCTCTTTATGGACTTCAACCCTTGTAAAAATTAAAACATCAAATGAATGTCCTCAACACAACATAACAACGAATCTAACATGCTATAACCTCGCGGTGTGTCTGTTCAGTACTCCTGACACGGAAAACATAATGTAAAGCACTCTTGGAGTGAAGTGTACTTGTGTTGGTTTTTAACGCGCTGCGTTTTTAGCACTATGGAAAGATGTTTGCTTCTAATCCAAGGCATCATTTTGAGTTCGGCTTTTTTGAAGGTGAGTTTGAAACCTTGTTTTTTTTTTTGCTACGTAGAACATGTAATTAGATGTATTTTGTCATGTTTATGTTCAGCTTTGTTCCTATCACTTCCCGTGTTAAGGAATTCGAAACGAAAAGAAGGACTTAATGTTTCTTATAGTTATATATGGAGAAGAGAAAACATAAAATATATGTATATGCATTTAAAATAATTCAGGGCCATTTTTTGTCGCATGTTTGCGGCGTGATGGACATTACATAATCTTCTCTTGATCTTTCTCATTTCACTAACAAGATGAAAATTCACAGTCCCTCGTGTAAAATAATTCATTTGTTTTTACAGTTTCCATCACTATACAATTCTTGGACATGACCATGCGCGTATTTTACTAGGCATTTTTGCTGGTGTTTCGCCTTGGAATTATCTTGATGGGCATTTTTAAATAGAAAATATGCATGCTTTGTGCATCAGTCAATTTGCAGGACTAAGTGTGATATGGTTTGTTTGTTTAGAGGGGTAAGGAAAATCGCTAGAAACTTCGGAAGAAAAGAATTCATAGTGACAAATGGAAACTATTATTAGAGAAAACTCATATCATGATATGATTGATCACAGTGACATTTTGCATTCACTACAACGATTTGTCTTTGAATTCATTTTCAGGGTTTTGCCAATGATCCCAAAGGGCCAAAATTAAAGCTCAAAGTCAAAGTCGATGACAGCGAACCTTTGTTTCAAGGGTACGTTTAGTAATGATATATAAAAAAAGAAACAGTTCAGTTTGTTTCCACAATGCATTTTTTTTTTCAGCTATGCTGTATACATAATTGAATATTTTGCTGTCACAGTTGGCGGTAATTTAGAACAACTGCGTACTCACCAGCTTGTCACATGACATAAAACTTCAAATAGAATAAAAAGGAGAGTGATACGAGATCCAGTGAGATCTCGATTGCTCGAACCAAAAGCAGTTCACCTTTCTACAGTTTACTCTTTACTTCTGAAACTCCCCCATGTCTCGGACGATTTTTTTTGCTTCCCTTGGTATTTCAAGAATAAGGATTCTTCTATATCCAAAATAAACGTTTAAAAATAAATAATAGCATTAAAAATAAAAGTAGGTCCACAATGGGAAAATATGTGGACTTTCATCTTTTTATAAAATGAACGAGTCAATGCAGAGTACCCGTCAAACATGAGTCGACTGTCACTCGAAACACAAACGACTCGATTTACTTCTCGAAATGTGAAAATAGAGTTTCGAGATGACCAAAAAATATATATCAATCTAAGATTGATGGAAGAAAAAAAAAACTGCACTTTTCATTTTGCGGAACACACCTGCACACCCAATTTACCATGAAGATCGCCTTACGCACTCCACTCTTTGCCAGAAACCGGATCTGTTGTTATGCAAAGGAGTTTAGGATCGCCAGGGGGCAAACATTGCAAGTCGTAAGAAGAAAATGTATAGTGAAAGGTTGTTTTGACGTCCAAAAAAAAAAGATTTTGAAGAAAGATCAACGCTTCTTCGCCATTATTTTATCAGAAATGGATTTGGGCAATGTTGATGCGTGGAAAGTGTAAGTTTTTGTTCGAATGACAGAGAAATATAGCTAAATATGTGATCAGACACCCCAAGTCTTCTACCGATAAACTTCCTTGCTTGCATAAAGGTTTGTTGTGGAATAGAAATCGCGTAATGGTTTCGAAATTAGCAAAGGTTTGCTTAACTCGTTTACACTGCGAGTCATATTTTCGGTTCTCGTGATGTGTTCTCTGGAAGGACTGAATATGGAATATTCCATATACGACATAGGTTTCTTGCATTAATTGTAAAGCCGAGCCCGGCTGTTTGTTATTGTGAAAATGAAACGAGGTATGTCGCTTAAAATAACGAATATTAATGTTTGTCCTGCTCCAGAGCCTATTGCTGTAGCAAAATGTCTTTAGCAGAGGTGCTGTTTGCCTGAAGCGAGAGCTCTGCTTCTCGCAATAAATAGATTTAAGATGCTTATTATCCTTCTCTTGTCGTGGTGTGACAATTTAGCACCACTAGAGAAGTTGAATGTAAAGATTCAACGCAGGTTTTGCGCGTTGTATATTGCCGCTAAACAATACCTTTTCAGGCAAGACAAGACTGTGGTTTCGGTTTTTCAAACGGATGTCATTGGTTGCATGTAGCGTTTTTTTTTTTTTTTTTTTTTTTTTTTTTTTCTTGTGGGTTTAAGTTGCTAGTGCAACTCATTCATGAGAGAAAATGCTACATATTTTGTGGCTCGCATCTGATTTGGGGGTTATAAATAAACCCGTACTAGTTAGCTGGATCGAAAAGGTGGTGCGTTCTAATTGATTTCTGTAGCCCCACAATAAAGTAGTACCGTTTTTATTCTCGGGCGAGAAAAATGTTAATATTCCAACCTGAGGGATAATCTTTTGCTTTTCTTGGTACCTTCGATCGTTGTCACAACCGCACACTACAACAATCGCTGATGGGCATATTTCCAATAATATTATTTGTATTACTGAGCTTGGAAATAACCCATATGCAGCCTGTGCGCATGTGACTACAACTGAAAAGGGTTTAATGAGCTATTTCCCCTTGATTTATATCTTATTTCGTAACATTTCGAGATCATTACGCGATGTCAAATATTACGCAAACAAGGAAGTTTATCGATAGCTTTTATCGCATATTTCACGGTTACTCAAACAAAAACTATTGACATTGCCGAATCCACTTTCGATACAAAAAAAATGGCTAAGAAGCGTTGGTCTTTCTCCAAATCGTTTATTTGGACGACGAAACAAGTTTTCATTATACATTTTCTTCTAGCGACTTGCAATGTTTGCCCCCTGGCGATCCCAGAATCCTATGCGAATAACACCGTATCAGATCAGTGGCAAATCATTCATTGTGTCACAGAAGTGGAAAACCTAGGACAAGACCCGGGAACATCCCTATACGACGAAAGGGGCGGAGATGTTCGTTGAAAAATTTGATACACTCACGTAACAGATAACATTATAAACAATCCAGCCAGGTGAAAAGTAGACTTTGACACCAGCACCACCAGAACCGATATGATAACGCAGGGCTGGAACCGTGGATAGCTTTTTTTGGTGTCTACTCTTTCACTAGTATCAGCCTTACGGTATTGTTTGTAATGTTATTTTTTTTTTCGGCTGAATAGATCTTACTATTGTATATCCTACATTAGCAGCATTATCGTCGGTCCCCTGCTGCTTTGAGTTTTACTTTCGCACAAAGTATGTCAATCTGGGAGTGGCTCAACGTTTTTGGAGATTTCTTTCAGATTTATCTTCCAGATTTATCGAGAATAAATAAGTATCAAGAACAAGTCTCGTGCCATAACTTTACTGTGGCGTAAAGCTGAAGTAAAGCTGGCGTAAATTTGGAATTTAATCAGCTTTACGCGACCTTTACATTTTTTAAAGCTTTACACTCATGTTTAAAGCTTGCTTAAAGAGACTGAAAAATTTAAGCCACATTTACGCCAGGTTTACGCAAGGTAGCGTAAATGTCAGGTTTTACCACCATTAAGAACCTTTAATTGATGGCGTAAATTTGGATGACCAACTTTAAGGAGATTTAAGCCACCTTTAATTTTTCGTAAATCTCCATTTTCGTGCTGTTGTACGTGAGCAATTCATTTCCAATTATAGTGGCTGCACCGCTTATAACAACAAAACTCTCGTTATAAGACCTCAAAACTGCACCAGACACTCTTCGAAATGTACTAAAACAGGCTTCTAGATTCATAAAAAAATGTGGAAAGCAAAAACGAAACAAAGTGAGACTTTCTCGAAACTGATCAAAGTTAAGTTAATTGCTCAGACTTGATTCACTGCAATGTATGGACTTTTTACATAAAAACAATAAAGTAAAACTACAAAAAGAATGTTTAGAAAATTTCTTGGTAATATTTAATAGGCATTTGCTGACCAATTTCTAACACCGGTATCTTATCATTATTGTCATAAACATTATTAATATTTTGCTTTCCAATGTTTGTTTTTATTCCCTTTAGAAACAAAACCAAACTCCACGTAAATGTCACCCATGACAGCAATTCATCATCGGCAGCAATTCAATTAGCTCTTCACATAGCGGTGTCGTTTAAAGCCGAGTTAAGTTCATTGAATCCATCTCCAGAATCGGTGAGCCCAGACGCCGAAGGACCAAACGGCTTTGAGGTATAAGTCTTTTTTTTTTTCGTTTAATTGTACTGTTAAGTCGTGGTATAAGCTTAAGGGTATTACGATGCAACTGTTAACTGCACGAGCAATATGTTCGAATCAGGCCGTTAGTTTTTAAAAAGTATTTTTCTTCATAAAACAATCGATGTGTTTTAAGTCGCCCTACTGTTCGAATATACAAAGTGAGCTAAAAACAAGTTCAAAGAGTTCTTCTGAAAATTCGACACAACCTTCGGAATAATGCGAACGTTACGCGTGAGACTTTTGTTGGAATATTTTGACTTTCAGAGATATTTTAACAATAAATGCTGTGAACTTCCGTTCAGTGCTCGCGGAAATATGTTTCCTTCGAAATATATAGTCTTTATTTCTTCAAATTAGTCGAATTTCGTTTATATTACTTTTACGCAATACCATATAGACTATAACGCAGTGCAGTTGATAAAGGGGGGAAGTATACATCCCTCCAGCTTCCTCTTATAGTGGCTAAAATGGTCCAAATGGTCTTTTAGAATCGTAAAACGACGGGATGTAAGTGAAATGGAAACGGCTTCAAAAGCAAGAGTAAAAAAAAAGAAAAAAAAAAAAAACAGAAAATACTTTGCCAGCGAAATAATTTTCAGTTGTAATGATCTAGTACTAGCCTGCGAGCACAATCATTAATTACCTACTACTAGAGAGGTTTAATAAATTGTTCTAATTATAATGGTACACAATTTTTTAAGGAAATTATATTTGCAAGGGAAATAAGTAGGGTCACGAGATTAATGGCGTTTATTTATTCAACAATAATAGCACATCTCTCTGATTTTTTTTTTTTTTTTACAGTTTGTCAAGCTTGCACTGCAAGATAAATTCTCGGTTCACGGCAATGTCTCCATTGACCCTCATGGGCTCACTGAGCCTGGTCACCTGCACATAGGTCACGTGATTGCAACACTGTCGTACAGCAGCGATCAGGACAATTACACAGACCCGAACACCGGGCAAACAGTGGAAAAAATTATACAGAATGCTTATACGTCGTTCTATTTCTACGTTCCAGGTTTGTATGTCAAGCGTAGCGAAAAGTAATAGCTAGTAATTGTAATCTGCTAGACAATCATTTTTTCTCAAAGAATGTTCAACGTGTCTCTGACTTCAGGTTAATCTGACTTATTAGTTTCAACGGACCAGACTTAAAATGTTGTCGACTCTCTATAACTTTTTACTTGACTCTGAAGATGACTTCCGCTCAGGTTGTCGAAATGTCAGTCAATAACAACCATTATATAACTAATCCCTAGCGATTGCATTATTCAAACTACAGATACACTGTATACCAAATAACGTTTGCATAATTACAGAAAGAGAGCAAACTAAACAATCAAAAAGGTCAGGAAAGGGGAACTTGCGGTTAATGTGTGAATTTAACAGAACACATCGACAGACACTGTTTGCTTCCTATTTACATCAATTCATCTGTTTCCGTTCGTATGGCAGATTCACTTTGCGTACAGCCGCTGGGAATGAAGAGTGGGCGCATTAAGGAAAGCCAACTTTTTTCATCTTCATTTTACAAAGAAACTCACACATTACTCGGTCGCAGTCCTCATCAAGCCAGGCTTGGCGGAGCTGGGTACTGGTCACCAGTTGGTGGACACGCATCAATTGACAGTCAGCAGTTTTTACAAATCGCGTTTGAGACACCCATTCAGTTGAAAATGGTTAGTACACAGTCACGATCGAATAAAGGTCTCCTTCTTTAGGATAAAGATTGAGGAAAGCAAAAAGAAGCAAACGAAGAAACAAACAAATACAAACACAATTAATGTTAATGTTAAAACAGTGTTTGACGCTATGAGAACCACCGAAATATGCCTTCACAGCTTTAAACCAAGAAGGAATCCTGCCTTATTCTTCCGTACGTTTCAGCCCTTCCTAAGAAAAAGGATAGCTGCTACCTGCACACAGTGACGTATTTTTTTTGTTTATGTCATAGATTGTAGTACAAGGAAAACCGAATTCTGCAGAACATGTCAGAACGTTCGATGCCTTGACAAGTATTAACGGGGATGTGTGGAGGATGGAGAAGAAAATACTCCCAAAGGTCTGTGATAATTTGATCATAATATAGTGTCTGTAGACAAAGAGTTCTTGGTAATATAGTCAATCAGTCAGTCAG